>CAWUFW010004654.1:1107500-1493377 GCA_963921515.1 Calotriton arnoldi
GCTTGCCAAAAAGCACCATCCCGTAACATCATTTTGTCTCATGTTTCCATCATCAAACTGAAATTTACCTTCATTTCACTTCATTTAACAGTCGTTCGCGTCATGTTAGCTTTGCTGCAAGATTTACAAACTAGACTTTTGGCACAATTTGGTACTGACTAATGCTTTGCTTTATTTACCACTTAGCATAGTTTTTCATTTAATATTGTGTAATGTTCTGATCCTTTTGCAGCCCCCATGGATAGGATATATATAGGTTATACCTTCTTTGCCGCATTAGCATTCTGTCTTGAGAAACCCAACCACTTTTCAGCATTTGGTCCATCTTGACTAAAAATACCTCTGAAACAACATTTAAATGTATGATCTTTTAATTTTCTATGCCTGTTGTCTCCGCTAACTGGAAGATATTTGATTCATTAATTTGAGGCAGCCTGGTGTATATTTGTTGACTTAACATTTTTAAATAGCCTTTGAGTCAATTTCCCAAAGTGTACTTTTAGATGTCATTGTTTGGGGCCTAGTCGGATCCGCCACCTGGGAAGTCATTGGTTACCCTCCTCTACACGGTCCCTCATGTCATTGGCCAGTTATCCTAAAATCCCACTGGTTTCACGCTAAACAGATGGCCATCTAATCTGTCAGTAAGTGGCCCACTTCTGCAGCTCAACTCAATCTAAATGTCTATTAGTTGTGTCTAGAGGTGGGAGAGCCACTGAAAGCTCGAACTGGATGCCTCGTTCTTGCTCGGTTCAAGGTGGTCTTGGGCGCTGGAGCCCGAAATGAGCCGAGCTTTTAAGCACCATCTGCCTGCAACCCAAGCTCAAACCTCACACCCCAAGAATGAAAAACAAAGCATTAACCTGTGATGTAAAACAGGAGAGAGAAAGAGGTACCCATCTAGAGTCTGAATGACACAGTATGAAACCAGAGAAGCTGGGATCAATCGTAGGCCTCCTTTCCTGCGCCATCAAATTGTTTGATCCTGGGCAAATATTTTATTTCACCTGCCTCCTTTTTCTTAATTACCATATATGAGAGCAACTTGAAATACGTGAGTTCAGTGTGCACATTGTACAAAAACCTGTTTTGTTTGATTTAATATACTATCATGCTGTTCCACATATTAGAATGTAAGCCATGTATAGTGCACGCATCATGTTGTTCCATATATGAGAATGTAGGCCACTTATAGGGCGCACATGACAACTTGCCTAATGAAATTATCAGGTTGGAGTGGTGGGGAGTCATGAAAGTTTCTAGGTTCATGTTTAAAAACTCACTTTTAATAAATGCCTCTCAGTGCAGCAATATAATCTAAATGTACTAAAGTGAAACATGTCCACATATTAAAGAAATGCACTTTTTTTAATTTTGAAGAGACTTTATCATATTTTTCCATGATATTTTTTGCACTATTTTTATGGGCAACGTTTTTATGGCTCGGCTCATGCACGGGATCTTAGAGACGAGCCACACACTGGCTCGGCTAATTTGTTGGCTCGACCACCTGTAATCGTACGTAGTGATGGTATACACAACTGCATGCACAGCAGTTTGCTTCACTCCATGCCAAGGCGCACTTCCTGGCTAGCAGCGACACGATTTAATCAGCATCTGCCTTACACACAACAGGTTAAACAGTGCAATCCATTGTTAGTCAAGCTATTTTAATGGCAGCATAAAGCACAAAACTCGGAGCTTTCTTCACCCGACCACAGGAATACTGCAACATGTCAGTTGTACAGTGCAGGGAATGTGCCATTGCTGAGTGTAAGAGCTAAGTAGGTTCCCTGGAGCATGCCCCAGCCCATCCCTCACTTTTATTGCACTTAATAATGCGCACATCCAATGCAACCATAGAATGCCTGACGATTTGAAGATCATTCTATTAAAAGTATTTATCCTGGAAGGAAGTGTGATGGAGAGCAGGGCCTGGGGATGAAATAGTTACCTTTTTTAAGCTGCCAACTCTCTCCACTCTGCTTTGAGCCTTCCCTTCTGCTTCATGCAGGACAGCACATGTATAAACCGTCCAATAACCAGTGGCGGCTGGTGACATTTGAAAGTGGTAGGGCGTAATGGTTCGGGATGAGTGCCCTATGGCGAAGGAGCGTAGCGAACGAGGCTGACCGTCGTAAGAGGCACATGGAGCTTCAGCCAGCTCCTGCTCCTTCTCTGCCCTCAAAGCTCCTGGTGAAGGAAGACTATTCTAAAGGTAGGCCTAGTTTTAACAAGGGAAGCTAGCAGATTTTTCAAATGGACTCAATACCTTTGTCAAAATGTAAAACCCATCTGACAAAGGCAGGAATGGTGGATGGTTTTATATGCAGGGCCACTGAAATTATGCAGCAACGGAGCACCAATTTATAAGATAAATTATGAGGCTAAGCACAGCAAATTATGTGCATGATGTAGCAGTCTTTTATTATTTGTTTTTGTGTTGACACTTTTTATTGAGTTTTACAATAAAATACATGGTAAAACAAAATAGGCAAGAACAAGGAGTTATTAATAAATACTTAAGAAAGATTATTGCTTATCGGACACCTTTATGTAAACCCTCCAACACCTGTTCCCATTCAGTAGCTGTATAGGAATTTGATAAACGGGATTGCCATTTATTTTGAAGATGAGAGCGGGTTTGTGAAAATAGATGAAGCGTAAAGGTTTTTATAAAGGCCAGAGGTCACTCCTTTGTTTCCCCCATATGTTTAAGTAGGATAATATTGGAGATACTTGGAGCAACCAAGGGGGAGATCCCAAATGTTTCTTTAAGCATTGTTGGAGTTGAAGGTATTTAGAAGATTGCTGTATAGGAAGATTAAATTCCTCCCCTAATTGTGAAAAGGATTTGAAGTCGCCATTATGAAGAAGTTGATCTGGGGAGTGGATGCCAACTGCCTGCCATAGAGACCAGGATAAAGTGCGACCGTTAATACGTATACCTGAATTATTCCATAAGGGAGCTTTGACATGAATACGTGAGTTTGAGTCTAATAAACGATGTCCTCTTTGCCAGGATTTATGCATAACTGATCAAATCGGATTTTTGGGATCAGAACGACTAGTGCCGCTATTATACAAAAGAGAGAGGCCTGTGTCCATAGATAAAAGATGGCGCTCAATAGAAACCCATGTGGAATATCTTTGATTCCTGACAAAAAGTAAGAGAATTGAGAGATGTGCAATGCTAGGGAATAGTGCTCAATAGATGGAAGACCCAATCCACCATATGATTGGTGAGCCTTTAATTTTGCCTTTGCAAGGCGTGGCCTAGCTGAACCCCATATAAAGGTCTTAATCTTGGAATCTATTGATCGAAGTGTAGCTAAAGGGATCTGAAGGGGAAGCATGCCTAAAACATAGATGAAACTCGGAAGTGTGACCATTTTGATAGCTTGAACTCTGCCCCAAAGAGATAATCCCAAAGTTTTCCATTTGTCAAAATCACGCTGCATTTGAGAAAGCTGAGGAGCTAAATTGTCTGCAACCATGGTTTCCAGACCCTTATTAACTAAAATTCCTAGATACTTGAGGTGTGAAGACTGCCAATGAAAAGGAAAGCCGTATATAGCTGCCTTTGTAGTGCCATCAGAAATGGGTAAAGCTTCACTCTTTTCCCAATTGATTTTATAACCTGAGAAAGAGGAGAAGTCATTGATGATTTGAAGGAGGGACGGAAGAGATTGAGGAAGATTTGTAAGAGTAAGTAGAATATCGTCTGCGTATAAGTAGATTTTAGAATGTCCAATTGGAAGGGGAACACCTATGATTTCAACAGATTGGCGGATTGTGGCAGCCAGTGGCTCCATTGCTAAAAGAAAAAGAAGGGGGGATAGAGGACAACCCTGGCGCGTTCCTCTCCGAATTGAGAATGTATCAGATAGAAAGCCCCCGCAATTCACCTGAGCAGAGGGATTATCCTATAATAAACGTACTTTAGTTATGAATTGGTCACCTAATCCAAATCGTTGCATTATTGTAAATAGGTATTCCCATTCAATGTGATTAAACGCTTTTTCTGCGTCAAGTGAAAGGGCTAATGCATCCTCTGAAAGGTGTTTAGCAGACCACAATGTATGGGCCAACGTATAGAGATGATTCCGAGAGGAACGCCCCGGGACAAAGCCCACTTGAGTATGATGTATTAGAGAAGGTAAAACTTTGCGAAGGCGAGACGCAAGGATGCTGGCTAATATTTTGATATCACAATTTAATAACGAGATGGGACGATAGCTACTGCATAGCAGAGGGTCTTTACCAGGCTTAGGTAACACGGCGATGACTGCCTTGTTAGAAAGAGGTCCCAATGAAGATTTATTATCGGTCTCCTGAAATGCAGCATGCAATGTATCGATAATATTGTGTCCTGCCCATTTATAGAATTCAGCAGGAAATCTATCCTCCCCAGGAGCTTTATGATAAGGCAGGGCAGTAATGGCTTTAGAGATCTCATCCTTGGTGATTTCACCTTCAAGCAGGGCTCTACCATCATCAGAGAGATGGGGAAGATCCACTTTTGCAAGGAAAGAAGACATCTTATCTAGATCTATTTGGTTGCCTGGGGTATAAAGGGATTGATAAAAAGAGGCAAATTCATTTACAATCTCTTGAGGTCTTGTGAGTATGTCACCTTGTGTTGACCGGATAGCTGGGATGGCCATTGCTGCCTCCCTTGGACGCAATTGTGCAGCTAACAACCTCCCGGCCTTCTCCCCCTGTTCGTAATGCCGCCCCTTCATTTTCTGCAAAGCATGTTCAGCTTTAGAGGTAAAAAAGCTGTTTAGGGACATGCGTGCTTGCTCTAGTAATTTACGATTATGCAAGGTTGGGGCTGATGCATACAGGCGAGAGTAAGATTGAATGTCTCGTTCCAACTCTGTTGGTCATGCAGCATTGTGCTTATTAGCGAGTGCTGCGTCACGCATTAACTGGCCCCTAATAGTGGCTTTAGCTGCAGCCCACATGGTCCTACTGGAAATTACAGAACCCTGGTTATTAGAAAGAATCTTGGAGATGAGATTGTAATTTGAGTTTACCCTTGGGTGTCCTGTGTCGTTGGATGTTCATACGCCATGGTTTGCGCCCTGGCCAGGAGAGTCCTAGATCTAAAGATCGGACAGGAGAATGATCAGACAAAGCTGCTTCTAAAATGCGAGACTCCGTAACCAATTGAACCGCTTTATGTGATGTCAAGAAGTAATCTAAGCGAGAAAATGTACCATGGGTGGGAGAGAAGAATGTATATTCTGTGTCTGTTGGATGACTAAGACACCAATGGTCAACTAGTCCGTTATCTAAAAGTATATCATTTTATATAGCTCTATCTGCCGCATTTCCTTTGTCTAACGGACCTGTTTTGTCTAGAATAGGATCTCGTACCAGATTTCAATCCCCACCGATGAGATATTGTGAGGCATCAATCTCTGTTAGTAGGTGGTTCAATTGGAGGAAGAATGATTTTTTAGTGCCTATTGGAGCATAAACTGATCCTAAGCAGATGTAAGAATTCCCAATACATAGTTTAGCAAATACATAGTGGCCATCAGGATCCGACCATGTTTTAGAGATCGTAACTGGGAGCGATTTGCGAATAAGGATTGCAACTCCACACTTGCGGACAGGGCTAGTATCTGTGGGTTCATCCTTTCGGATGCTGCTGTGAATGACCTTCCCCACCCAATCTCTGCAAAGTTTATCAGATTCTAGCTCATCCAGGTGTGTTTCTTGTAATAAAGCTATATCTACATGTTTGGATTGGAGATAAGAAAGTACTTTTTTCCTTTTAATGTAGTGGGTGAGGCCATGGACATTGCATGTAATAGTGGATTGGGGATGAGTAGTCGTCATGCTGAAATACAGTCAAAAGGAATGAGTAGTTTAGGAATCAATCTACTTGTCAAAGTGAGAAGAGCAATAAATTAATAAGAGTACAATGAGAGGATAGAGGGTAGGATAGGAAAGTGGGTTCTCTGGCTTACCACGAAGACAACAGAATGTGGATATTAGAAAACAGTCAAGTAGAGAGAGAAAATAGTCCAGATAAATAGTAAAGTAGATACAATGCAACAAGTTATGTGAGGATATAGAATAAAGTTGAAATATGAAGGTAGGTAGGAATGGGACAGGACTGGGGACTCTGAACTGTTAACCGCAGGTCTGGGCTCATCAGAGCAGCGCCACAAGGGTGGGCCCCATCAGAAAGTGAGATAAAGAGGAGGGTTAATAGTGATTAGAAGAGGAAAGCCTATGATAGCACATTAATCCATCTGAGAATCACAAAATAAGATAATATGAAGTAAATAATATAACAGCGAGTAAAAAAGAAAGATATTAATTTCATGGGATATTCTGAAGGAATGTTCAATATATGCATAAATAGAGATGAGAGAATAGTAAGTTGATATAAGTGAGGAGTTATAAATATAAAAATGAGTAATTAAATATATATAATAGAATATGGCTTAAAGTGGTATAGTATAATATATAATATTAAGAGTAACAAACAAAGACCTATTAGGGTAGAACATTAGAGGTGTAAAATATAATCATATAATGAGCTATGATAAATTGAAAATGATTGAAGCCTAATTGGCCTATAATGAAATGTGAGTTGTGAATAGCATTAAATTGATGGAAGAGGGTCCCAAGGTGAATTAAAACCCATTCTTAATCAACAATATAAACATTAAATAGAATAATATAGATTAATATAAGACATTGCAGCCTAGAATAGCAAAATGTAACAGAGCATATTAGAAATAGCAGATAATAATCCTGAGGAAGAAGAACATTGTGAAAACAGAATTGCATAAATATGAAGTAGAATAGTAGGATCTATTATGGCAAACTTAATAAAATTTGAACAGTGTTTCATGTAAAAATGCCAGTTGTTCACAATGAGGAAGCAGAAGATTAGTACAAGATGGAGAAATGCAATCTACTACGGTATACTGATCAGGACTTGAATATCATTTTATATGAGAATATACAATGTAATCATAGTATTCGTATGAATGAAAAGGATCAAGAGCCAGATCAAGGACTTGATAGTGTTGAATTTGTAAGTAATAATAGGAGACTAAGTGATAGAATATTCAACTCGCGTCCAATGTGGATTTAAGAGGGGACCTAGATTTATCTCTGTGTGAGTCTTGGGTAGAAGCAGAAGTAGGTTGGAGAATTGAGTTCTTGTCTTCTTGAGAACGATTAGGCCTTTCTAAGTCTCTGCCACGATGTCTTGAGCTGCTGAGATTTCTTCTGCTGTTGTCCAGTACTGGTTGGAAGAAATGAGAGGTTGGTTGGATCTGATCTTGTGTCGGAGACTGAATTTCCATGTCTTGGAGCTTCATACAGTCTAGAAATTTCTGGAGGTCCGCTGGGGTTATAGAAGTCTTTAGAGTCTCCATTTATGGTAATGCGAAAACGTGCGGGCTCAAATAGACCATATTTAATATCTAGCTGTCGGAGCTGAGGTCGCATGGAAAGAAATGCCTTCCGCCGCTCATTTGTTTCCTTAGAAAAGTCAGCTGCCATGTGAATGAGATGGCCATCATATGAAAAGGAACCTTGTGAACGAGCTGCAGCTAATTGTCTTGTGTGTTCATGTCTGAGGAAACCAGCGATAAGCGGTCTCGGGCGTGCTGCAGGATCTTTACGCGGAGGACCAATGCGATGAGCTCGCTGAATTTCTAAGGGTGGATTAAAAGAAATGCCAGTCAACTTTGGAAGAATATCACAAAGAAAAGCGCTGGTATTTTGGCCTTCGATGCGTTCCGGAAACCCAAAGAAACGGACATTGTCTCTTCTGCTGCGATCTTCCAAATCAATCATTTTGCTACGAAGAAATAGGAGTTCTTGGTCTCTGTTTTGTAGTGAGTCAAGACGGTTCTCCATCACCACCATTCGAGAGACTGGACCTTCAACTTTAGTATGGAAGCCCGCAATGTCTGCTCTAATTGACTTGGTCTCTGTAGCCAAAGATGCAATAGTGATATCCATGCCTTCCAGTCGACGGCTGACTCCTGAAATTTCATGCAATATGCGTTCCATGGTTTCTGTTGGTATGCTTGCAGCACCAGGAGGTGCAACCTGTGGCAAACTCATTACAGTGGAAGTATTTCCTTTTACAGGCATAGTTTTAGATTTTTTGAGGACTTCCGCAAAGAGGTTGTTTAGGGGGCTTGCTCCCGTTCTTATTAGTAGACATTCAGCTTGTATTGTGATCAACACTTATAGATAATGTAAATGCGGCGTTCTGAGTTCAAATATGAGTAGAAAAAGACAGCGTTATGTCTTGTAACAAATTTGGTTGACTTATTGGTAGTTTTGACGCAGTAAAGTAAATGTACAGGTCAAGGGAGGTATAGTTATTCACAGAATTAGTTTAAAATTACAGTCCGTTAGTGAGGATTCACATGACTACTAGTTTAGTTCACTGTAGAATTTATTATTCGTGAATAAATGCTGAAGAGAGACGGTGGGTCCTATTTATGAAGGGCAGCTAACAGAAGGACCTTTGTAGTGCAGGAAATAGTTACGCATCCATTGCATGCGATGGTTAGCTGTATATACCTGTTACTAATAATCTTGTCTCAATTTCATGAGGAAAAAAGTCAGGTTATATTTTTATCTCACAAATAAACAATATCAGGAGCGTGGGGTATATCCTGAAGTTTTATAAATAAATAATACGTTGCTCACCTCTTCCTAGAGTCCTGAGCGCTGTAGTAAGACATAAGCACCAGTTTAGTGAAAGCGCGGGACTTTTGAAAAGGAATGAGGCAAGTTTAAGTGAAAACAGCTGATTGACAGGAGAAAAATATTCCTGTCATAGACCCAGATATATTAAAGTTGCCAGTTCTAAAGCAAAATTATGAAGATGGCGGTAACAGAGAATTAAAATTTCCACAAGGAACATGAAATTCAAGAGAGTAAATCATTGTTAATATCGTTGCTTACCTCCTCCTGTGTTTCCAAGCGCTAAATTGTATAATGCATTCTGTGTGAGGAAAAGCGCTGGATTTTCATAGGGAGAGAGGCAAGTTTGAAGTAGGCGCATATTTTAAAAATTATTCGCTGAAGTAATACTGTGTAGAAACTGAAGCTGTAATTTCCTTGAGAAGCGTTACTTACACCAGTAGGAGGTGCTGCCTCGGCTGGGATAAGAGGCGCGACCTCGACAAAGGCAGGAGGCGCGGCTTCGGCAAGCGCGTTGTGCGGGAAGCCGGGGATGACGAAGGTCACAAGAGGCCCACCGTCGTTGTAAAATAACGGTGAGTCGTCAACGATATTTGTCGGAAAGTCGCTCAAAGTTGTCACCGCGACTTCCCAACATGATTGGCACGAAAGAGGGAACCCTTTTAGTAGAGAGGAGCGAGCCGCTTTCTTCAGGGGCCTCCTCCACAGCGGAGCTCACTCTTCAGGCGGCCATCTTCCCTGACAGCCAGAGAACGCCCCTAGCAGTCTTTTATTGACATTTCAGCAACTGTTAGAAGTGTCTGGGCAAAGCTGTGCACATTACGATCTGAGCATCTGACTATAGCAATCTCCAATTGAAAGGTGATGGGTTAAACTTTACAAAAGAGTTGCCACTGCTGAGTTTTACATGTAGCTCGTACATGTAAACTTCTGAAATGAAAAATAAAACTTATGTTCTTGCCTTTTTGCCTTTTTTCTTGTGGGCAATCAAGGGTTAAACAGGCCAATGGCTGAGAGAGGCACAGAGAGCCTTTCAAATGCAGATGCCAGCGTCCCACTAGTAACGGGCTGACATCAATACTCCTGAGATGGGCACAGTGGGGGGTTAAAACGATGTTGTCCAGAACGTCATTAGCATGAGGGCCACCAGGGATTGGGTACATATTTAGCACGAGTCGTAGAAGCAGTCTAAAGCTTCTCTTCCCCCCCCCCCCCTTTGTAACGCCCACCACCCCCAACTCCCGTCAAACCCCTCAGTGGTGCCAAATAGGAAATACTCTACCTTAAGACTCGCAAGATGTAAAACCTCTAAGCCACGTGCTCTACTCACACCAGATGGGTAGGTTACGTATAATGAAATAGAGCCTGTCCTCAGCAACGTGTCCCGTGTCCGATTCTGTAGCATAACCATCCAGACCTAGGGCAGTGATAGCAGCATCATGAACTTGGCAATCGAGGGCCTCTCAGTCAAATTTGAAGGTGAACTTACTTTCCCTCAACCAGAACCAGGGTACAGGAATTTGCAGGTGCTGCGTTTTCTGCATAATTGTGGATTTGCTGCATTTGCCACTTCTCTATAATATTCATTTTATTAACACAAAAAGTGTTGCAAAAAAAAGTTACTAAAACTCTGCCACACATATTGCGGTGCAGTGGAAGGTCCTTTTCTGATCATGACCGGTCACCTTTCTTTTGCCAATTGCCATATTTAGATGTTAAACTGATAATAATGATGTGTAACTCTTCCCCCCCCCACCCCCCCCCCGCCAGTGCTGACATTATAAAAAAAAGACAAAAACATGAATTAATGTCACAGAATTCCAGTGGAAGGAAGAGGCAACGTCAATAAAGAAGCAGTTTGTACCAAAGACGAAAGTGTAAAAGACTAAACAAGATAAACAGGAGAAGGAAGGAGAAGGATAATAAATAGCTTGTAAAACATGAGAAATAGAGAGGACTTAAAAGAAAGGGACGATTAGACACCACGAGGCTTGAACACTGAACGCGGATCAGAACAAACTCATCTTGCAAATGAACGTGAGGCGACCGAGATATTAAAGACTCAACCCGCGCAAAGCCCCACCTCGTCGGTCTCCCCTTCAAAACACGAGCCCTACCAGCCTCGGCTCCAGTTTCTCATTAGAAAAATTCTGCCTTCACACATCTAGCTAGCACTCGGCTCATCACAGACAAACTTGCTACCAAATCTAAGAATAAAATGCACACAGTGACAAATGTTCTGGAAGCATGTTCAGCCATAAATGCATTCACTGAAGTATGCAGTCGCGGCCGGCATGACGGGCGGGTGGGGTGGGGGGGGGGAGGGTGGAAATCGGGCCGTCGCGGGGGGATGGGGGAGAGGCGGGAGGGGTTTAATTAAAAAAAAATATAAAATAAAACTTACCGTCCTGCGCCACCTCAGCTTCTGGATGGGTCCCGACTCCCGCCGTCCTGCGTTTTCCAATTCCGGCTGCAGCTCTCATCATCATCAGGAAAGGCAGCCTCCCTCCCGCCAATCACAACGCTGCAATGCATGCAGCAGCCTACATAGAGAACAAGCATTGGCATAGCCAATAGGTCTCGCTTTTGGGACCTTATAAGTATTTAGTTATGCAGCACAATATCCTTGGTGCAACAACATCAACTGTTGCATGGCTAAACACTTACAAGGTCCCAAAAGCGAGACCTATTGGCTATGCCAATGCTTGTTTACATAGTAACTATTGAGTATCAGCTACGTCCTACTCCCAAATAGACAGCTAGCATGTCAACCGACCAGAGTGAGAGAGAGAGAGAGAGATTTAGAGAGAGAGAGATTTAGAGAGAGAGATTTAGAGAGAGAGAGATTTAGAGAGAGAGAGATTTAGAGAGAGAGAGATTTAGAGAGAGAGATTTAGAGAGAGAGATTTAGAGAGAGATTTAGAGAGAGAGATTTAGAGAGCGATTTAGAGAGGGAGAGATTTAGAGAGAGATTTAGAGAGAGATTTAGAGAGCGATTTAGAGAGCGATTTAGAGAGCGATTAGAGAGCGATTTAGAGAGCGATTTAGAGAGCGATTAGAGAGCGATTAGAGAGCGATTAGAGAGCGATTAGAGAGCGATTAGAGAGCGATTAGAGAGCGAGGTTTAGAGAGGTTTAGAGAGAGGTTTAGAGAGAGGTTTAGAGAGGGGTTTAGAGGGGTTTAGAGAGTGAGAGGTTTAGAGTGAGAGAGAGAAAGATTTATAGAGAGATTTAGAGAGAAAGATTTATAGAGAGATTTAGAGAGAGAGAAAGATTTATAGAGAGATTTAGAGTGAGAGAGAGAAAGATTTATAGAGAGATTTAGAGAGGGAGAAAGATTTAGAGAGGAAGAGAGCGAGATATTTAGAGATTTATAGAGAGGGAGATTTAGAGAGATTTAGATTTAGAGAGATTTATAGAGAGAGAGACCTTGTGCCACTGACAGTGGCTGGTGTAAAAGTACATTGTGGTGTATTAGTGTGCACAATGTAGCCTGGTTGTGTCGTAATATAAACAAAAGGCATTGTGATGTACCAGTAAACACAATTCACCCAAATTGGGGTATAAAATAAGGGTACTGCGATGCACTAGTGAGCACAATGCACCTGGATTGTGGTATATTTCGTACAAAGGGGATTGTGATATACTGGTGAGTTAAATGTACCTTGTCTGTATTGTTATGTAAACAAGGGCCTAATGATACAGCGTGCAAAATGCATCCTGTGTGTGGGTTATTATGAACAAAGGACCTGCGAGTGTACTTTTGTGCACAGTTTACACAGTTTGAAGTCAAAGTCCTCTCTGTGCATATATCAAATAATCGGTACCAATAGGCATACCTGTGTGCAAGACCTAGGCACACTGGTCTGCAAAACCCATTGTTACCATAATTAATATTAATCATGCCAACAATATGTTCTGCAGACAGCTCTGCTATCGAGCCAGACCCCAAAACATACTACTCGCCTACCAAAATATCCCACCTGACAGGTATCGCACTTTTTGGATATTACTAAGCAAGTGTGATGATATTAGTGTGAATACCCTGATTAACCACTTTCATTGAACAGTAATAAATTGTACTTCCGTAGTGTTCACTGCTAAATATTGGATGTTAGTAGTTCAAATAAAAACGTGCCAACAGACAAATATGGGGCTAGAAGAATGAAAGTCCGAGTCAGCCATGTTGGAGGCACAACACATAAACTAGCATCAACATGCAACTTGGTACAATTGGTAACAAGGTGCTGGGAACCTGATGGTATTTGCTACTTCACAGTTTTAGGATACCTTACTTATAAGTGCTGCTCTGCACCAATCTGAAATGTGAATAATAAGGTGGGAGAATATAGAACAAGAAAAATTAAGAAATGAAAGAAATACAAAGAGATGCATACTGAGAGGTAGTACAAAAAACATAGGGGTCAAGAAAGGGAGCAAGGAAAAGAGACAGACTGAAGAATAAAAAAGGAAAGACTGCGATTGGAGATGAATAATGGAATGAGAAAGACGGTGAGTCTGTTCTTTGGTTTAGAAGAATATAGAAAGGGAGAGAGTTAGAAATAGACAGAGCTGATGAAATAGAAACAGATTTTTTTTTGTCAAATATAAATTGAGAAAAATAAAAAGAAGCCGAGTGAAGAAAGAGATAGGGATATAGAAAATTAAATGAATAACGAAAGAAAAACAACAAAAATAAGGAGCGAGAAATAGAACGAGGGTGGATGAACGAGAGATAGAGGAAGGGAGGGCAGCGAGGGGGAATAGAGAGAAATATATAGAGCGAGAAACAGAGAGGGCGAAGGGGAGCGCGCACGCCCCAGTGCTATCTCTTGCTGCACAGAGACGGTTCCTTGGATTGCTGCTCAGGAGCGGACGGATCCCAGGGTGGAAGGGGCTGCTGGACGGGAGCTGGGGGCACGGCTGGAAGGGGCTGCTGCTGGAAGGGGCTGCTGCGACGGGGCGGTGGAAGGCGCTTCTGCTGGCAGCAGCACTGGTGGACAAGGCTGCTGGAGGCACCGGGAGGCGCGGGGCCTCACCTGCCCGGGATGTGAGGCCCTCGCCATCCATGCTGAGAGCGGGGAGAGATGGCCGGGGCTGGGCAGGAGCGGGGCTGGAGGCGGCAGGCTGGGGGTGCCAGGCTCTATATGGGCGGAGATGACACAGATATACATATCATTACAACATAGGAGTGACCAATGTAATTCAAGCTTCTGGATATACTGAGTCAAAACAAACACAAAGAAACGCACTGAAATAAGCTCTATGGTGAGCAGAGGAAATACAGGCAAACAGAGGAGAAAAAAGCACAGGGACAGCCATGGCGAACGAGTGGGGCTTCCACAGACAAAGCAGGCATAGAGGGCATATAAAAACTTGGCGGCAAAGGGCAAATCGAGTGAAGAAGTGGTAACAAAGCAACACCGTGCAGTGCGAGCATATTACTTGAATTGTTCTAACTAGGGAACAAGGGCACACAGAACAGCATCAGCACAGAGAACAATAGCACTGCACAAGGCAATGAAAACATTGTCACAGTAAGCAGAAGAGCTGGTCAAGTACTTGGGTGTGTCGTAGAATAAAGCACTGCAAGCCTCGGGTAAATCCTCGATAACACAGACCGTGAGAGCCGCGCTGTCGTGAAAGTGACGCGGCCGCGAAAGTGAAAGTGATCGAGTGGTGCGCTGAAAGTTTAATGAGCCATGATGAGGAAAGCCAGATGGCGCATGACGCTTAATGAGGAAGAGATGGGAAAGGCAGATGGCGGCTGTGCGCGTGCGCGTAACCGCAAGCTTTAGGCCACAAGCAAAAGCTTGTGGTCGGATTTCTAAAGCCCACTCACTAAATCTCGCCAGACCAGCGCATGCGCTGGCTCAGGCGAGACCTAAAAAGGGAAAGTGGGCGGTCCTGCTCGAGGGCAAGGGGGGGAGAGTGGCTTGCCCACTGTTGTGTGTATTGACTGTTTGGTCGGCCCTGGGGCTGACCAAACCGTCAGTACCCACAACAGTGGGCAAGCCACTCCCCCTGCCCTCGAGCAGGACCGACCACCCCCAACCAGGCACTTCTGCTTTCTCGCAGTGCGAGAAGCAGAAACATAAAATGGTAGTTATTACCATTTATGTTTCTGCCTTCTCGCACTGCGAGAAAGCAGTGGGGCCACGCCCCCACGCCCCAATGGGGGAGCCGCCACTGCCAATAACTGCCATATTTTCAAGAAAGGTATGGAAACTGCTTTTGTAAAAAAAAGAAAAAAAAGAAGCGTCGTAATTCTTATTTCAACAGTTCCTGTCCACTTAGACCTCGTACCCTATAGTTAGATACAACTACATTTCATCTCCTGTTTTGATCATAGAACCGGACCGGTCCAACTTTCAGATTAGTGTAATGCACTGTATGGTTATGGTACTTATTATAAATGCTAAAGCCACTTACTGTATGGCAAGGGTTGATCCAATGATTGTTTTCTGGTAACGTTGATCCAGCGCGATATTAGCAAACAGCATTCATACACTAGATACTCACTTGGGCTCATACATTCATACTACGCTAATACATACGCTGGGGTTGTCAGTTGTTACTCTTTATCAAAATCCCTGCTACCAATTACCTTCCGATTGAAGAGTAATGACTTACCAATGAATCCTTTGCTAATTGGGAAGTTTAAAATGAGTGACATTCATTATAATACATAATCCTGAAATACCCACTGAGTCAGGAAGTTTTAAAATGTTTATCTAAAGATTTAGCAGAGTAAAATACAGAACCACATGGTACTTAATCGCATCTCAAGGATGAAGCATAGAATAATAATTATTGATTAATGACGGTCCCTCAGAAAGGAGAAGATAGAGACAGCAGCGCAACTAAAGGTTGCATTTATATTTACCTAAGTGCGAGAATCAAACCCCTTAGCCAAGGAGTTGGAAAGAATTAGGACCCTCGGAAGGATGAAGAGCAAAGACCTCCTCCAGGATCAGGACAGGACCGGTGACCTCTCTACAACGACGCCTGCGTCGTTCCCCTCTCTGATACTCGACTTCTCCTCGATTTTCCCGTGCCTTCCTTCTAATGGACTCCGCCGCCCCCTCCTCAGGACCTCTCTGGACAGCGATTCAGTCTGCAATCGATCAGCTTGGCGGTCTGGAGCTCTTCTGTGCGTTCTGAGAGTAAGCTCTAGTCTCCTGTGCGCACTCTGCGGTCTGAGCTAACTAATTATATATCTATTATACCCTTCTACGCCCATGTACCTCCCATTAATGTTGCTAAAATGTGGGACCACTACTTCTGATTGGACAGGGGGTTGATCCTCACACCATATTGATTTGGTTCGAATTCTAAAGCCCATTGTCTTTAAACTACCGCCCATCCAAATTAATACATTTGCTTTATTTCTCACCTGTCTCACGACAAATGTTATATATTCTTCATATACAAAGTTTCAATTTTCAACAGGAAAAGGCAAAAGCACAGCAGCTTCGGCCATCAGGTCATGGCCTTGGACGACGTCCAGGTTGACTTCATTCTTATTCTTTGGCAGCCAAGCAGGGCACATGCGCAGATTCATTGTCTCTCGAGTTTCAGATCACCAACCCCAGGCCCAAGTTTACGAACTAATAAAAGTCAAAGAAGGAAATATTAAAATCACAAATAAAATATTTCACTGTATACCCACTCTTTCTACTCTATTCCCATTTACTTCTAAATCTATCCCGCATTAGTAGCGTTAAGAAAACGACAAATTAATAATAACACAAGAGCAAGCTGAAGCATGTGAAAACATCAAGCAGCCATTTTAATACACACTGCGCAGAAGCAGAAATTTCCCACCAAGCAAAGAAAGACGTCACAACACGTGATATGGTTGAGACATGCGCAGTGAAGTTCCCGCACTTTTAGCGGCCATTTTAGAAAAATACAAGCGTTACTTGTTAGTTAGAACACATAGGCAAGCTTCCTTGCTATTCATGTAGTGTATGCAAGTTAATACGAACAATACAAAATTAATACTGTGAGGAGATTGCATTCGAGCAAGTCTCATTTGTGAGTCCTTGCTCCATCAATCCCCTCTCTGATGGCGTTTAAGAGCCATCAAATACTACCCATAATCAGATGCCAACTTCTAGCAAATAGTTTCATTTTCATTTTTACACTTTCTATTTTTACCATCCCCTTTCAATTTCTTGTATAATTCACTTCTCCACTCTTCAAGTTCTATTTCGTCAATCTTTCTCTTCTTCCCTTTTCCTGTCACATTATATGTTCCATTCTTTCTACAACATTTGCACCATATTATTATTGTCAGTACTATTATTGCTAACCCTGCTAGGGGTACTAATATTTGACCTATAAGTCCTTTTCCTACATTAGCAAACCAGGTACCAATTGACGAGATACTATTTGTCAATCTTTCCCATACATTATCAACTTCCAGTGGTTTTAGTTCTTTCTCAAGTTTCGTTATATTCTGTATATATGTTCCAATCTCTGCACTTTTATCAGGAATGTAAGTGCAACAATGTTTCGTCTTCAGTAATTTACAGACTCCGCACTCTTTCGCCAATATAATATCAAGAGCAAGTCGA
The DNA here is from genome assembly GCA_963921515.1 of Calotriton arnoldi. NCBI lineage: Eukaryota > Metazoa > Chordata > Amphibia > Caudata > Salamandridae > Calotriton > Calotriton arnoldi. The sequence goes on from CAWUFW010004654.1 coordinate 1,124,785, forward strand.
TTTTGCATAACCATAGATCTAATCGCAACCATTTCCGCATTAATCATTAGAAATCCACCAGCAGCATCCGTTGATAAACGATCAACCACTGTAGACAATTTACATATTTTCCTTGAGTTCAGAATTATTCCCACTGAAGGTATCAATGCACCAAATATATCACCTACAATTTCAGAAAAACTAGCTCTTTTACTACGTGTTAATTCTCCATTATTTTCATTGCTCCCAGTGTTTCTTTTTATGTGGTATATTTTTGAAAAAACTATTCCAAAATAACTTCCATACCACCGTGCAGGAAGCCTAAAGTAAGCCTTATTCCCGCACACATAATAGATTCCAGGAAAAACTGAATCTGTTCCTCCTTTGATTCCCCAACCTCCAAGAATTAAGAAATTGTGTTCACATTCACTGGTACCGATGAAAACATTGTTATAATCAGTCTTTAATCTATGTAGACAAATTTTCCCTGTCTTTACAAAATCCAGAGCCATAGCAGCTTGAGCCTTGCCAGGTGTGTAACTCCCTTCTTTCTCAGCCCAAGGTGGCAAATGAGCCTTATGCTCAGAAGCTTTCTTTTGGAAATCTTGTCTTCTATCTTCTACCAAGTTCAAAAATATCTTTTCTTCATGTAAAGAACATGTTAGATTGTGTCTATGTGCATGTGTTATGTCTATTGATTTAATTGTTAAGAAAAATTCTCCCATAAACTGTGCGTCTTGACTACTAAGCACTGGGTTCATACTCTTTCGAATCGGAACCTCAGAAAATATCACATCTATGTTTGAATAATAATATTGAAGTTCCCTGTTCTATAAAATAAACTAGATAAAACACTACATGAGATGCCATATGTTAATGGTAGGTGGTGATATGTTAACCCTTCTGCTACTGATTCAGGTAACTTCATACAGACATAACAATTACTAACTTCCATGGTGTCTACGTATTGAAACAATAACTTTGTGAAAACATTTAGACTAGTGTCGTTATCAGTTATTTCATGATGAAATTCTGGTTCATTTTCTGCCATTAGTTCTACTCTATTATCCTTCAAGTGGGCTGTCCTTACCTTAGATTCGTTATTAATCTTTTTATCCATTATCATAAGGTAAGGAACTGCTACGATCAGGACTAACCATACTACAAGCACCATCACTAGACTACATATGCATATTGCACAGCATCTTCTACAACATCTCTGTTTTGGTCTCCCAGCAACTCTATCATCAGGCATTTCGACAAGGAAGATTGCTCTTCTTATCTGTTTTCGTTTTTCTTTATTTTGTTATTTTGCTTGGTCAAGGTGGTCTTGTTTCTTTCTCATACGTTAGTTCTGTGCTTGTTCCTTCGTCACCACTTTCACTTGACTCTGAGCTTTCGTAATCTTCAAGAATGATGTAAGTCCAATCAGGACCTTTGAATTTGTTATTCACAAGTTTGTCTTTTACTTCTTCTTTTCTCAGTTTTATTTTCTCGTTCGGTTTGACTTGTTACTTCATTTACTTGATCTCGATCTTCACTTCTGGTTGTTATGTGGTATTTTACTCTTTTTATGACACTAGGCCAATGATCCTCTTTTCTTGTTTTCTTTGCTTGCACTGTTTCTTTATTTTTATCTTCAGCAATCTCTTTATTTTCACTGTTTGACACCTTTTCTTTTTCTGCAATTACTGTTTTTCTTTCTTGCTCTTTTTCAGGTCTTATTGGTTTTTCTGCCGCAGCTCCTCTGTGAGTTTTCAATAACTGACCTTGTTCTTTGTTTAATTCTTCATGTTCATGTTTCTCGATCTTTTTCTTCTGTGTATTTTTCTGGATCTAACTGGTTCTGATCAGGGCTTATTGCACTTTGTACTTCTGCAGCCTGACCGGGTTCTTCTAAACCTGTCTGTCCCTGCTCAAAATTTGTCGCTTCTTCGTTAATTTGAGCCCAGTTTCCTCTCCCTATCTGGTCCTGCTCAGGTTCTTTTATTGTATGTTCTTCTTTTCCCTGAGCTTCTTCACCTATCTGATCTTCTTCAATTTCTTCCAAATTTGTTTGACTTCTTGTTCTGTGGTAAACTTCAGGAATTTCTACCACTGGTATCCAGTCCTGACTTGTGCTCGGTTGTTCTTCTGCAGCTTCTCTTGAATCTCGAGCCTGAGATTCTTCAGCTGGGCAACCTTCAGCTTCCTCAGTGATTGATGCTGACTGAGGATTTTCTTCTTCAGGGTCTGGTACTCTTTTGGTGTGGCTTACATGAATCCAATTAGGAAATCCTGCACACTTCACTGCTGTATTGGTAGTCAGTATGACCTGACAAGGTTTTCCCCATCTAGGTGATATACACATCTCTCTGGTGTGATTCTTCACTACCACCCAGTCACCAGGATTCAGATCATGTTCTCGTTCAGGCTGCCTCGAAACTGCGTCTTCTCCGACCTGATGAGAGAGAGAACGCACTAGGTCAGCCAATCCTTTGCAATAATCCAGAACCATATCATCAGATCTATTCAGCAGTTTGTTTATGGGAACATGTGCTTGTCTCATTGCTCTTCCCATCATTATCTCGTGTGGGCTCAATCCAGTATTTCTATCAGGAATGCTTCTGAGTCCCATTAAAACCAGTGGCAATGCATCTGGCCACTCCAATGATGTTGATGCACACATCTTTCCCAGTCTGGATTTTATAGTGCCATTCAATTGTTCAACCACTCCAGAAGCCTCTGGACGATATGCACAGTGCAATTTTTGTTCAATTTGGAATGCTTCGCAGATTATTTGAATCACTTCACTGTTAAAATGTTTTCCTATATCTGATTCCAAAGTTACTGGGAAACCAAACCTAGGAATGAGTTCTCGTAGTAACAGCTATGCGACTGTAATGCTGTCACTCCTCCTGGTAGGGTAAGCCTCCACCCACTTTGAAAACAGACATACTATGACCAGTACATATTTCAACCCTCTGCATGGTGGTAACTGTATAAAGTCGAACTGTAGTCTTATAAATGGTCCTTCTGCTTTTCCAAATTTCCCAAACCCAATTATTGTCTTTCTTCCTGGATTATGCATTTGGCAAGTCAAACATCTTTGGCATAGGCTCTCTGCTACAGCCCTGAATTTGGGATTGTACCAGTTCTGTCTAAAAAGCCTAATCATTGCATCTCTCCCTATGTGTGTGTCTCCATGATACATCCTGGCCATTTGTGAGAGCAGACAGTCAGGCATGACTGGTCTGCCATCAGCACAAATCCACACTTCATCATCTCCCCTTTGGGAACAACCCACTTTGACCCATGTTTTCTTCTAATTTTCATCAGCATCCTCTTGCAATCTCTTAACATCATTCCAAGTTTCAGGTGGCATATACAGCATAAGTTGGCAGCTGATTCCCATTCTTTCCACCCTCTTATTGACTGACAATCTATTTTTGGCACAATGTTGAGCCACAAGATCTGCATATCGGTTGCCAATTACCACCCAGTCATCTCCTGACTGGTGTGCGGCACACTTCACCACAGCCAATTCTTTTGGTGATTGTATTGCTTCCAGCAATTCCCTTACAAACTGTCCATTTTTAATGGGGGATCCTGAAGAAGTCATGAAATCCCTCTGCATCCATAGTTGGCCAAAATCATGCACAACCCCGTAACCATATTGGCTATCTGTAAATATAGTTACTTTTTGATTCCTCCCAATTTTGCAAGCCTTTATCAATGCAATCAATTCAGCTACTTGTGCAGATTTTACTCCTGGTAAATAGGATGCTTCGACTATTCCAGTTAATTCACATACTGCATATGCTGCAGTCAGTTTACCATCTTCATGCCTCTGGCATGAACCATCAACAAACAGCTCCCTGTCTGGCTTCTTTAGGGCATTTCCTGAATGTCAGGACGTGGTTTTGTGCATAACTCTGTAACTTGTAAACAATCATGTTCTTCTTCATCTTTAATTTTCTCATGATATGGGTCTGGTAGTAAGGTAGCGGGATTTACTATTGTGCACCTCACTATGTTCACATTTTTAGAACCCATTATTATTCTCTCATATTTAGTCAGCCGACTAGGAGTAAGATGCTGAGTTAGAGTTCTTGTCAACAGAATCACAACTGCATGTGGAACAAACACCTTTACTGGGTGTCCCATTACAATTGACTCACTTTGTTCAATACTTAAACAGGTAGCCGCCACTGCTTTTAAGCAGCCTGGCAACGCGGCTGCCACTGGATCCAATGTAGCAGAAAAATATGCTATTGGACGTCTGTCTAGACCATGTCTCTGAGTTAAGACTGAAAGTGCACAATTTTCTCTCTCATGACAGAACAATGCAAAGCTTTTCTTATAGTCTGGCATGCCTAGGGCTGGTGCTGAGCACAGAGCATTTCTCAATTTTACAAAGGCTCCTACGCTCTCATCATCCCATTCAACTGGGTCCTTGGCTTTCTTTTTTGTCATTTGAATTAGGGGCTTTGCTACCAAGGAAAATCCTAGTATCCATTGTCGACAGTAACCTACTATTCCTAGGAACATTCTCACTTCTCTTTGGGTTACAGGCATTTGCATTTTCTTAATCAATTGTACTCTTTCCGAGGTTATTCTCCTTTTTCCCCTCTCAATTTGGTGTCCCAGATATTTAACTGCTGTTGTACAGAACTGTAATTTTTCTGGTGAGACCTTATGCCCTTCTTCAGCCAAATTATTTAATAGTGCTATGGAATCAATAACAACAATCCTCTCTGGTGTTTGATGCCACCAGTAAGTCGTCGATATATTGCACTAGGACTGAGCTTCCTGGCATCACCAGTTTTTCAAGACACTTTTTCAATATCTGATTAAGGACTTTCTGTGTACCCCTGAGGAACACGATTCCATACATAGACTTTGTTCTCAAATTTAAATGAAAAAAGATACTGGCTGTCTGGGTGCAATGGTATTGAAAAGAACGCTTGGCATCAATCATAGTGAACCATCCTGCACTCCAAGGAATCTGGTATAGAATTACTGCAGGATTTGGCACTATAGGACAACATGGTTCACAATCTTATTAATTTTCCGCAGGTCTTGAACAATCCTATATTTTCCGCTAGGTTTCTTTAAACCCATTATTGGTGAATTACATGGGCTGCTCATTACTTCTCTTAGTATGTTTTGTTCTACCATTCGATTGATTTCTTCAATGACTCCTGTCTTTACCTCTGCACTCATTTTGTACTGTCTAGTATTTGGGAAAATCGCACCTTCCTTTACAGTAATTTTAACTGGGTCTATTTTGGCCATAAGTCCTACTTCCTTTCCTGTGAAATCCCATACTATGGGGTTTACTGTAGTTTTTAATTCTTCTGGTAGCTCATCTTTTGTTATTAACGAAAACATCTCATCTACTTCTGTACCTTGTTTTGCAATCATAAACTTATATACATGATCTTCATCTGGGGTCTGAACTGCCACACCATCTGGTGTGCAGAAAATTGTGCAATTCATTTTGCATAGTAAATCACGACCTAATAGATTTACTGGACTAGAATCACACACTACAAATTGATGCATTTCTCTGAAATTTCCAATTTTAACTTCCATTGGTTCGGTAAGAGGTGTTCTAATCTTTCTATTAGCTACTCCCACTACTTGGATAGCTTCTCCAGAGAGAGGAAGGTCTGGAATATCTGCTGTTCTCACAGTAGACCGGGTAGCACCAGTGTCCAAAAGGAAAGTAATATCATTACCTTTCACATTCCCTTCAACATATGGACCTGACTGATCTACCGATAAGGATGTGCCAAGTACACACTCCTTCTCCCCCTCTCCTAGGCACCGTCATGAATTGTATTGACAGAAATCGTCCTGTAAAAGAAACTGTGATGTTACATAATCATTCTTACCACTTCCTCCTTGATATCCAACGTCTGTACCGTGGTTTGCTCTGCTTACATTACCCTGAATAGGTGCAGGTGGCAACTGACTCTGAGGATTTACACCCTGCTGTGAGTCATTCTGCGTCTGTGGATTTAAATTTTGATTTGGGCCATTATTATTCCGAATCTTTTTACATTCATCCTTCCAATGCCCCAATTTTCCGCATCCATGACAAGGAAATTTCTTTTTAGCTTCTTCTCTACTCATTCGTCCTCTCACTTTTCCACCATTCCCAGTATCTCCATTCGTTCCAGAATCCTTTCCTTGATTCTCACTTGGATTATCCAAATTAATTCCCTGTTTCTCAGCCATTTTCACCTGTGCCCACATCACTTTTTCCTGCAATTTCTTGTGCCTATCCTCAATATCGTCTCCACAATATTTTGCATATTTCAAAATTTCATCAGTGGGTTTCCCCTGTCAACACAACATGTGTTGTTTAATCATCTGACAAATCTCTGGCTTCAGACCATAAACGAATCGATACACAAACTGACTCATGTTCTTGTCTCCAATGTCCTCAAATCCACTATACTGCTTAAATACCTGCAATAAACGCTCATAATAGGAGTGTACCGATTCACTGGTTTCTTGGGTGGTTCGGTCTATTTTCTATCACCTGCTGATACTTTTTCATTACATCATTTGACGGGGCACCTGTCTTTGGGTCTCTAGGATATTCTTCACTTGGCTAATAAACTGTGATTTTACAATCTGTCCACAAATCGGCAGGTACCACTATGTCAAATAAACCATCTAAGTCCTTCAACAATACCTTTGACACCTTCACAAACCTCTCAACCTGCTTGTACCATTGAATTAGTTTTTCTCTCAACTTTAGAAAATCATTCGTAAATGACAAAATATCCTGTCTGCTCCATGGGACATGTACATATCCCACTCCTGGAACTTCTCGCATCGGATACATTTGATCTGTCTTCCCTGTTTCCTTTATTAAATATTCAGATGCTGTTCTGCTTGATCGTGCCTCTTCCTTTTTCTTGGCCCATCTAGTTCTCCATTTATCTAGCTCTCCCCATTTTTGCAAGACTGTCATTAACTCCTTTACTTGTAACTTTCTTCCAGAGGCATTCATGTTTTCTAGGTCTTTGTCTGAAAAATCTGCTCTATAGGGTTTCTGCAACACCTTTGATCTCCCTATTTCAATTCCCATCTGCAGAGCCAAATCTGATAATTTTTCATGAAATATGTTTACATTTCTGGTGATACTTCTGCATATGAACAATAATTCTTCTTCATTGTAAGCATTTAGGCGATCTAATCCCACATTTCCTGCTATTATTTCTTCCAATTCAACTTTTAATTTATAAATATCCAACATTTTTGGAGGTGTATACTGCTGATCTGATCCTTGTGCCCACCTTTCTAAGTCTTGGGGTGTTACTACAGTGACACTTTTTGCTCCCGATGAAGTTATTAAGTTTATATCTTTCGAGCACCCAGGTGTAGTTCTCCTGGGAGTACTATTGACAGAATCCCGAATTGGTTATTCCATTAATGATATTGTTGATTCACAATCACTAAAATGATCCTCAACCATTACTGTTGCTTCAGGTTTAGGAATATTCACAGGAGTAGGCATAGCTAGTGGCGGAGGACAGTTTCCCTGATTACCATATAATGGGACTACTGGACCAATTGTTACAGGTATGGTCAAAGAGTCAGGATGCACTTTTATCTGTTATTTTCTGTATTAATTCTGCTCTGGTCTTCTCTAGGGCTTCTCTTTCTTTATCGTGAAGTATTCTACTAGGGGTGAAATCATGCATTACCTGTGGTACTAATGGAGTTTTCAACAGGGGTGCACTTGGGTTGCATTCACCTGTCCCTTCCTGATATGGGGGGGGTCCTTAATATTTCTTCTATAAATTCATCTTCGGAATCTCCATTTCTCATTAAATGTTTTCTTTTCTGTGCATTTGCTTCCTAATTTTTCTTCTGCTGTTAACAACGGATACAATCCCTTTGTAAGCATTGCCCTCCTCCACTGTTTCATCTGACCGTCCCTATTCTCATGTTGGCATCTGGGGAAAAATCCTCGATAACCCCTATTACTCCTGGATCGATCACGCTCAAATGCCTCGGTTTCCCATTCCTCTAAGGCTTCGTATTGAGTTAATCTAGGTCTGGGTTCTAAATCGTTCATTCTCAATCTCAAATTTTGAAGAATTCTTCCATTGAAGGTGCCATTCTCGGGAAATGCTAATATCCCATCATTTTTGGTATATTCTATCCAATTCTCTATCCATACACAAGTATGATAACCTCTCTCCATCATCATGAATGAAGCGGGCGTTTTAGCTGGTGGAATAATAATTCCTTCCCTAGTTTTGACTGGTTTATCCTTTTTAAAATAGTTCTTAATCTTTTGCAGAAAGGACATTTTTCTCTTTTCTCCGTACATTCTATCTAATCTGCGGTATATAAAGTTATATTCTGCAAAACCTAGGAATCTCCTATCCGGACGAGTTCCTATTAAAGTTGGATCGCGTTTTAACATGCACTCTCTATCCACTAAGATTTTTGCTTCTAGAATATCAACCAATCAAATGTCTGCTAACTTTTATTTCTGTACCAATCCTAGCGCTGCCTTTCTGTGACGTTTAGTCTGTCAACCCCTCCTTTACAATCTGCGCTTCTGTCCCTCGCTGATTTCGACCAATCCCAGTGCGGCACCTGTGACTTCAGTACTGCTCCTGACTACTGACCCCTCCTTTACAAGAGTCGTTCCACACCCGCTGATTCAACCAATCCTCAGCTCCCTCTCCGGCAAATGACCCTCCCTTTACAAATTCGTACGCAAACTTATTTTCTCTATAAAACTTATTTAAATTTCAGTAACAACATAAAACATTCGCTATCGTGCCAGTTTCTCTAAATTTCGAAAAGATAGTTTCTCTAACACTTAGTAAACCCTTTCTGTTTACTAAACATACACTACGAGTAAAACCATTCCGTTTACTTTTCACACAAGCTCCAGAAGTACCTGTTACTTCTTCAGTGTTACCCTTTCTAGGTGATATAACATCAAATTTTTACCAGCGTACTCCCTTGCTATTACTCACACGCATAGATTCCCTAACCAGTACTGATAGTCCTGCTTAACTTTTCAGTACTATTTCTGCCTGACAGATAACCTCACTGCAGTATGGCTTCCACTTACCAACCGCTATTCAATTTTCCCTGGGGATTCTGGACAACATAAAACAAACTTTGAATACACGGATGTTAGTTCATAAAAATAAAATTCTCATTACCCAATTAACAAAGAGTAACCATCCTCTGATTACCAGATAACTGATCCAGCGCGATATTAGCAAACAGCATTCATACACTAGATACTCACTTGGTCCCATACATTCATACTACGCTAATACTTACGCTGGGGTTGTCAGTTGTTACTCTTTATCAAAATCCCTGCTACCAATTACCTTCCGATTGAAGAGTAATGACTTACCAATGAATCCTTTGCTAATTGGGAAGTTTAAAATGAGTGACATTCATTATAATACATAATCCTGAAATACCCACTGAGTCAGGAAGTTTTAAAATGTTTATCTAAAGATTTAGCAGAGTAAAATACAGAACCACATGGTACTTAATCGCATCTCAAGGATGAAGCATAGAATAATAATTATTGATTAATGACGGTCCCTCAGAAAGGAGAAGATAGAGACAGCAGCGCAACTAAAGGTTGCATTTATATTTACCTAAGTGCGAGAATCAAACCCCTTAGCCAAGGAGTTGGAAAGAATTAGGACCCTCGGAAGGATGAAGAGCAAAGACCTCCTCCAGGATCAGGACAGGACCGGTGACCTCTCTACAACGACGCCTGCGTCGTTCCCCTCTCTGATACTCGACTTCTCGATTTTCCCGTGCCTTCCTTCTAATGGACTCCGCCGCCCCCTCCTCAGGACCTCTCTGGACAGCGATTCAGTCTGCAATCGATCAGCTTGGCGGTCTGGAGCTCTTCTGTGCGTTCTGAGAGTAAGCTCTAGTCTCCTGTGCGCACTCTGCGGTCTGAGCTAACTAATTAACTAATTCTATATCTATTATACCCTTCTACGCCCATGTACCTCCCATTAATGTTGCTAAAATGTGGGACCACTACTTCTGATTGGACAGGGGGTTGATCCTCACACCATATTGATTTGGTTCGAATTCTAAAGCCCATTGTCTTTAAACTACCGCCCATCCAAATTAATACATTTGCTTTATTTCCCACCTGTCTCACGACAAATGTTATATATTCTTCATATACAAAGTTTCAATTTTCAACAGGAAAAGGCAAAAGCACAGCAGCTTCGGCCATCAGGTCATGGCCTTGGACGACATCCAGGTTGACTTCATTCTTATTCTTTGGCAGCCAAGCAGGGCACATGCGCAGATTCATTGTCTCTCGAGTTTCAGATCACCAACCCCAGGCCCAAGTTTACGAACTAATAAAAGTCAAAGAAGGAAATATTAAAATCACAAATAAAATATTTCACTGTATACCCACTCTTTCTACTCTATTCCCATTTACTTCTAAATCTATCCCGCATTAGTAGCGTTAAGAAAACGACAAATTAATAATAAAACAAGAGCAAGCTGAAGCATGTGAAAACATCAAGCAGCCATTTTAATACACACTGCGCAGAAGCAGAAATTTCCCACCAAGCAAAGAAAGACGTCACAACACGTGATATGGTTGAGACATGCGCAGTGAAGTTCCCGCACTTTTAGCGGCCATTTTAGAAAAATACAAGCGTTACTTGTTAGAACACCTAGGCAAGCTTCCTTGCTATTCATGTAGTGTATGCAAGTTAATACGAACAATACAAAATTAATAAATTAATACTGTGAGGAGATTGCATTCGAGCAAGTCTCATTTGTGAGTCCTTGCTCCATCACCGTCTCAAAATGTACGCTCGAACCTTGAGCCACCTCTGAGACTACTGCACCTGAGGTGGGCGCCGTGCCCTGATAAGGGCTTTCATCTCGTCTGTGCATATTCTTTTGTGCTTTCATGTTCTACTGTGGCCGACGCTCTTCTCCCTCCACACACTTCGCTTGCACGCAGCGTTCTGCTTCATCCGCCATTTGCCCGCTCAATGCACAAGACGTGCAGTAGAGGGACCGGGGTGGGGGATAATGACGTGGTGCAGGCGTTGCTGCTCTGATCCAACTCAACCCAAAAAGGCCACGGTTTCGTTTGTTGGAGCCATCAGTCAAGCTTCGGGCACAGAGCCTCTGCTACAGAAATCTTTCTATAGCCTGCTGGCCCCCGGTTCCGAGCTCAGCAGGGCCGTGGCAGCCTAAAGTCTTTTTGATAAGAGTCTTAAAAATTGGTTGCTAATAACACCAGTTATTTAGGAGCCAAGAGACACACTTAAAGAGGCACACTAAAATTAGTTGTGTTTGCCAAAAATTAACGATATCGGTAACACTTGCCGTCGGTCTGGGATGAATTGACTCCACTCAGTTCAGAAGTTCTCACTGCGCTGCCTGAGGGAGAGGAGGCAGTGAGGGCATGCCACAGCCTTACATCTGCAAGGGGCGAGTGGAAAATACAAGAACCTTGTCTGTTAAAGGCCGCAGCGGTTGCGCACTTTTTTTTCTGCCACTCGAAGGCGTGAAATAGATGCGCCGTTGTTAGTGAGCTGACCTTCAGTGAAGTGTGATCCCTCTTTCCCGCCAATCGTGGAGGATTAGGAGCCGTGGGTATGCGAGGCGCCCGGCTGGCGGCAGAATAAATGGCTAGTATCTCTCCTGGGAACGTCAGGTTGAGCTGGTGTTATGCCACCTGGGCTTCCCCTGCGACCTGGGCAGGCGGATGTGCTGTCAGTGCTAGTGGTGTTGTAGGTGTCTGGCGGTACGTCGATTTAGTTGCTAAGGAGCAGGAGATGTATGATGGTTTGTTTATTGATTCTTGCTTGCTTGGGGTCCCTTATTAGGTGCGTCTCCCCTATCTGCCTTTGTTGGGCTGAAGCGACCACAGCATCTCACTGATTTTGCTCACGCTATTAACCTAGTTCTAAGCCGACACAGGTAGAAGAGGTTTTTTTCCAGCCAAAATCTGAAATTGGGGTAATGTCCTCGTCAGTATTTCATCCACTCCTGCTTGTATTTCGTCGGTTATAACTGTGGTCCAAGGACGGTCCTTAATGCGGCCTGCAGCAGTGCTGCGACGAACTAAAAGTAGGAATGGATGACCTATCCTGAGGAGAACACAACTGCCATCCTTTCAATGTACTACAATCTCTTTACGCTTACCTAGCACACTGCCACCTCAGTCTTTTTTTGGGACTTAGCCAGCTCTAAGGATAATACGCCGTACAGCTAACAGTACTTGTATAATACAGGCCTTGATCTGTTTACTCACTGAACCTTTAAAAAACCCTAGGCCTGTGCACCAGTAAGTGGTGAAACACGTTGCCTGTCCATTCCTCAGTGTTTCTCAGAAGTAGACAATATGATTTAGAAAGTGGAGAACAAAGAAAACGTCAGAGAAAACCATAAATACTGAATGTACCATATAAGTGTGAAATGAATCTGTTTCATGCATGGTAACCGTATTGTCACTAAACATGTTGAATGAATTAGCAAGCTTTTGCCTCAGAATTCCGGTGCTTGCATTTCAGCGTACAGACTCACTTAACTGTGACAGGGGCCCCAACCACCAATCAGGAATGCAGTAACTCACCAACTACGTATCACAATCAAACCAAAAAAGGCAATTTAGTGTGAGACCGAGCAGTCTCATAATTTGACAGAAATTTGATTATGGGCTGGGTAACGGTGTTCTTTATTATGTGAGGACTGTAGTTCCTGCACACAGCATCAAGGGAATTTAAATGAGACCTATAGTTGTCATGTATGGGTTGCTGGAGGTTTTAATGTGGCATATGCCACTGCTAAGTAACTGGGTGGTTATGCATTCATGACAACCCTCCCAATTCAGTCGAGAGACTACAGATTTCAAGGCTAGTCTCCCGCCTCTTGATTTCTGCATGCAAAAACCTGATTCATCGGTGGGCTTCTGCAGACAGGGACTGGTCTTGTGTGACTCGGAGTATGCGCTGTTAGAAATGTGGGTCTCTAGTTGGCAGTGGCTTGCATCCTGTCCAAGTAGTGACCCTTCCTTCTAGTTTGGGTAAGGGAATTACACAGCTAAGATAACCCCTGCTCACCCCCTTGTTAGCTTGGCACGAGCAGTCAGGCCTATCTCGGAGGCACTGTGTAAAGCATTTGTACAAAACACACACAGTAATACAGTGTAAACACTACAAATGGACACCACACCAGTTTAGAAAAAGAACAAATCTTGATCTGTTTAAAACCAGACTAAAACGACAAAAATCCAACAAACAAAAGTAAAGATATCTCTTTTAAAATATTTAAAACGGTTCAGTCCACAGGAACCCTATGGATGCGTCACTTTTAGCACAAAGTACCTAGGATGTCAAAATCAAAGACGAAAAAAAGCGCAGGGGAGGTGACACCCCGGAAAAGCAAGCGCTGCATCAGTTCCTTACTTGCAGAAAAGGTGATGCATCGGTTTCTTGCTCCCAGGTGAGGTAATGCTTCGGATCCTTACTGCTACACAGGGGAGGGGGATGTGTCGGTTCCTTACTGTGAGAGGGGGTGATGCGTCGTTTTCATACTGCTAGGGGAGGTGATGCATCGTTTCTCCGGACACATGGCCTCGGTTCCTTCGTCGATGTAGACTTGGTGCACAGGTGCAATGCATGGAAAATCCGGGCGCACTGGGGTCGATGTGGCAGCGGTCAAACAGGCGCTGTGTTGATTCTCCAAGTCGCAAGCAGGTGATGCGTCGATTCCTTCAGCCACACAGCAGGGCCTGCGCTGGAGTCGAAGCGGGGGTCTTGGACGTCAGAGACATGGTGCTCTGGACTCTGGCTGCAGCAGTTCTTTCAGCTGCAGACAGGTACTGCATCGATCTTTTCTGCCACACTGCAGCGAAGCATTGGTTTTTCAACCACACGGTAAGCTTGCGGCAGGAAAAAAAACAGCGCTGAAGGGCGATGTGTGGATTTTCAGCTCTTCTTGCAGCTGAAGCCACTCCCAAGGGCCCAGAACTGGATTTGGCACCACTTGGCAGGTCAGAATTCCCAGCAGAAGAGTTCAGGGGCTGCAGATGAAGTCTTTGATAGCCCTGAGACTTCTTAACATGAGGTGAACTCACAAAAGCCCTTGGAGGATCTTCTCAAGCAGGATACCAAAGCAAAAGTCCAATCCTCTGTCTCTCCAAGACCGAAGCAGCAACTTCATGCCAACCCAGCAAAGCGCACACAGCAAAGGGGCAGTACTCCTCCTGCCAACTCTCCAGCTCTTCCTCTTGGCAGAGTGTCCTCTTGATCCAGATGTGTTTTAAAAATGTGGGGTTACAGGTCAAAAACTTATACCCATTTTGGCCTTTGAAGTATGGCTACTTCAAAGGAATGTCTTTGTTCACAAGTTCCTGCCGTGACCTGTCTTGGCTCCAGACACAATACAGAGGGGTGGAGACAGAATTGTGAGAGGCCAGGCAAAGCTCTAGTCAGGTGTTAACTCCTCCCACAACTCTAGCTCTGGAATGCCCATCAGCCTGGTGATGGCCCATCAGGATATGCAGGGCACCCCTCAGCTCCCTTTGTGTGACTGTCCAGCGTGAATGCACAAACAGCCCAACTGTCAGTCTGAACCAGACGTGGATTCCACAGGCAGGCAGAGGTACAGGATGGTAAAGCAAAAAAAATGCCCACTTTCTAAAAGTGCAAAAAGAACAATTGAAAGACGGAATGTTGAACAATTTCAAACATTCACCCCCAGTACAAAGAACTGGGCCTAAATCCATCATTTTTTTTGCCCACCATTCCATTCCAGTTTAAACCCAGCAATATGCAAATCAGTCTTAACCCTGCTCCCCATGGGAACAGTCCAGCCTGAACTGCCAGGCCAGGTCCTCACTGGACTGGAAGCAAGCATCCTGGGACCGGTTTCGGGGTATCACCCCTCATCAGCCATGCTAGCTTGAATCCAGTGTCATGGTGAACATGGGACTCAGGTCTGGGCATACCTGTCCCACTTGGGGTGAAAAATGCAAGAATAACAATTAATGGACGGAATGCTGAACAATGTCAAATATTCACCCCCAGTACAGAGGTCTGGGCCTAAATCCATCATTTTTGTCCACTCCAGTTTAATTGTTCAACTTGTATCCAGTGGCACAGTGAGCACTGGACCCACATCTGGGCATACCCTTCCTAGGGCGACAAAGGCAAAAAGAACAGGATTCTTGTTTCTGGTCCTGGGAGGACCTGGCTTGGCAGTTCGGGTTGGACTGTTCCCATGGGGAGCAGGGTCAAGGCTGATTTGCATATGGATTGGTTCAAACTGGGGTGACATGGCGAGCAAAATGACGATGGATTAAACCCAGATCTGTGACTGGGGGTGAGGGTTTGAAAAGTTTCAACACTCCGTCCATTTTATTTTGTGATGTTGCTATGTGCGCCCTAAGTGGCTAAGGGTATGCCCAGACGTTGGTTCCTTGCTCGCTGCGCCACCGGATTCAAGCTAGCCTGGCTGATGAGGAGTGATATCCCGAAATTGGTCCCAGGATGCTTGTTTCCAGTCCGGAGAGGACCTGGCTTGGCAGTTTGGACTGGACTGTTCCTATGGGGAGCAGGGTCAAGACTGATTTGCATATGGCTGGGTCCAATCTGGGGTGACGTGGCGAGCAAAATATCAGTGGATTAAACCTAGAACTGTGACTGGGGGGTGAGTGTTTAAAAAGTTTCAACCCTCCTTCCATTTTATTTTGTGATGTTGCTATGAATGTGGATGAAGACAATAGTTTTGGAGTCCAGAGGCACAACAGTCCTTACTTTGTCCCTTGACATTGCAGTACATTTTTCCTTGATGTCATGTCCCTTGATGGGCTCAACCTTATAATAAGACCAAACTAAAATTGCTAGAATAGCAGCAAGTACAATTAAAATATTTGTATGTATTCAACTCCACATCACAGCCCTTTGAACTGCTTTTGTTCTCCTATTCAAAGGACCAATTCTTTATACATACAGCAAAAAAAAATGCTGCTTTGTGCTGCTGATTTCTCTCAAACCGCTGTTTTAACACGTCCTCCCTGATGTGCCCTGTATTCACAGTGCCCCCTTCGGGCAGATTGACAGCATTGCTGACACTGAAAAGCATACTGCTGAAGTAGGCCATTAATAATACAAGGCTACAAAACTGTGACAGTAGGAACCCGGCCTATGTAATTGTGGCTGGTGACACTGACAAACCGCAGACCTCGGCAGGCTTGTGCCTGGTCCCCTGAAGTTCCTTTGTGTAATTGCATGTAGCATTATAGATTGCCAGCCATGCTGGTCTTTTTGAACCGTCACTTAGAGCTGATCACGTTGCAGCGATTCATAAAGTTTAATGACCACGAAGGCTGGGACATAAATGCAAGGAGGTGGGTGGAGGAGGGAGGCAGCAGTGGTGTGGGATAAAATATTAAGCACTGGAAAATGTGGTTTAATGTTTCACTTATGGAAGGGGCCCCTGAAGATGGGGGCCTGCTTTGTGCCCACCACGTATTGTGAGGGCTGGCAGTTGGGTTGAAGAATGAGCATACAAAGTGGACTGTAGTGTGGAAATTGCAATCTTGCAGAGGTGGGTTCTGATGGATACTTCTAACCACAGATTCCTCACTTTGTGAAAATTCCCAGGTGCCAGTGGTGATTTAGAAACGTCAAAAAGCAGTGCTCCCTCACAGCAGTAGGTGGCATCTCATCCGACACCACATTAACTCCATTCTACTCTTGAAGTTACTTGCAGAGTAGCGTATAAGATCCACCCATGCGCACTGACATCAGTTCCTTTATTTACACACCTTCACTTGTGGATCCGGAGCTCTGCGTCTTTTTCTTCACTCTGTGAAGAGATTTTTTCCTTAAAATTTTAACCGTGTTCAAGGCAACACGTCACCCCCCTAAGACTACGTGGTTCAAACTTTGTAGTGACTGTCACAAACAGATGTCTGCAGTTGATCCTCACAAGATGTGACTGTGGTGCTTTGGTTAGGTGCACTACTCCAAGGCCTGGGAACTGCATCCAGATGAAACTGAAAGCCATCCGAGAACGCAAAGCTGTTTGTGACGATACACCACAAGACTTCACAAAAGTCCAGCTCCAGATCAAAGTCGAGAGTATGGACCTGCTCCTGCTCCCCCAAGTAACTTCCATAACAGATCTTCTTTGTGGTTGAAGTCTTTGGGTAAGTCCAAGAAGAAACACAAGTAGTCCAAGTGGGACTCGCCCCCTTCCTACCACTCTTGTTCTCCAGAGAAAGCGCAATGGCATCATTGGACCTCCAGGTCTTGCTCCTGTTCCACAGTGGAGCCAATTCCATTGTTAGTCCCAATGAACTCGGGGTTCCCAGGTCTGTCGGTGACTTTGCAGTAGGTCAAGGCCTTTTGAAGGTTCATGCTACTTTTAGTTGGCACGGTTTTGACTCTGTCTGGTGAGACCTCAGCTCTCGAGAATCAGCAGAGTCCTCCAGTCAGGTTACTTCTGACAGATCTGTCCTCTGCACCACCTGTGCCTTTTGAACCCACTTCAGGCCCCAAATCGGTGCTGGTTCTGGCTTCAGATCTGGTGCTGAAATCTGTGCCCGTCCCTCGAATGTTGATACAGGAAGAGGAGCCACAACCTATTGTTGTATCCAACTGCAAGCCAAATTAGTCTTGATCAAAGCTACACCTAGGCCCTAGTGTGGGACAGCCAACACTCAATCCCAATGATTCAGACATTAAGCCATTATCGCGCATTAGTGCACGGACACTACATCAACTTTTTGGCTCCGACTCTGACCAGAGCCGGCCATATGAAGACAGCAGTGAAGGGAATGGGGAAAGAATTTGTTCCTCCTTATGATGAAAAGAATTGGTACATGGACCAAAAAGATGCCTTGGGTTGGACGCCTCAAACAATACTGAGTGGGTTAACGCCCCCCTTCTCCCCCCTCCTGCCGGAGCTGCAACAGAAGACAGTACATTTTCTGTTACTATTATTAGGAGGTCTGGTGAAGTCCTTGACCTCCACCTCCCCTCGATAGAGTTAAAAGGAAATGTGCTCACTGATGTCCTTCGGTCTGGCCAGGCACCGACCAAACCTCTCCTGCCATTCAATGAGTCCTTCCCTGACACACTATTGAACATTTGCACTAAACCATGTTCTGGTCCTCTGGTCAATTGGTCACAATAGTCCAGCTCAGGCGACCCTTACTTTTTGACCCAGCATCCAAGTACTGAGATTTCGGTGGTGCAGTTGTCCACCAGCAAAGTGAATGTGAAAGCCTTCCGAACTGCTCCTCCTGTTAGAGTCCAAACATGTGGAAACGTTCGCCAAAAAAAGGTTCTCTTCAGCCAGCCTTGCTTTGAGATTGGTCAACGTCAGCTGCTTCCTTCGAAGTTAAGCCCAGGCACTTTGGGGCATGGTTGTTGAGATTTTACTGGTAGTTCCTGAAGACCTACGGATTTCCTTAGCCCAGATCATTCAGGATGTAGGCAAGTTGATCATTCACTCTGGCCTAGACACCACTGATTGTCTAGGAAGTGTTCTCTGGACAAGCGTGGTGCTCTGGCACCATGCATGAATGAGATCAACAGGCTTCTCCGGGGATGTCCATGCATCCTTAATGGACATCCTATTCGGCAGTTCCCACTTGTTTGGCCAAAAGGTGGTCTCATCCCTGGAGTGTTTTAAAGTGATATATATCAAAACCAAAAGAGGGGGGGGAGGAAGAAGAAGCGATCCATTCGGCTTCCTTGTAGTAATCTCTTATCAATGGGGAATGGATCACTTGTACCTGTGTAACCAGGGTGAGGTATTCTTGCCGTCTTTCTTAAAAAACCCTCATTCACGTACAAAGGCCGTAAGGTGGTATATCTTGATTCTCCGCCTAAATAAGATGTGACAGCATAATCATTGGGTTTCTTTGATATGCTATCCTCCCCCCAGAGGAAGAACCACTGGTTATAGCAGTAGTGATCAGTGACAAAAAGTGGGGGTGCTCAAGTGAGGTGAGTTAAAAATCCTTGCATTGCCTGAACTGTAACTTTATTCAGTTTGGAATGGAGGAAAATAAAAACAGTGTAGTGCGTGTATAGACAAGTTACCGGTCTAACGCACTTAATCGTCCATGTAAGCGGTCGACATGTTTCAGCCCCATACAATTGCCCAGACGGGTCGGGGGGCCGCCTTCAGGACCTAGAGTTGTGAAGGTTGGGTAGTGTCACAGCCTAGGTGAGTATCTCATTGGCTCACCAAATTTTATAAGTCATTGGTCAGTAAGTACCTAGAGCTGTAGAAAAGAAACAGAGAGAGAGAAGGTATTGTAGTAGTGCCGTTCAAACATTATCTAATGTGACATTAAAGCTAAAAGTTAAAAAACTCTCACAGTGATGTGTGCTGTCCAAATTATTATTGTTTTCTCAACATAAAAAGTTTTAAAAAGAGAGCTGATGTCATGAATAATAAGCACTGAGAAAATGGCAAATCTTTACCCCCATAGATACTTATATAGTGTAAAGGGTGTCACGGAGTTCACAACCCTGCATAGTTGTAGTGAAAGTGACTATCTAGCTTAGTTGGTATTAGGAGAATTAGCCCTGTGTTATGGTGTACTCGGAGTAAGGACGCATTCTAGTCTATCAAAAAACGCTTCAATCCCAAACTCAATTATGTCCTGCTAGGACCTGTAGTGAGGCAGTGATGCTAAAGCGCGTTGATTCCAAACTCAATCGCGTCCTACTAGTATTTGGAGTAAGACCGGGCATATATATATCTCTTGTCAGTTTGAGGTGGTGGAGCGCGTGTGTTCTGAAAAAGGGGAGGTGCGCGTGCGTTGTCAAAACGGCCCCCCAAGAGTCCAATGTCAAACCGCTACGGTGTGTGCCAATGCCGCAATGTCGCATAGTTGGTAAAGGTGCACTCTTACAATCGGAAGATGAAAAATGTTATCGCGCTGTGAAAAAATCTGTTTATTTTAAAACTGTGAGCGCTTCATGCATACTTGGCATACCTTAACGTCCCTAATTGCGGGCTTCCTCGGGGCGCCGGCGGGCATAGTAACCTGCTAGAATCAAGGAAAATGAGAGTTTAAGAGAAAATAAGCAAGGGCAATACGATACGTGTCATCCAGAGACAGCAGGCGCCCTCCGTCTCTGTCTGCAGTAGTACCCGGCGTTGCTGGTGATCGCGACTTGTGCTCGCTCTCCTTGCGTTGCCCCGGGTGACGCGGGCACGTTAGGAGCGGCCAATATGTATCCTATTTGTGATGGCCATGGTAGAGAGACTAAGGGATCTGCGTTTCTCCGAGTGCGAAAAGTCACATAGGGCACACATGTATTGAAGTAAATAGATGCTGTATTAAGACAAGTCTATGCTAAACAGATAGCTAAAATGGATCTTTACTACGTCGCGTTATGTTGACATTGTTGGCAATCGTAGCGTGATTTTCTATTGTTTTACGATAAGAGATGTAATTTAGGCAATCTGGGCCACTGGTAGGTCGTCATTTGTGTATCTCGTGGATATCGTATCTTTCATATGAGATAACCTTTTGTGTGAACGCGTCGTCTGTGTACTGATCTCTAGGGGTGGTTCACATGTGGGGGTTTGTGAGCCATCCTCAGGAAAGTTAATAGAAGTGTGCAGTTAATCCCATTTGTTAAATTAACACTATTATGTCAGGCTTAGCCAGGGAATGTTATCATTCAATCCTGTGATATTTGTCTTAAGGCGATGTACCCATCTTTGTTCCTTCTCAAAGAGTATTCGCTCAGCATCCTGATTCTTTTTATCCAGAGTCTCAAGGATCACCCAATTCAGATCATCGACAGTATGTTTGAAATTGATGTAGTGATTACTCATCATAGTCGTTCCTTTCTTGCACTTTACATTGCTTCTGTGCTCACAGATTCTCTGTTTCACCTTTCGGCACGTCATTCCGTTATACCTTAGGTTACAAGGACACATGATCATGTAGATCACGTGTGTTGAATTGCAGTTTGTGTGATGTCTAATGGTCCATTTTAGCTCTGGCATGAGTTGTATGGTCTTGGTTGTTGTGGTCAGTTTGCACACTGAGCATGAACCACATGGGTGATGTCCGGTTACTGGTGTCATGTTCCACAGTGTTGTGGTTGTTTCCTTCCTCATCCATTGTGGTGGTCTTGTGTGTACTAGGATGTCTTTGAAATTCTTTGTTCTTTTGTTCACGAACCTTGGTTTGGGCCATTTGAATGAACCTGATGTCAGTATTCTCCAATTTTTATTCACAATCTTCTTGACTGCGTTACTGGCTAATACTGTATATGGTGACGCAGGTTAGTACATCTTGTGCAGGTTCTCTAGGCATTATTTCCAATAGGTTCTCTCTGGGTTGATTTCTTGCCCTTTTCTGACATCTTATCGTTTTTTCTGGGTAATCTCGTTGCGATAGTTTTTCGCAGAGGTCATTGGCTTGGATTTTATATTCTCCTAGCTCGTTGCAGTTACGCTTGAGGCGCAGAAACTGGCTGTACGGTAGATTCTCTGAGAGGGCGAGGAAACTCTTCTAGGAGAGCAAACAATTTTTTGAAGTCGGTTTGAAGTGAGCCAACCCATGGCGTTCTCTTTGGGCCTTTCAGCAACAGTCCGGAGCCCCTCGCCCAGCAGCTTCACCATTTTTGAGTATATGCCAGGGGCTTGGCGTATCGTCATCATTATGACCCACCTCCCGCAGATCAGGCCTCCCAGCCTTTTTTTAGGTCAGGGCCTAACAGACAATGACCAGGCTGTCAGGGACAGTGTAAGTCCTGATCCCCAAACCCTTTGGCAGTCCGCTAGAAAGGTAAACCTCTTTAGTGCATCCTTTGGGGCGCGCAGCCGTCCCGTTGGAGGCAGGGTCGGCCACTTTGTTCAGGAGTGGCAAAATATTGCATTCAACAGGTAGGTTCTTATATTGTCCAGCGGGGCCTACACCCTGCCATTGCTCTTTGACCCACTGCACCTGCCACATACATCAGATCAGCTTTCGGAGGACCATCTGTCCTTCTAGCGCCAGGAGGTGCAGGCTCTTTTTGCCAAAGGCACCATAGAGGTTACCGGCCTCCGAAGGAGGCATTGGATGTTATTCCTGTTACTTCCTTGTGTTGAAGAGGTACAGAGGCCTTCATCCTATTTTGGATGTTTGCCCTCTCAACGCCTTCCTGGGAAAGGATAATTTCAATATGCAGACGCTGTCCCAGATTCTATCAGCCCTGGATCCAGGAGGCTAGATGGTGGCACGTGCATGGCACCTCTACCAAATCCTTCTCCTGCAGGCCCACAGGTGCTACCTGCCATTCAAGATGGGCCACAGGCATTTTCGTTTGCCTTGCTCCCTTTTGGGCTAACCAGTGGATAATGGCCTCGGTTGCTGCCCCTCTTTTGAGGTTGTGGGTACCAAACTTTCCTTACCTCAATGACTAGCTGTTGAAGGTGGGCTCGCCCGTCCGTCACGGACCATCTCCAAATGATGATGAACCTTTTAACATTGTTGGGTTTCTCAGTCAACCTGCCCAAGTCACACCAGACTCCTTCACAGAGCCTCCTTTTAATCAAAGTCAACCTGGATATGGCGCGCTTGTGGCGTTTTCCTCTTGACCAACCAGTCCAGGACATTCTGGCTATGATCCCGATGGTTCAGTCTCTGTCCTGGGTCTCAGTAAGCATGGATCTGAGGCTTCTTGACCTGCTTGCCTCCTGCATCCTACTCACCGATCATGCCAGATGGCACATCTAAGTTCTGCAGTGGAACTTGAAGTCTCAGTGTGTCCAGCACCAGGGGAACCTGTTAGACTACACCCAGGTGTCAGAGGTGAATGCAAAAGACCTGCAGCGTGGTTACTCCACTGCAATTTGATGACAGCAGATTCCTCTCCCAACCCCATCCAGAGATGATGGTGGTTACTGATGCATCACTACGGGGTTAGGGAGGCCATCTGAGAGAGGTGGAAATCAGAGGACACACTAATTTGCCGGAGACTGCCTCCCCATCAGTTTGCTGGAGTTACGTGAAATTGCTTGACATTGAAGGCTTTCCTGCCCACCATCAAAAACATGCAGGTTCTCCCAGACAACACCACTGCCACACGGTACTGCAACAAACAGACCGGGTCATGTCCTATGTCAAGAAGCTCTATGCCGCTGGACTGACTGAATTGTCGGGGCTTTTCTGTGGTTGGACACCACCTACCAGGATCTTTAAATGCCAGGACAGACAAATTCAGCTAACTGCGTCCAGTGGATGAAAAATTACAGCACATCCAGAGGTAGCGCAGAAGGTATTCCACCACTGGAGAGAACTCTGACTTGATCTTTTAGTCAGCTGGGAGAACATTGTGTGTCCGTGCTCTTGCGTGCTTGAGTTCAGTAGAAAGCTCTCCCTTGGAGACTCATTCCACATGGAGTGGAACACAGGACTCCTGTATGCCTTCCTGCCACTACCTCTCCTGCCCAGAGTTCTGAAGATCATGAGTGCCAGGGCCCAAGTGATCCTAGTGGCTCAGGATTGGGCCAGGGGAGTATGATACCCAGAACTCCTGTGCATGAGAATCTGTCTTCTATCAGGATTCAGCTACGGGAGGATCTTCTGATCTTCTGCTGCCATAGCAGGGAAGGGTCTTTCACCTGGGCCTAGGCACCTGCACCTCCAAGCGTGGAGATTGAGAGACTATGGTTAATCTCCTTTGATGTCTCTCCTGATGTTGCCGTCACTCAGGCTGCCAGGTGCCTTTCCACGAAATCTGTGTATGCCGGGTGTGGTGGGTAAGTTTGACTTTGTGCGGTACCCGCAGGCTAAACTTTTAGATGTTTTGTTGTTGGTTTTGTCTTTGGCTCAGCAAGGAACTTTTATGGGCACTGTTAAAGTTTACTTGTTGACCCTTTCTGTCCCTAGTAATTACCAGTAGCTGAGATTAATTCTAACATTCCATCCATCCACTTTTTTGTATATTTTAGAATGTCTCCCTAAGTGGATCGTGTATGGCCAGACATGGTTCCCGTGCACACTGTGTTGCTGGAACCAAGCTATACGTGGCTGATGAGCCCTATCTAATACAAAATTGGGACAATGTTGCTTGTGTTCCGTTCAGGGAGGACCAGTTCGGGCTGGACTGTTCCCATTAAAGCAGGGTCAAGACTGATTTGCATATGGTTGGGTCCAAACTGAGGTGGCGTGGTGTGTAAAATAAAGATGGACTGAGATGCAGCACAGAGTAATTGTGGCTGAGATTAAGTCAAGTATTCCATCCATCACTTTTTGTGTACCTTTTCATGTTGGACAAGTCATCACTCTTTTGACCTTTACCACACCTCATCTCTAGGAAGAGAGACTCCATTGCCTGGACCACAAGTGCGTATTGAGCTTTCACATCAATTACACCAGAAAGCATTGGGTAAACGATCAGATCTTTAGACGGTTCTTTGGCGCAAAGAAGGGGAATGCAGTGCAGAAGCGGACTGTTTAGAGATGGATAGTCCCCTTTAAGATTTGTTATGTGTTGGCTAAGAAGCAGCCTGTGTAAGGCCTCATAGCTCATTCCACCAGAGCGAAGGCTGCTACCACTGCATTGTCACATGCCAGACAGCTGCATGGGCATCTGTGCACATGTTCACAAAGCACTACTACAGTGACAGTCGGTTCTGCTCCGATGGGCAATTTGCCCATTCGGTCCTGCAGGACTTTTTGATCCGAGCCATTCCACTGACCCATCACCTTGGAAGGTCTGCTATAGCATCTGTTTGGAAAGGGAAGAATCTACGATTAGGTGTATCCATCCGGACAACAAGTTATTTGCCTTTGGCTCTTCCTGGTGTATACTCGATCTAATCACAGATTCCTTACTGCCCTTCCACCTCCCTATTCTGTGGAATGGTCTCCTTTTTCATCTGAAAAGTTCCCAGCTTAGGAATCTGCACGCCAGTTCTTCTCATACGCTAATGGCTGTCATGTTTGAGGACACGGATAGGGTTATGAAGGAAACTGGTGTCGGTGTGCATGGATGGCGCATATATAAATGGCTTCGCGTATCAGTCGCACCATGCCACCTACTGTGTGCAGGAACACTGCTTTTTTTACTTTTCCGGATCCAATCTGGTTCCTGGGGATGTTCACAAGGTGAAGAATCTGCAGTTGGAGTATCCACCAGAAAGAGCGTTACAAATTTAAGTATCTTTCTCTTCATGACTTGTGTGGAAATGTTTGCATACCACCCCTGAGAAGATGAACATTTAAGTCCTGGCTGAAAGTGTGACCTGAATGCGATGCCATGGTACCAGACAACCAGTGAGTTTGGGGGCCGGGGGGTTTTAAAGGATTCAGAGTACTCGTTACAGTTTCTTTAGTCACATATTCAAACATTCATGGACTTCAAGTTCATTTTTTTGTATTTTCACTGGCACAATTGCAATTCAAACACAAAATTCCAACATGCAGTGTGAAGATAAATTAGAATAGGGCCTAGTCATTGGGGGATGAATGGAATAATCTTGAGGAAAATTTGTGTCTGTTTCAGTAGTTACAAGACAATCCTTGTTGAGAGCAGAATAAGCAAGCATTTTTGTTTGTTCATATCTAGAGGGTTTCGACTGTGGTCTACACTACTCTTAACTGATCAGACCTTCATAGGAAGAAGAAAGAGCTGAAATATGTATTTATTTTTCTCCCTTCTTTATTGTTGGGTTATACATCATTATTTATATCTAACATACCTTGCTAATTCTTAAATATTTTAATTTGGGTACTTTGTCTGCTCAAAAAGCCCTAGGCCTGTGCGCCACTTGTAGGGCAAAATACGTGTTAGCTGATAATTGGGATAAATGAACAAAAAATATCCTTATTTGCATGATCTGAGTTCTTGTGACTTGACTCAATAACTAGATATCAATACTCAACACTGAAGTGATTTGTTAAAAAATCTAATAAATTAAGCTCTGTAACTATACTAATTGAGTAAATCATTTTATGGTTAAGGCATTCACCATAGTGTAAGATTTCTAAGCAACTAGATTTGGGGTATATTCCTTGATTGGATGCACAACCGAGTACTACCACTTAAAAAAAAAAAAGGGTATGAGAGGGTGTGGCGTTTTTCACCAATGGCCATCTCGCCTTTTTTTAACCTAGAAGTCATACTGCAGCTGGATAGTTCTGTTCTTCCCGTAGTAGCACTAGATTTCCATTTGTCTCAAACTGTACGATCACTGCTGTCATTTTCGTGGGCAGATAACCCGATTTTATGCGCAGAGCCAGGATCTTATTCTTTTAATGTTTTCTCAATATCTGTTTGTCTTACAAGGGTAGCACATATTTCATTTACAGTCTACAATCTGTTTTTGTCTCTAACTTGACTTATAAACCACCTTCAAATGGCTGGAAGGCTTTCTCCACAAAGGAAAATTCTCTTCTGTCACGCAGTATAGATTTACTAAACCACACCCCAACATGGTGTTTGAAGCACACTTTCACCGAACAGTTGGGCTAGACTGAAGTCAAGAATGGTCCTTGAGGGAAACTGTTCTAGAAGATTGTTCCTCAAATAAATTCCCTTCTCCGTGTGCCGGAGGCTTTGGCTCTAAATCTGTACAGAAGCCTCAAAGTGTATGGATTAGGGAGCGTCAGTCGAGCGACTAAGCTGGCGACTGTATGCAAAAGAGGAAAAAAACTACGGAACTGCTCTTTGCTCTTTCGGCCTGCTCTTGTCGGAGTCTGTGCTATCCTCAAAAGGATCTGAGAAATGTGTTTAGGTTAAATATTAATTGCATGGACACCTTTCAAAATAAACTTGATGGGTCAAGGGTATGCTTTCCCCCATAAAATGCATCAAAATGCATGCATAGAGCCATTGAGAATTCAGGTAGGTCTGACATGTCATATTCTATTGGTGAGTTAGGTTGCACTGTGGAACTCTGCTTTACACTTTTGACAGACACCATTATGTATATATAGATCTATATATTTATTAGAAAAAACCTTTCACTCTCTCACCCTATACCTCTCTCAGTATATCCTCTAACTCCCCTCTGACTCATCCCAAACCTCATTCTGCTACTATGATCTCCAAAATAACCCTTTCTAGACTCTCGCCTCCTCTATCCCTCCTGGCTCACCCCAAACCTCAATTTACTACTTTGATCTTTCAAACAACCCTTTCTAAATTCTTCCCTCATGTATCCCTCCTTTGACTCAGCCCAAACCCTTTTTTACGACTATGATCTCCATAGTCCCTTTCTAGAGACTCTTCCCTCTTCCATCTCTCCTTTTTACTCATCCCTAACCTCATCTTGCTACTATGATCTCCCAAATAACACTTCCTAGAGTCTTCCCTCTTCTATCTCTCCATTATCCTATTCAATACAACTGACAGACTCACATGTCAACCGCTCAAATGAACTCTTATTTCCCTATACTAATCCACCACTAATCTTTCTGGGCTTCGGAGTAGCGTGCTACTCGCCGAAAAGCACTTCGCCTAGTCAGGGGTACTAAGTGCTATATAGATAGTTACAATTGCACTCCATAACTGGACTCCACCCTACCACACATTATCAATACTGTGCATTACTGCACGCTCATTGGCCCCACGCTGTCACACAATTATAGTTGCATACTCTATCCTCAATGTTAAGTTATTGACGTCTGTGAAAGAAGCCTAGGTGTTTTTCAAATAACCTGCAACATTGTTAGTTGGAAGAGATACAAACTACTTTCATACAAATTTTTGGGTGTTGGGCCTACACTAGAAATGCTGTCGGTGTTGTAGGCCACAGAATATCTTGGGGAAAGAGACGCCAATCCGTGCTCAGCATTGCATGTAAAGCACAAACGGGTCTTAACGACGCTTTGAGGTCGTGTTAGTTTGTACCCTTGATGCAGGGCGGTGGTAAGTTTAAAACCATGTCACTCCTTTTCTCCATTGTGTGAGATCAGCACTCCCCTCTGAAGCATGCAACTTCTGTTTGAGCTCCATTCCTTCGGGGGTAGCGTTTTAGTGTAAAGTCTACAGTATGGCTGAGGGAGCCCTACAGATCTTTATGTACGTGATGACAGAACATGGTTTATGGGGTCGACCGTCTGAGGTGAGAGTTGATGGAGTGCAGTCAGGGACGAAAAGAATAATCCAGAAATTGGAGACCTGTACCATAACAGAGGCCCTGAACTTCAGCTGCAGCACACACATGAAGACTGTGTGCCCAGACGTTAGAAATGTGCAGCTACAGCATTTTAGATTGAGAGCACATTGTATGTTTAAGGGAAATTTTCCTGAATGTGCCTGCAAGGTCGTATCTCTTCCCTCGGTTATGTCTCTAGTCTCGGAGTCCCTGGGCTCTTTTATAGAGATTTTACATAGCCAGCAGAATAAAATGGCCAACTTGTGATTCTAAGACAGAAGGACAGGATCACACAGCTAATTCAGAGAGACATGGAGGGAAGTGTGATTTTCTAAAATGGCTCGAAAGTCTGGTCCAAGGAGTTGTTACAACTTGGAAGAGCAAGACCGTGAGCACAAGTCTATTTTCCAGTCTGCATCCTGCGGTATGTCTGTTAACCCATCATCTGACATAGGCTGCTGACAGTGGTTCGCTGTGGAAAACCGAAGCTGCGACACATTAAGTTCAAGAGTGTTCGACACCTGTTAGTATGATCCATTTTGTAGTCAGTCTACAATTCTGGTCAGTTATTTATTTGTGTTTTATAGAGCGCGAACTTGACCCGTTAGGGTATCAGAGCGCTTTACAGGAAAACATAGCATTGCATAGACAGGCTTAGAATCACCAGGTAACGGATCGAGTAGGAGGGGGGGGGGCAGGATACATACGAGAGAGAGGGCACGTATTTACAGATTACATTCACAATTACTCAAGACGAGACAACATATTTACAGATTACATTTACAATTACTCAAGATAAGTTCCCAGAGTTCTTGGTGGGGTGATTAGGTAATCCGAAGGGAGGCAGTAGGCAGCCATAGATCAGGGCCATAGTGGTGGTTGAGGCTAAGGTTAAACGAGAAATTTACCCATCAGGAAGGTTTTGGCATCCTTTTTGAAGCGAGCCAGAGAGGGGATTCTTCTGATGACAGGTGGGAGAGAGTTCCATATTCTTGGAGCAGCCCCGGAGAAGGCCCGATTGTAAGTTTTTTTCCTCCGAAAGCGTGCAGGTAGGAGCAAGAGGTCTCTGGCTGACCGGGAGTTTCTGATTCCTCTGGAAATCACAAGTTTCTGTGCAAGGTATGCAGGGGAGTTAGAATATAAAGCCTTGTGCGTGATGCATGCTAGTTTGAGCTGTATTCTTGCTTCAAGGGGAAGCCAGTTCAGAGCTTTCAGGTGTGGGGAAATATGGTCGAATTTCCTTGTGCCGGTAAGTAGTCTGGCGGCCGCATTGAGGCAGGCTTTTAAAGGTGCAAGCGAGATCTTGGGTAAACCCGAGAGGGTAGAACAGCCTTATTCCAGTCTAGAGATGACAAGTGCTTGGACTGCCATTTTTAGGTCGGGAGCATCGAGGAAGGGTTTCAATTTCCTAAGGTTGCTCAGGTGGAATCTGGCTGATTTGGCCGTCAAATTGATGTGGTCCTGCATGTTAAGGTTGCTGTCAAGGGTAATTCCCAGGGATTTGGCCGAATCTACGATTGTCGGTGGGCAATTTAAGGCTGTGATAGCTTTAATCCATGATTGAATCTCAGGGTTGGTATTGGGAGGTGAGACAAGGAGAAATTCTGTTTTCTTTGCGTTGAGTTTGAGTTGATTGGATGTGAGCCATTGGACAGTGAGTTTCAGAGCTTCATTCAGGGAGAGAATCTCTTCGAGAGATGAGGTTTTGATGTATATCTGAGTTACCTTTCTTAACACTTCCAGCTCTTATTTTCCCTCATCTTCTCACTTTACCCCACCGATCCTTATTCCTTTGAGTCTCTTCCTGGATTGTCTGCCTCAAGATAATATATGGTTCCTGCAACAGTCTTTATCTCATGCGTTGCCCAATGAGAAGACAGCCACATCACCAAAGCCAGCACTTCATTTTACCTGGTTTCCCATATTTCTGTTTTATTGCCTGACCAGGTGACTTCTCAGTTAGGCAATAAGTTAACTGTCCTATATAGCACAAAATATGGTTTTGGGTTGATTTTTCTTTTAGCGTTTTTTAAAAAAAAAATTTTTTTTAGCGTTGATGGCATTTGCAAATAACCAAGGCACAGGGAGATGACAAATTATCCATTACTCGGAGAGATGCTTTTTCAGTTGTCTAAGCCATTTAGTTAAACTTCCATGGTGACTGCCAGTCCATGCATTGGTTCACTTCCAGCTTTCGGAATGCTCTCTGGAAGCCTTGAAGGTCGACCGGGACCGCCAAATTATTGTGTTCAGCACAACAATGGAACAGTAGTGAGCCACAATAGCTCCTAGCCCGTGCATAGTCATTGGCTCCTACAAAACACATGATGTGCCTGTGTGTGTGCTGTAATGACCACAGGCTCTAATAATGCCTGGCCATTTCCACGGCGGGAACAACATCAATATGACAGTGCTGCCTTGCAAAGGCAGCATAAAGGCACCACCCTGCAGACACCAATACGATTGGACTACGATGTCATTGGGGTTCAGCCTGTCAAGCTTTAGCCAACGTCACTGCTGAACCTTAGTTGATGTTGTGTTCAATTCGTACTCCTGTGTGGTCATGAGAAAGGCACAAGTGCAGAGTAGTAACGTTAAAAATAATGTAGCTCTAAATCGTTTTTAAAAAAAAATTATTTGTATACTAAACACCAGTTTTGAGAATGTTCCTGGTCATGGAGAATTCATTGTCGGCTTTCCCCTAAACATGGATGTTTGCAAGTAGCAGCTTCATACCGAAGCTCGGCATTAAGTTTCTGCAGTAAGTATGTCCTGTCCTCTTTAGGGAACTTGTATTCCGAAATGGTGTCAGTCAGATTTTTTTTGCTAAATTGCTTTTTACAATAGCAGGTAAATTGGATCTCCAAAAATATACACAGCACTGTTGTACGTAAACGGGAGGC
The DNA here is from genome assembly GCA_963921515.1 of Calotriton arnoldi. Classification (NCBI taxonomy): domain Eukaryota; kingdom Metazoa; phylum Chordata; class Amphibia; order Caudata; family Salamandridae; genus Calotriton; species Calotriton arnoldi. The sequence continues at coordinate 1,155,789 of CAWUFW010004654.1, forward strand.
TCCCATGAAAACAGAAAAACGACTGATCAAGAAACCCTAAATAGTTCATAATTCATCCTAATTGAGACTTGGAGGCCAGATAGAAATTACGACAGACGAGTTGAAGAGTGCGTTAACTAAAAGTGTATGTGCCCAGTATGTATACCTTACTATGAGCAACATCTTTTAATATGCAAAGCAAATGGTTCTTCTACAAGGATCTTACGGTACTCTAAGACTTGACTTTATTTTCCTAGTTCAAAGTTCCTTGTTTGGTGGGTGCATGTTTTCACCATGTGAACCATAAGAGATGGAAAGCTAATCATTAGGTCTGCAGTCGCAATGGTCTTTTTGATTTTACTAAAATGAGATCTATAATATACTCACCTGTAGGGGCTTTCAGGCAACCCTCTTCATCCATTGTTTTTTTGTTCACATTTTTATTCTGCCCACTATAGTATATAGCATGGGGCAGTGGGTCTGCCCACTTCAGCCACTGGCAAACCACTCACTGTGTGGATGTGCCTCTTTTTCATAAGAAGCACATCAGCGCACAACGTTTTTCCCTTCTGTGCCAGGGATAACTATGGCAATCCATGGCAATGTATGCTTTTTGAGTCTCAACATTTTTTTTGCTTTTGTCTTTTTTTTTTTTAAATTGCCAAGGGCCTCCCCGAAATAAAGTTTCACAAAAACCATGACGGAACAAAATAAGCATTGATAAAGACACGGCAGCCAACGTCAGACCTATTGGCTTTGCCAGTGCTTGATTTTTTTGTGTGAACTGGGATCTTCCAAACTAAAAATGGTCCTAAAACCTGTTCTTAAAACCTATGCTCAGTTTTTAGCTCTTCCGATTGCAAGCAACCTTTTAGCCAGTGCCTAGAGATGTTCCTATCCATGTAGTGCAGCATACATGCTGCAAACACAGGAAAGCACAGCTACGCTGACGATTACAATTGCATATATTTGGCGTATTTTGAAAGAATGTTAAATTCTCTTTTGAAATATTTGCATTTTCTTTCGCCTAGGTTTGTGCTGCTATTTGGGTTTTCACGCTAGCCTAGCGGACTTAGTACCATAAAGTCTGTATGCTACCATTAGCCTTTGGATACAGGAAAGCATAGGGCTTCCCTGCAGGCTGGCTAAACTACTGGAGGGGCCTCTGCTCATTTGATAACCAGTGGTTACGCTCCTTGAAAGTCCATAAATTGTGGGTTTGTGGGTCGATACAGGGCCATTCTAAAACCAAGAGAAATGCAACAGTGCGCTCCTATTAGTCTTATTATGGCCTATGGCATCGTTCTGCGCTGTATGTTGAAATAGATGCTGGACCCGACCAAACTTGAGAAAAATCTGTATGTGCAGTTTACACCCATTACCAGGCCCTCTACACCCTCTCCCGTCACTCTATTCCACTTAAGGCCACTATTGTCCACTTATGACCTCGGCCGCCTTGATGAATGAGTCACAATGAAAAGGTCCCTGAGGGGATTTGTCATAATTTTTTGCTTGCCTATTAATGCAGTTTAATGGAACTCTAAAGATTTTCAGAAAATATGAATCAGTTACCTTTAAATGAATAACTTCAAGATGATCTTGATACACTGCAAATTTTTTCATACGTTAATAAAATCGTTTTGAAATCTATTCACTTCAGTTTTTCTCTATTTTAACTTAAAATATTTATTCATGGTTCTGCCAAATTTTGTGATACATCTCTAGCCCCTCTACCATACCCATTGTTTTCTTACAACAATAAGCCAAATATCATTAATGTTAAGCCAAGAAAAATGGTTATAGGCCAGGTGACTTTGACCTCCTGTTATAAGTTAAGAATAGGGTTCAGTCTTTCCCACCAACAATTTTCTTGCCTTAGTTTGGCCCAGGTTACAATGCAGCTGTAGCCGCAGTGGGTTGATTTTTGTTTTAATTTGTATCCTGGTTTTATAGAGCTGAAAATCTTTTCAGACACATGCCCAACCAGTGATGGGCAGGGTCCAGCACTTCCTCCAGGGTTGACGATGCATCTCATCTGGGAAGGGTTTTGCAAATTGTTCAAAAAGGTTGCACACTATTTTCTCTCCTCCCCACCCAATATCCCTCCCTTGCCAGAACAAATTTCGGATGAGCATCTGTCCATCCTGCTAAAGGAGGTACGCCTGTTGCTCTCCAAGGGAGCCCAGGAGGTTTTGCATCTCTGGAGGTGGCTGGAGTGCCAGGACATTTACCTGGTTGCCAACCACTTGGCATTGTCACTGAATGCCAGAGCAGATGAACTGAGAAAATGTCTGGCAGATCACAAATGGTGTCTACATCGCGAGGTGACACAGGGTGTCTTCCAACAAAGGGGAGAGCCCTGGTTAGATCTTTTCACCACCATCGAACATGCAGTGTCAATTTTGTGCTTTGTAGCTTCCGCAAGAACAGTTGTTATGCAATGCGTTCTGTCTGGAATGTAAAAGAATCCTATGTCTCCCAGCCACTGCCTCTCGGGCACAAGTTCTGAAGATCAAGAACAGCCAGTCTCAAGTCATTGTTATTGGCCCGGATTGGGTCAGAAGATTGTGGTACCCATAACTAGTGAGCATGAGCATCTGTCCTTCTGTCAGGCTACCACTTTGGGAGGACCTCCTGTCTCAGCAGCAGATCCTCCGTCTGAATCTACGCAACTTAGAACTCAACGTGTGGAGCTTGAACAGCGTCAATTAACTGCATGTTGTGCATAAGTGCTTGTCATGGAGAATTCATAGTCGGCTTTCCCCTAAACATGGATTTTTGCCAGTAGCAGCTTCATACCGAAGCTCGGCATTCAGTTTCTGCAGTATGCCCTCTTTAGTTCCGAAATGGTGTCAGTCAGATTTGTTTTTGCTAAACTGCTTTTTACAATAGCAGGTAAATCGGATCTCCAAAAATATATACAGCACTGTTGTACGTAAACTGGAGGCTCTTGTGAAAACAGAAAAATGACTAATCAAGAAGCCCTAAATAGATCGTAATTTAATGGTTCACTTTGTCGGCTTATAAATCCTGGACTTGGAGGCCAGATAGAAATTACGACTGAGACGACGAGTTGAAGACTGCATTAACCTCAAGTGTATGTGCCCAGTATGTATACCTTACTATGAGCAACACCTTTTAATATGCAAAGCAAACTGGTTCTTCTACAAGGATCTTAAGGTACTCTAAGACTTGACTTTATTTTCCTATTTTAAAGTTCCTTGTTTGGAGGCTGCATGTTTTCTTTTCATCATGTGAACCATAGGAGATGGAAAGCTAATCATTAGGTCTGCATTAACAATGATCTTTTTGATTTTACTAAAATGAGATCTATAATATACTTACTTTTAGGGGCTTTCAACCAACCCTCTTCATCCATTTTTTTTCTTTTTTTTGTTCACATTTTTATTCTGCCCACTGCAGTGTATAGCATGGGGCAGTGGGTCTGCCCACTTCAACCATTGGCAAACTCACTGTGTGGATGTGGCTCTTGCACATCGGCACACAAAATAGTTCCCTTTTGAGCCAGGGATAACTATGGCAATCCATGGCACTGTATGCTTTTTGAGTCTCCTGACCTTTAAGACTGTCTTCCTCATTGTGATCACTTCTACTCATCATGCGAGTAACTTGCAGGCAATTTCAGTGGAACCTCCCTATATAATCTTTTTCCCGGATGAATTGGTGCAGGGGACTGTGGCGGCCTTCCTACCAAAAGTTATGATTCCTTTCTACGTTGGGCATTCACTCTACCAGCATTCTTTGCTCCCACTTACTCTTCAGAAGGAGTAGAGGCTAGGGTGGTTGCACCCTAAAACTGCTGTTTTTACATTGATCGTACCTAGGACCATAGAGTCAACAATCAACTTTTTGTGTTTTTAAGGAGCAAAGAAAGAAGGCTCTGCAGAAGAGGACGCCGTTGATGTGGGTAGTCTTCTGAATCATGATCTAACTGCAGGTTCCTTCCTGCCATCCCGCCTCCCTTTCTGTGGAGTGTTCTGTTTTTTGAACATCTAAAAAGGTCCCAAGTTAGTACTCTGCACACTTTTACTAACAATTATTTATGCTATGTCTGAGGGCCCAGATAAGGAAAAGACCAGAAATTGAAGTTCGCGTACAGAGCTGCCCAATTATGCGGCTCAGCTCAGTCACTTCTGGGGCGATGTGGAGTCAACACAGAGCCGCACAATGCCAACTATCAGTGTGCTGGAGCAGTGCAACAAAATTCTCTGTATGCAGTCTGCTCCCTGGGCGATGATCTAAGGTGAGGGGCCTGCGGTTAAGTAGGGTATCCACCAGAAAGAGTGTTACTGAAGGGAAGTAACTTTTTCAGTCTTTGCTCAGACACTTTAAATGATGTGACAATCTTTGAAAGTTATCCTTTGAAGTATGAATTGGTACAACTATTAGTGAGATGAGCTCCTAGTCCTTTTGTTGTATGCACAACATCTAAGAATATTGTTAGGCGCATCATTCTCACACTCCTGCTCTTGCGCATAAAAATACTGAATTCCGTGCTCCGCATATATTAACATTTCATTATGGACACAAAGCCTAGGTGTCCAGAGTTCGCGTGAGCGTAGTGCGGAGGGGCGCAGGGTCGTACGTCTTGATCTGAGGAACCAGAGACTCGAGATGACTAAAGCAGGAGGACAGTTAGGTAAGCTGCTTTTCATAAAACCTTGAGTCAGTTAGATCTGAGTTGTCATAGAATGTTTGGTCAACCAAAATACGGAAGGAACACCTCTCTAATGCTGTTGCCTCCCACTGAGAAATGTAGGGAACTTTCTTTAAGTAAAGTTGCCCAACCAAGATTTTATTTTTTCAAACCTGACTTTCCAACGAATTGCAATGGGTTGATGTATTTTGCCGTGTGGTTCTGGAGTCTTCTCATGGTTTTGTGTTTGTGTGTATGCTGTACTGTCTGACAAGCCATATCCAAAAATTGAGTAACCGGAGTGAGTAAAGACAGTAAAACTCAAAGCACAAAATGCCGGCCAGAGGAAAGCAATTAATTAACTGACTGACAGATGTAACATATTGGGTGGCAGGGACTCAGATTTTATTCAGTTCAGCCTTCACAGCACAGGAAGGGTCATAACAGCTATATATAAATATTTAAGAATTTGCAGTCGGCTGAAAGGAGTAGGCATTTGACATAACAAATAGGCTCATACAAGCTAATGGCATTGAGCCTGAAGGAAATGAATTGAGATTACCTATTAGGGAAAGCTTTTTAACTATAGGAGCAGTTAGCTACTGAAATAGCCACTGCGGCGACGTGGACAGGAGCTCATCACTACAGCGCTCACAGCGTGACCTAGATAATGGCAGTAAGAGGATGCGACAGTGAGATCATTCCTGCACTCCTGCCGGGGGTCGGTCGGCCATAATGATCCACGAGCCTCCTTCTATGCCATCTTCACTGACCTTGGGCAAGCACTGCGGCTGTGGTGAGGCAGCGCATGGACCCGGGTGAGACCTTGTGATAATATGCACAGAACTGTCACATGGGCCAGCCTGGTGAGCGTGAGGCAGCACTGCATGCAGTGGCATCTGACCTTATGTAGCGAGTCTGTCCATCGGCAGACTTTAATGAGAATTGCCATTGTAGTCCAGCATTGAATCTTTTTTAATATACATAGTCTCTTGTAATATCGCTCTTCCTTTTTTTCTTCCTGCTGCAAAGTGTGGTATACGTGTGTACACCAGTGGTGGCTGGCATCTACAGGAAAAGGGGGGGCGGGGCAAATGCAGAAAATATTTTTAAAATTAATAAAACTTACCTGACGCAACGTCCATGCTCCGGACCTCTTCTCGCCTCGGAACTGGAACCGAATGCTGGAACTCCCTTGCCCAATCCTGGTGCTGCTCACATGCAGCATGTGAGCAGCATCAGGATTGGTGGGAGCGGCCTCACTTGGCGCTCCACAGTGCCCTGGTGGCCTGCACTGACTCTCAACCCAAGAGGTTTAAAGTGCGCATGTGTGGCTGGCCGTGCAAGACGGCCGGCCAAAAAGACATGCACATTTTAAACAGTGCATTAGCTAGCCCTCCCTCCTCCCTGCTGAGTGACATGCAGCTGTCACTCAGCAGCAGCCCCGCCCCCGTCCTGACGCTGTGTTCAGGACGGGGCATGAAAAATAAAATGGTAATTACCATTTTATTTTTCATCTCTGGGGCTTTGGGGGGGAATTTTAAGTGGGGCGACGCTCCTCTGCTCCAATGGAGGAGCCGCCCCTGCTGGTGAGTTGTACACATGATACAAATACATTAACTTTGCATTTACAAATTGAAGGAGGGAAGGACAAGAGGAATAAATGATCTTGCAGCAGGCAGAAACCAGTGCGAAATTCGTTTGCAATAAAGGTTTGGATATTATTTCAAATGTCCTCCTCCTTTCCAGTTATTGGATGAAATAACCCATGCAATGTCCCGCCTCTGCCTTGTGCTCTAGGTGTGAACTCTGATGTCTCAACCATGCCTACCTACCTGTATCGCTCTTTCTGTACATACACGTGTGTCGTAAGAGTTTTTTTTAGCACGCTATGTCTGCTGACAGCCACACCAAAATATACGAATTACAAGAAAGTGATTCAGAGGGTTAAAGGAGCACCAGACCTATCAAAACGCAGGCAGCACCGGGAGTCGAGTGTAACTTTAGCCTCCGACTGTGGGCTACCTGAAAGAGAAACGTCCAGTGGTTTTACCCATGTGGTATGGGCGACTTTTGACCTGTTAGAGTGCGTTCCACAGTCTTGGGCTAATCACTGCAAGCCTAGAATGCCTGCCACTTAAATACTGTGTGACAAGAACTAGAGCTCAGAAGCGTCATTTGGGCACAAGATGGCTGCCTTTTACGAGCTTGTCAATCTAGGCACTCTACTTGAACCGCCATAATCTGCACCTCTGTTTTTGTTGTTCTCCGTTCTTGTTAAACACTCAGTGCTTGTAAGAATGTCTTCGCTCGCTAGGGGTTCATGTGAGGCTCGAGTCTACTATAACTGCAGGCTACAGTGCCTGGTTATGCGCAAATTATCTGCTCGCTCGTGCCATACTTGTTTTTATTCGATTGTAAGGATGCGCTGTGGTGTCCACTATGAAAGCTCTGCTGCGTGTTAGGCTGGTGAGTAGCAGCCCCTGGCAGTGAGCAGGATTCTGTCAAGTGTATAACGTGCCATGAAGCGGCAGGCAATGGATCTCCATAGTAACAAGGGTACCTTTTAACTGCAGGGTATCGGAGTGTTGCTGATAACTTAACTCCCATGAAAACCGCGTTAGGATGAGACGACAACTCTGAAAATCAGATGCCATTTCTACACTTCATCAAGGCCTAATGTGCAGAAGGTTCTATTGAGCGTTTGTGTGGCGTTGCCGTGTTCCAGACACTACATTTTTGTATCCGTTGATACGCTGCTTGTGAGAGATCAATCCTTGGGAAAAGATATTGATTCTGTGTTTGCTGTGTTCACTGGGTGGTCGCCCTCTGAAGTCTCCAATCGATAAGGACTCTATTGAAGGCCTGTAGAGCAGAAATCCACTTCGGTCCTCGCGCCATAGTGCTGCGGCTAACTATCCATGTTAAGTGCACTCATGCTAGCCTCAGGAGACGGTTATTCGGGGTCAGAGCCAGCTGGAACCAAAAACAGGCTAGGGCAAAAAAGTGGCCAAATACGCAGATCGCTAACTTGTGGGAAGCCTTGCTTAGATCATATTGGGTGCTACTTTTTGGGAAAATGTGTGGCGTTGAAGCATGTTAAAGCTTGTGGGGCAAGTAATGTTAACCAAGACTGCAAACATTATTTTCCACTGCAACTCTGAAAACTGTATACATACGTGCAGGTTCACAGTCTTATACAAGGTAGAAAGGTATCCACCTCCATCCATGGCCTGAGCTCTGTTATTAATTATTAATATTGCACTAGGAGGTCTTTCTGGGGCGTAGACCGTTTAAGAGTGTTGGCTTATGGCTTAGCCACACACTTGCATCCTGCAGTAATGAGGCATTGGTAGTCTGTTATCTTACCTGACAGCTCCAACACCACCCTAACGGCCAGCCCAGTGAGTCTGTGGTGGCTTCTGGAAAAGGGTAGGCAGAGGAGTCTGTTCTAAGCATCGAGGGTTACGTGTTTTTCAAAGTAAGGGTGGGAAACGTTTGCCGTTTCTGCATCCACTGAAGTAGCAATCATTTTCCATGATCTGATAGACTACTAGCCGCAGATTCCTTAACGTAGAATTATCCCCAGGTGTGAGACTGGATCCAGAACATTTTTGCCACAGCATCCCTGTGCGCCGGGGGGGGGCGTGACACCACACGACTCCGCCCTGACGCTGTCCGCGGACGTGACGTCAGCAAGGTCACATAAGTCCCACCCCAGAGCGCTGACATCAGTTTTCTTCTTTTCCGCGTGCAACGCGGATCCGGAGTGAGTTCCCTTGGCCTGTTTTCAGGCCTCTTTTAACGCCTTGCGTTGGGAACAGTGTGCAATGCCTTCGGGTCTCAAAACATGTGCATCTTGTGCGCGTCAGATGTCGGCGACGGACCCTCACCCTAATTTGTATGTGGTGTTTGGGCGAGCACCATGACTCTACGGACTGCGACGCCTGTCAGCATCTCAAGCGGAAGTCCCGGCGGGAGCGCCGGATGAAGTTGCTTTCGTCCCGCTTGTCCAGATCGGTCTCGTCCCCGCGTCCGTCCCCTGCCTCGAAGGGTCCAGGAGCCGCTGATTCCGGTTGCGGCATCGTCCTTCGCCGAGGCCCCACGGGCTTCGCTCGCCCGCCGGTAAGTCTTGCAGTTTGTCACCGAGGCCCTGTCCTCGTTCTGATGAGGGCGCGAGTTCCTCTCGGGACGTGCGCCCTCGCCCGTCGCCAACCGTTTTCTGACGGGGCGACAAGGGCCCAATTGAAGGCCTATGCTTCGGCTCTGCGGGCTTCTTTGGGCCCCCCCTCCTCTTCCTGAAAAGTCTGCGGATCCCTTGCCATGCGCGGGGCCTTCCGCGGACTCGCCGGCGGATTCGCCCCCGGCGCCGACGTGTTCGGCTTCAGGTTCTGGAGGTGTGGTGTCGTCTAGGTGCGGCCCTCCGCGGTTCCCCTCTTCGGCCCACGGCATCCCTGCCTCGCCGCAAAGCCCCGCGGGGCTCCCTGTGGTGTCGCGGGTGGTCGCCGGGACTCGCGGCTCGTCCCAGAGTCCCCCTCGGTCCTCTGGGCAGGCGGCTGTATTTACCGGAGGCCGAGCCGGCGCCTTTCCGGCGCCAACGGCTTTCCTCCCCGGCGGCGCCGCGTGTGGAGGCCGGGACCCGGGGTGCCTCCCCGAGTCCCTCTCGGACCCCTGCGCCGGCGGCTGCCTTGTCGGAGGTCGAGCTGGTGCCTTTTCGGCACCGTTCATTGGCCGCTTCGGCTCCAACCCCGCCCCTTTCTCCTAGACTGCTTGTGGTGGTGGAGGTCGACTCGGCGCCCCTGGTGGACACTTCGGCACCTTGCGAGGACACACCGGTGCCGCTGGCGGACTCTCCGGCGCCGTCCCGGCGTCAAAGCGTCGACTCCTCCGCTCCGGAGGGTTGTCATCTCCTTGTCTCCTCTTCACCGGAGACTGGACGCCGCATCGTTGCTTTTTCCCCTGCGGCTTCCGGGGCGGGCTCTATGCCGTCTCTGCGTCCCCAGTCCCGCTCTCCCGCACCTTGCAGTTGGTGGCCCCGCAGGCTTCTCCGTCTTCTTCAGAGACCCCTCAGGCTCCCCACTCGTCCGTGGGTCCTTTATCCTACAGGGGCTATCCGTTTCTTCCTCCGGCAGGTCATGGGGACGGGCGGCTTAGTTTGCAGCCTTCGCCCACGGAAGAGTTGCTCTCTCCCCCACGTCGCCCTACGGAGGAGAGTGTAGCCTTTGTCCGGGCCATCTCCACGGCCGCTGGCATTTTGCAGATGGGCAATCCGGTTGCTCTGCTCCCAACGGATCACTTGTTGGGGATTCTCCACCAGGGCTCTGGTGGAGGGGATCCTCTTCTTCCGTTTGAAGCTTCGCTCCATAACTCTCTTCTGGGGGCCTGGGGGCATCCTGCTACGGGGGATCTGGTGCCTCACCCGCTCCTCCACTGCCACCGTCCTGCCCTGCACGATCCGGTCTGCCTTTTTTCCCACCCCTCTGACCAGGGGCCTGTCCTGCAGACTGCTTTCCCCTCCTTGCCTTCGGTGTTGCTCCCTCCGTCACGGGAGGCCCGGTGGTTGGACTCCTGGGGGCGTAACATTTTCGCTTCCACTAGTGCTGCTCTGCGCGCGCTCAACACCCTTTATGTGTTGGCCAGGGCTACCTCTGACCTATGGGATTCCGCGGAGTCCCTTCTGTCTCGCGCCTCCCACGACGGTGTCCATGCTGATCTGCGGCACCATGTGTTGGATGGTCGGGAGTTAGCTGCTTTTATTCTCCGTTCGGCCTTGGATGTCTCTGATTCCGTCGCCCGCGCTATGGCGAGTTCCGTGGCCCTCCGCCGCCATGCTTGGTTGCGGGATAGCGTCTTTCCCGAGAATATTCGGGAGTGTCTTGTTGACCTGCCCTTTGATGGGATTCTGTTATTTAACTCCCACGCGGACTCCGCTATTCAACGACTCCTTGCGAGGCTCCGTCCTCCTCCCCCTCCGTAACCTTCGGGTTGTCGGTCCTCAGGTGTCTTCTGAGAGGCGTTTGTCCCACCTTTCTCCTTGGGCCTAGTGTTTCGGTTGGCCCCTCTATGTGCTGTGTGGGGCTAGGACTGCCTTTCGGGTCCTTCGGTTGGTCCCTCTGTCCTTTTGGCTGCGGGTACGGCCTTTTCGCTTGCTGTGTGTGTGTGTGTGTTTTTTGGTGGTTAATGACGCCGTATGGGTCCTCAGGTTGGGCCATTTGTGTCCCCTTTTTTGGCTGATTGGTAAGCCATCTGTGGTGATAACCACAGGTTTTTCTGTTCTGGGCCTCTGCTGGGGGTTTTTCCCTGAGTGGTGTTCCCCTGTTTTGGCCATACCCTAGGTGTGGGGTACTTGTTGGCTATTGTATAGCCCTGTCCTCAGCTGGGCGGGCGTGGACCCCTTCTTGGGTTCCTCGTGTTTCCTGGCATCCCTGTATTCCGCTTGGTTCGGTCTCTCTCGGTCTCTCTCTCTCTCTCTCTTTTTCCTTCCTTCCTCCCCCCCCCTCCCCCGCTGGTGCGTGTTGCCTTCCCTCCTCAGTCTCTGGACTTTTTGTTATGCCGTCTACGGCGTTGTCTTGGCGTTTCCTCTACCTTGAGTTCCAGTGGGGCTGGGTTACTCCTGGTGTTCTCCTGTGTTCTGGTTGACGGCTTTGGGTCTGTGCTACATGTTCCCGCTTCTCTTCGTGGGCCGGATTGTGCCTCTGGGACGGTCCTTCTTTGGGGCTTGTGCGGGGGGCTCCCTTGCCTCGGCCCTGATCTTGCGCTCGGCCTGTTCTGGGCACTTCTTCATGGTCTGTACCAGCTGCCGGCTGTGCACGCCAGGACGTTATGGTCCACCCCTGTGGGCCTTGGCGTGTACCGTGTGCTCCTGTCCATCGCTCCGCTGGGGCTTGCGTGACTGTGTCTTCCTTCTCACATCTGCGCTTCTTGGCTGTGGGGGGGCCGCTCCTGCAGCGGGCTCTGCCCCCGTTCCCGCCTCTTCTCCTTGGATTCGAGGGTGGTTCTTTCTTCTTGATACTCTCTTGGTGCCGCCTGTTCCTCCGGGTTCTCTGGCGGACTCCCTTGGGCCTCCGGGTAGGCTTGTGGTATCCTGGCCTTCCCTTCTCCTTGTTCTCCGCTGCTTGGTGGGGGCTGGACCGTCCATCCTGTCCCCGTGACACATCCCCTGTTGGGGTCCTGTGTTCTTCCAAGCTGGTGAGATTCTCTCGCAGACCCTCCTCCCCTCTGGGTATGGCTAGGGTATCTATTCTACGTTAAGGAATCTGCGGCTAGTAGTCTCTATCAGATGTACAAGTTACTTAAACGATGTATCTGGTAGAGCCGATTCTAGCCGCAAATTCCTTCATGGCCCGCCCTTCCTCCCCGTTCTGCGAGGACCTTCAGTTTGGTCTTGTGCACTCGCCTCCCTCAGGGTGGCTTGTCTTTTGCGAGCCTCCTCTTTCACTTCCTCCCTGGCGGGATGCTTCGTCTGTTTCTTGTTCCGCCCTTCCTTTCTGGTGCTTGGACGGTGGGTTTACATGTCTTTCTGCGTCCCTCCACCCTGGTTGTTCCGGTGTGGGGTCTACTCCTGCTCTTGTCCCTTTCTCAGTGCTTGGGGTTTTCTGACTCCTCTGCAGTCCTCTGGCTTAGGGTCTCTTGGCTGTGCTTCAGCCCTTGGTTCTTTACGGGGGATACGACGCTCCTTGGTGGTGTTGTCTTGGGGTCCTTTGTCGTTCCTCCCCTGTTCCGGCTTGTTGCCCTTCACTGTTAAAGCTTCTGGTTGCAGACTTTGTCGTCTGTTATGGCATTTTTCACCTGTTTCTTCTGTCTCCAGGGTGGCTATCGCTTTGGCTTTGCAGGGTTGCTTCTCAGAGGTGGTACTCTGCTCTTTCCCTTACATGCCTTTCGGTGACCCAGTGCCTGGCACTGTCCCTCATGGTGCTATCCTTCACCATTCGCTTCTTCCCTTTCTGTTTCACTGCTTTTCGCACACTGTTCCCATGCTTTCCCAGTTTTGTTTGTGATGGCTCCGCGCTGTGGCGCGGAAAAGTTCTCCAAGGAAAACTGATGTCAGCGCGCCGGGGTGGGACTTATGTGACCTCGCTGACGTCACGTCCGCGGACAGCGTCAGGGTGGAGTCGTGTGGTGCCACGCCCCTACCCCCCGGCGCGCAGGGATGCTGTGGCAAAAAGTTTCCGGATCCAGTCTCACGCCTGGGGATAATTCTACGTTAAGGAATCTGCGGCTAGAATCGTCTCTACCAGATGCATCGTTACCGAAGGTAAGTAACTTGTACTTATAGCACAGCATCTTTTTAATATGAGTTCTAAACAGATGACCCTTCGAAACTAAGGTGTGTTGATTAATGTTTCTCCTAAATGCTCAAAAGTATCGGGTAAATTAGGTGAGTTGGATGCAATCATGGAGCTTGTGATTGATCAGTGTAGGGCTTAATAACGGTTAGCCCTTTCTTTGCAAGGTTCCACCAGTGCCTTGGAGTTATTGTAGTGGATTGCTATTTATGTAGTGTTTACTTACACCTTGCAAGGCCCAAAGTTTTTCAGGGTGGACAAGTAAGCAATTTCTCTGTTGTGTATGGTTGGGAGGGTGTTGGTTGTGCTGTTGCTTAAAAAGAACATGTCTTGGTGTATTGCATAAGGGTTGCGAATGTGCGCCATTCTTTTTGCAGTGGCATGTCACTGCGCAGTAACACAGGAGGATGCTATCAAAAATGTGAGAGATGGGATCACAGCCTACATCCACAGACCTGTAGGTCTTATGCTTTGTATCTAGTTCATATTGAATTTTAGGAAGCTGCTAGCTCTTTGCAAATCTTCTGAATTCTAGGTGAATGCTGATTAGCCTTACTTTCTTTGGGAGCATGTTGCAGAGCTTGCAAGTCTGCACACAGAATGATAAAATGCCTGAGCATGTTTATGATTTTTTTAAAGTGCGGATCTGGAGTGGAGCATTTGGGATATGAATTGGCTCTTTTGGCAGTAGAGCCCAAGTTTTGTTGAAGTTCAAGGTAAGGAAGATCTTTAAAGAAATCTCATGGTTAAAAAAAGCCCTTCTGGTCACTTGGTTAATCAAAGGTTGCAGTCCATGATCACGCTAGGGGCTAGATGTACTAACGTTTTTCACAGGCGCAAATGGGTTTTAGACCCGTTTGCAACCGCTTTAAACGTGTGGCCCATGTACTAATCCTATTTTGCGAGTCGCAAATCAATTTGTGACTCGCAAAATAGGATTAGTGACTCGCTATTAGGAAGGGTCGTTCCAAGGGCGTCCCTTCCTAATAGCGACTCCTGAAGCTATGTATGACTGTTTTGCGACCGCAATTGCGGTCTCAAAACAGTCAGTTTACCACCCTTCACAGAAGGGTGGTAAACCACTCGCAAATGGGAAGGGGTCCCCCTTCCCCTTTGTGAGTGGCTCTAAAAATATTTTTAAGGGCAGGCAGTGGTCCCAGGGACCACTGCCTGCCTTAAAAATGAAACTGAAAAGTTTCATTTTTATTTTTAAATGCATCCCGTTTTCCTTTAAGGAAAACGGGCTGCATTAAAAAAAAAAAAAACTGCTTTATTTAAAAGCAGTCCCAGACATGGTGGTCTGCTGACCCCAGCAGGCCACCATCCCTGGCAGTGCCAGCCATTCCCAATGGGGTCGCAAATTGCGACAGCCTCATTAATATGCATGAGGCATGCAATTTGCGACCCCATTGGGATTCGCAAACAGTGTCTCAGACACTGTTGTGCATCCCAATTTGCGAGTCGCTAATTGCAAGTCGCAAATGTGACGCAATTTGCGAATTGCAAATTGGTGGGTCGTACATCTGGCCCTAGGTTCTTTACTTCTGTATTGATGTTTGGAGTTGGTCCGATTTCCTTAGGCCAGACTGTTCTTATTTATGTGGGTATCAATATTTGTTTTATGTTCAGCATCTTTGAAGAGGTTGGCCCTCTTTTTTTTCTCACGCCTCTCCTTTCACCTTACTTGGGGTCCTCTTATAGGGCTCTCAAGCAGAGGGTACTCTCTTACTGCACAGCTTGCTCCCTGTGTACATGAGGGATTTGCCTTCTTTGAAGGCATCTAGTTCTTTATCAGATTCTTGACCTCTTCATATTTTCACAATGAACCTTACAGCTCTGTTTCTTTGAGGTACGAGTTTGTTTGTAAACGTCTGCATTTGGTGGACATGGTGTATCAATGTCCGTTTCAGCTTGATGCTTTTACGTGCAAGCTGGAGAAGATCGGTCCTCCTTTTGACCTCATAAAATGGGAGTGGATATGGCTGGGTGTTGCGGGTGAAAAGTGCTTTTTTACTGCTAAAAAGCAGTCAAACAAGGTGGTGCTATTAATATTCACTACAGCCTGTGGTTTGGTATCAAACCCTTGTATGGCTAGTAAAGTAGATTCTCACATTTTGAAACTCTCCCCCTGTATGTTGCCTGAAACTTCTTTCTAATGCTGCATGCGCCCTTGTAATGGCACACAGGACGCTTTCTTTGGTGCACCATCTGCACATCTATGAGCTACAACTCAAAACACATCTACTTTTTTTGTCATATTATAAGGTCTCAGTACCATATAGTTACAGCCAATTTCAAGATGGTGATCCAGCGCTAACAATAAAAATTCTTCTCCTATATGCTTCGGTCATCCAGGTACAACTATCCCTCCAATACACAAACTATATCCATATGACGGTGGGGCCTATAACACCGCACTTGCATTCACTCACTCATTTATTCCCTGGATTTTCCTCCGTCATTAACCTAGGAGAAAAACAGTAAAACGATTCGCTGGAAGGAGACGGGATACCTCTTTTTAACACGACATAATATTTCTCATTGTTTTAAGGTATTCCGCTCATTGGTCGATGGACCAACTAGTAGGAATCAGTTGATGGTGATTAAGACCAGCTCAATCACAATAAACCTTCTAACATTTTACATTAATCATTGAGCTAAAGAACCACTGAGTCATTTGTTTAAAGATAATAAAGTTTATATAAAGTTTGGAAGCATGAAATAAGTTTTAGGTTTATTATTCAGATTATTACATTTGTTATTATACGAATAAATTGAAATTGCAATGCATACCTATTAGATGTAAGAATAAAGTTCGTCACGGCAAGAACAACCAAAATCGCTATCTATCTGTTCTGGAAAAGTCTAATAGTTCTAAATAGATAAATCTATCGAGAGTAAAAGTTCTTCAAAAAGCAGCATCTTATGCTCAATTAAAAATATAAAATAGCAGCAGCAGCCTCAGCTCATCAGCAGCAGCAACTCCATACGCAACTAACAGCAGTCAAAAACGGCAAAAAGCAGCTCCCAGCAACCAGCAGCATCCTCACCCTCCCTACCAAGAGTAGGTCTTCTTATACCCTAATTCTAGCTTACTAAATAAAAATGTTGCATCTTTATGGCGAGATTCTCTCTAATTGGTCCATTTGAGTCCATATACATCTTTATCAAACTTCCTTGTTCTAACCAGTTCTTTGTGGAATGTCCATACTTGCATCGTTTCCCACAGTTCGTGACATTACTCATCCGCTTCGATCAGTCCAACTTGTATCACTTTCCGATACTTTTTAGGTTCAACAGTTCCTTTTGTCCATTTATTCTTTTTGACTTCTCACGCTTCTCGCTGACCCATCTTGGCACACATTTATTCAGTAAGGTCACAATAGCCTTGACCATACTTTCATCCTAGGCTCTTGGAACGATCACGTGGTCATTCTTGTTCACGGCCTTTCTCCTTGTCTACATTTCTCCTCGCGCACGCGTATTCTAGCTCATGGCGGCCATTTTATATCGCTGCTCAACAGGCCTGAGCGCAAAGTTTTTTGAGGAGAATCGTGTGCCTGTGGCTGGTTGTACTTCACCTGTACCATTGTGTAATAAGACGATTAGTGATATACAGGACATTCATTTACTAATGTCCTTGGATGATTCAACTCATACTGTTTTTGACACACTTGCAGAATTTGACATTCCTTCTAACACAGACTTAAATAGTGGACTTAAACCTAAATCTAGGTTTACGCCAACTCTGCCCGCTGATAATCTTATTGATTCATTTTATAAAGCGGTTAGCCATGATTTATATGCCTTGGAAGACAGATTAACTAATATACCTTTTAAACATAAGTATAATTTAACAAAAATGGAATTCCAGGCTTTAAAGTCTCTATCTAACAATCGAGAAATTGTAATTAAGGAGGCAGACAAGGGGGGTAATATAGTCATCATGGAATATGATGACTATATGCAGGAAATAGAGAGACAACTCAATGAAAATCTAGCCTATATCAAACTGAATGGTAATCCTCTGGCAGATATCACAGAACACATTTGCTCCAGATTAAGATACTGGAGACAACGGGAAATGATATCAGATATAGAATTGGAGTATCTCTTTGTTCCCATACCACGTGCCCCTTGTATGTACATACTTCCTAAAATACATAAACCTGGCCCATTTCCTCCGGGGAGACCGATTGTCTCTGGCATTGGGTCTCCGACAGAACGATTGTCGGAATATATTGACATCTACCTTCAACCAATGGTCCAAAATTTACCTTCATATTTGAAGGACACGGGTGACTTACTGAACAAATTGGAGGACATGGAGTGGACGGAAGAACTGTCCTTTGCCACTCTTGATGTCTGCTCCTTATATACAAGTATCCCACAAGAGTCTGGACTAAGAGCTCTTAAAGACACACTATATCTGAGAGATGCAACCTTGTTTGAGCATACAGAGATGATATTAGAGCTTACGGAGATAATCCTGAATAATAATGTATTTTTACATCAGGGCTCTTGGTATAAACAATCTATGGGCGTGGCTATGGGCTCCAAATTCTCCCCATCGTACGCTAATTTGTACATGGGGAGGTTTGAGGCGCAGCACTTATGGCTGCATGGACCCTCTGAGCTAACAGGGCTTATAGTGTTTTGGACGAGATATATAGATGATATTTTTATCATCTGGGCAGGTAACAAAACCCAATTTGAGGAATTGACAAACTATCTTAACAACAACACATATAATCTTAGTTTTACCTCTAGATTTGATAGAACAGAGATAGAGTTTTTGGATGTTAAAATCTATGCCAAAAACAAAAAGATCATGTCTCGTCTATATAGAAAGCCCACGGCCTGTAACTCTCTTACATGCTTCCAGTGGTCATCCTGCAATACAAGTAAATTCAATCCCCTTTGGGGAAATGACCAGATTGAAGAGGAATTGCAGTGAGGAAGATATATTCCGCCAAGAATTGATGAACCTTGAAATGCGTTTTCTTAGTCGAGGATATTCCTCTGCAATTTTGGATAAGTCTAAAAAGAGGATTCTCCAGAAAACCAGGAATGTTG
This sequence comes from Calotriton arnoldi, assembly GCA_963921515.1. Classification (NCBI taxonomy): domain Eukaryota; kingdom Metazoa; phylum Chordata; class Amphibia; order Caudata; family Salamandridae; genus Calotriton; species Calotriton arnoldi. The sequence goes on from CAWUFW010004654.1 coordinate 1,173,786, forward strand.
TATTACATAGATCTAATGCTATACGAAATAAAAACAAAAGGAGAGATAAGGTTTAGTTTAATCACCAACTATAATGTGCATAGCCAACAGATTCATAGAATCTTCAAGAAGCATTGGTATCTATTAAATCTGGATAGTACAATTAACAAGTCGGTGACACAGCACCCTAGTATTGTGTACAGAAGGGGCAGGACTTTGAGGGACTCCTTATGCTCCAGTTTTATACCTTTGAAACAAGGTGACAGGACTTGGCTATCTGTCAAACCAAATGGGTTTTACAAGTGCGCGCACTGTAATATGTGCCAGTTTGCATGTAATAAATTGAAGAGTTTTCAATACAACACTAATACAACTTATCAAATTCGGCAGTTTATTAACTGCAATACAAGATATGTTGTGTATTGCTTACGCTGCATCTGTGGCCTAATATACATAGGCAGCACTATCCGTCCCTTGAAGGAGAGAATTCAAGAACATGTAAGGGCCATTAGGAATAATGATTGCAGCTATCCTCTAGCGGTCCATTTTAACAATGATCATCCCAACAGAGCATTAATGGGTCTGAGCTTCCATGGCATTTCTGAAATCACAACTGATGCCAGGGGGGGGGACAAGATCTCAATGCTAAGAAAGGCTGAAGCACAATGGATTATACGCCTTCGGGCGGTAGAAAAGGGAATCAACATTGATAAGGAATTGTTTGTATTCCTCAGGGACTAGATGAACCAGTAGTAATGCTTAGACATATAAAAAAACAAGCATTGGCTGTATTCTGCAATATTCGATCTTTCAGCCAAAGGTTGCTACCTGAGTGTTATATACATATTCAGGGTTTTGATATATAGTGCTACATATTCAGGGATTTGATATATAGTGCCACCGTCATGCAATGTGCACTTTGGAGGTTCCTTCTAAATATAAACCATAAGCGGGCCAACAAAATTTTATCTATGTTGGTCCCCTATGGAGTAATCATATAAAGGTAGTGAATGAAACATACATAATTTTTGGTCTTTATGTAATAAGAGGCTCTAAAAACCTTATGAGATATTCTTATGATTGTATTAAATTTATACAATTCATGATCGTTAAATGACAAATGAACTGGAAATTGAAAGATATAATGCTATAATATTGAAAGATGTCTGCATAATATGCAACTTGTGTATTTCATATGAATTTATGTGTATCTCTTTTCTCTGAATCTTTGGGTTTGTTTTTGTTTTTTTGTTTTTTTGCACTAAACTTTATTTGTAATTAACCTTCTTTAAAGTTCTTTTTGAGGGCAATGACGATTTCATAAGATATTACACTGTCGAATATATAATTTATTACGTAATAGTCGCAGTATACATTTACTTCAAGATATTGTTCTTTAGAGGATTCTTACCCATTACTATAGGGGAGATAGTGTTTTAGATACACACTTATGGGGTTGTATTATTTATTTGGTGGGGAGGCATATTACTCTCCACACTGACAAAACATGGCCGCCATAGGTATTACATAAAAGCAAGGTCTGCCTGTCACAATAGTCCTTTCTCTATCGCAATGGCATTTGGCTTTCTTAGAAACCATAGAAATGAAGGTCTACCAGACATAATAGTCCTTTCTTTATTGTTATGGCTCATCTCCGTTCTTCCTCGTCATGTGATGCGACGTAGTACGTTATGACGAGGCTGTCCCCTTTTTTTTTAAAAAGAGCCCCGGGAACAGATTTTGTTTGTACTTAAGAAGACTAGGAGATCGACGTCGTGAGCTGATACCAAGAATGAAGGTTAGTTTTATGCGAGTTATGATCTTCGGGCGTCTCTGGTCCTTTTAAAGGTGTCTGGGGCGCGCTTTCGTTACTTAAGCAAATGCATTTGCCTGGAGTCCAGCATTGTTTGTTTTGGGTGCGGACTCGAATTCGAGTTGATGGAGCTACAGAATAGAGGGATGAGATTGTCAATCGTATAAGTAAATCTTATTACGGATTGAGTGTTCTTTTGATACTTGGGTTTTCGTGGATTTCAAAAAAATTGGAGCAGTCCACTTTTTGTGAATAGGGTTTCCAATAGCTTAATGTAATCTTCAATGGCGAGAGTGTTTTTATTTGTTAACTCACTTCAATCAAATACACTTTATCTAAAAACTCAGTTTCGATGGTGGGTGTTATATTGAGAGTTTCTGTCCTATAAAATATGACAACCTGGGTTATTTAGATGCCACAGTTTGCGAAATTAAGTTGCTATTCGGCACAATTTAAGTAGATACTGGGGACTCAGATTGCTTTCTTTTTAAATGTTACGTAGGGGCAATCGTGTATATTTTATAAAGTTTGCGTGGTATTCTCGCATTTTAACTTTTGTCTGTTCTCGGTTTTTTATTTTAGGGCATATTATAGCCCATCAACTTGCAACGGTATAAAATTGTAAGTCCTTTTTTCTTTATTTTAGAAATTTACGTATATGGGACAGTGATGGGTCCTTAGAAGTGGCCCATTACTGACTTATTCACTATGGAGACAAACCAGTAGATAAATTTATTGAAAAGGGTGAATTTGCAATATAAATACCATAGCTTGATTGATACAATATGGCAATACATGTTTGGAGGCCTTATAGGGGTTCTTTTATTTAATATACATTTGCTAATGCATAGCGGTTTTAGAATAATAGACTGTTATAAGGTTCAGGAGATATAATTGGTATTTCTATATTCCCATAAAACTTGAGCTCCGTATAGACTCATGAAATCTCTTCAATGTTTCTTTATTCAATTTCTCTTTATTCTATTTCTGCTTTATCTTTGCAGAAATAGCGATCTTTGGACTGTATACGTGATCTGTTCTCCCTTCGACAAAGAATTTTTACATATTTAGGTATCTTATTGGTTAATTTTAAAAAATTTAAGATTTATATATTTTGATTATTGAGCTAGAACGGTTCTAGAATATTTCCCTTTCTCTTTCTCTATTATAAGAATTTGACAAGAATAGATGACTATCACATCAAAGATTTGGACATCCTTATTTACATTGTGAGCGCCATTCATGAGATCTAATAACTAAAGGTATTTTTGACAAATTCCATAGCCTCTTGCTACGGTGCGCAGCTACAGCTTCTTTATAGCTTTTTAACAGACAATTATTCTATTTTGGATAAAAAAGCACTGCATGCTGTGTTTTGATGTTTGCACATGAGGAATTTTCGGTTCTTCTCTATTTATTTTCTTCAACTATTTTTGTTGTTTAAAATAATTAAAAAAATATATATTTTTGTGTATAACTAACATATATTGAAATATGAGGTCATTTATTTTGATCTTCATGTTGGAATACATTTTTATATTTAATTTTGACTATATCTTCTCTTTTCTTTTTTCCTGTTTCCTTCGTTTCTTCTTAATTTTGATGATTTATGGATATGGACAATGAAAACTCTTCTTTCTTTAAAAAAAAAAATTTATGGCATTATTTGCAGCCTTGAAAATGTTTCAAAGAAACGAAACACGTGTCGGCTGCCGGTTCAACGCCTAAAAAGGACTGTTGTATTAAGCTGTCTATTCTCAAATATATTGTCATTTTGTTATGAATTTGAAATTTGTAATTCAGGATTTGGTGATTTTTAGACATTAAAATTGACCTAGCAAAAATTGAATTGACTTCTTGCTGATATTTTTAGTTGCCTTTATCTAACAACTTTATGAATCGATAGTTAAATTGTTTTAGAGTGCCGAGGTTTATATATGTACTGTACATTTTTACTGGGACCATTTGGTTTCTAGTAATTTGGCTCCTTAGGTAGTGGGGTGCTGTTTTCTTTAACCTTGAGGGGCACCAATACTTGGCTATACACATTGAATGCACTATAAAGAATAGATGTGCTACCAATTAGACCACCACTGCCATTGTAAATATTGTTAGGCCTGAGCGCACTATTTACAAAGATAAACAAAATATAGTTAAGAATAAAGAATATAAACCTTTTCGTTTCCCTCCCGTCATTCTACGTACCCCAATTAGGTATTACCTAGCAAAAGCAACATATAAAGCCGTCCCTTACTTACCATTGCTTTATTTTGCCACTACACGTTTTGTTTTCAAAGCACAAATCATGCATTTTATTATTCTATTAATACGCAAATATTAGGTTGTTAGCCACGTCAACAATTATAAGTAAATTAGTTTGCACACAAAATAGCGTGTTACCTTTAACCCTTCACATGTAACATACATTGTTGGTTATTTACTTAAACAAACTGGTTTGTTAATCATTTTACGTAAATTATTAGGAGGTTAAAAAATTTCTTTTACCCTGCTCCATCAATGGCTAGGGCAACTAAAGCATGACCCAAGCTCTCATTTGAGAGGCTCTGCTCAGTCAGTCCAGTTGTGCGATTTTTTTTTTTATATTAGTTACTTTATTTATTCAGTGAGTTTAACATCAACCCTTATTATTCGAAATCCTAGATTTCTATTCCTTATTGGTTTCTTCTCCTTTTCTTACTCCATCCGTCACTAAACCCACCTACAATGTAACCGACGTTACAGTTCTCGAATTTAACATTGTGAGTTGCTGGCACATTTTAAGTTTGACTCACGTTTCTGATCAGCTTGTGCGGGTCTTGAAATATGAATTGCTCACATTCCCCTTCGTAGGTTTTTATCCTGCTTTCTGTGATGGTTAACACAAACTCGCATTAAAACCAGAATAGCTAGACGTTTATATTTTATGCTGCCTGATCCTAAGACAGCCGATAGAGCAACCTCGAGTCCATTCCAAGGTGATGGGCACAATTTAAAGTCACATGAACTATGCATTAATTTCAAAGTACATGGCAGGGTTTGCCCGTCCCCTCAGTTAAGGATTTTACAATTCAGATTTGTTTCCCCAAATTGCAGAGCAACTTCACTAGTAATACGTCTTTATAAGCTACGCTTAGAAGATTAACTATCTCCATGAGCATGAATATATGGTAACGGTAGTCAGTAGCCCTAATTTTCATCTAACACTGAAGAAAAAGGCTGAGGCCAAAATTTCGGATTCAGACCTTTGATTTTTGTCTCTCTAGTGGGCGTTATCCCACAGGGCTGTCTTGTAGGCAACTTCTGTGCGGCGATTTCAGTTTTATTAGAAAATGTAATATTTTACTTTGTTGATTTTTATTAACATTTGATTTATTTGTTGGATCCTGGCCAAGAAAAGTTGTGCATTAGGATGAATATAAAACGTTATGGAAGCACGTAGGTGGATGGTAGTTCCTTAAATATGATTGAGTGGATGTTGATGACGTGAGACAAATGTGATATGACGCAAAAAAATTAAGCATATTAACCAGTTGCATTCTGTGTGCATCTAATTGCCGTTTTCATACTGTGGTAGGTTAATGCAAATAAAAAGGGCACCATCCTATGGCATCCAGGTGCCTTTACAACACTCCCCCTGCGCAATCAGTCCTTAAAATGGCAGTATAGAAGTGCTGGCACTCGCTATCCAGAATACCTGATTGCTCCTGAAAAGTGACGGTACTCTCCCACAAAATGTGTTGAGCAGTGCAGGTACTCTCCATTTCACATTAAAGAAGTGCAGGTAATAACTGCACTGTGTGCGTAGTTGTAAATAAACTATTGCTTTGCCAGGGGCAGCTCCTCCCTTAGAGCGGAGAAGCATCGCCCCACTTAAAAATCCCCCCCAGAGATCAAAAATAAAATGGTTATTAGTTACCATTTTATTTTTTATCCCGTGTGCCGAGCGTCGGGACGGGAAGGGGCTGCAACTAAGTGGCAGCACCAGGGAGGAGGGTGGCCTGGTATTGCACTGTTTAAAGTGCACATGTCTTTTTGTCCGGCTGTCTTGCGACGGCCAGCCACACATGCACACTTTAAACATCTCTAACCCAGCTGTCTTTTAATTTGTGCAGGCCTCCAGAGCGCTGTGGAGCGCCGAGTGAGGCCGCTCCCACCAATCCTAACGCTGCTCTCATGCTGGTGGGAGCAGTGCCAGGATTGGCCAAGGGAGTTTCAGCATCTGGTTCCTCTGTCAGCAAAAGAGGTCCGGAGCGAGGACGTCGCAGAGTTAGGTATGTTTTTTTTGTTATTTTTATATATTATTCTACGCATGCGCACGCCTAACCCCCCCCCCCCACATAGATGCCAGCTGCCACTGTGCTTTGCTGTGCTCTGTCAGTTTATTTTTTTAAACAAAATACTAAATGTGCAGAATGTAATACGCTCTCTATTGCCATTGGGTGAGCGGAAGTGCCATGACTCGCAGACTCGAAGCCTAGAGTGGATCAGGATGTACCTACCCTCTCTCGAGTTAATTAAATAGCATATTACACTATAAGTATCTGCAAGTGTGGTTTATGCCATGCGTTTTTCCCATGTGTAGTTTTTGTTAAGATTATTTAACCAAAGTAAAACATTCCAGTATAATAATATAAGCATGCTCTAGATAAGCTGCATGTACGGCACTACAGATTTTTGGACAGTTATAATTAGTACCTGGATTTGATCAAGACCCCGTGCCACTGACCAGACTAAGGCATTGGAAAGAGCCTACACATACACGAGCAGATCTCTTGGAAAGGCTGAAACTTACCCGTCAAGTGGCACAAAATCTTGTCATGTTTGTGCTTACAAGACCGTGCCACATAAATAGGACCCTCTAATCCCATGTTTATATCATAGGTCGAGCCCTCTATTGAAGGCACAGCTGCCACCCACCAGTTTTGGGCTTTGTCATAAGAAATTTGGTGGTATATCAACTGGCTCCTAGCACTTCTAGGAAAAGCAGAGCTAGCTTTAGGGTTAGGAGACTGGTCAGGCCACTACTATAGTCAGCCTCTCAGCCACTTGAGAAAGAACACTTGAATTGTCACACAACCATATGGTATGAAGAAAATCACCATCTGCTGTTTCCCAGTTTCTGAGCTGAGCTTTCAGAGCTATGACTCTGCATGCATGTTTCCGCTGAATTACATTTTTACCCATACCCCGACCTCCCTATTTAGGATTTCACTTCAATTCTTCTGGGTTCTGCCGACAGCCCTTTCCCTGCCCCGTTACCGGTAATAATAGCTCACCAGAACACTTCTCTAGAAATATTACAACATTAGATTTTTTAACGTTTTTAGGTCAAAACTCTGCTTGCAGTGTCTCACGACTGTAAGGACCAGCATGTTTCCATGCTTTATCCTTACAGAATGATGATGGATTAAACCCAGATCAGTTGACTGGGGGTGAGTGTTTGATTGGCTCAAACGTTCCGTCCATCATCCCCTTTTGTATCGCTTTGGTCGCCCTAAGTTGGCGGGGGTATGCCCAGACGTGGGTCCCTTGCTCACTTTTCCACTGGATTCAAGCAAGCCTGGCTGATGACGGCTGAAATGCCAGAAACCGGTCCTAGGATGCTTGTTTCCGGTCCAGGGAAGACATGGCTTGGCAGTTCGGGCTGGACTGTTCCCATGAGGCACAGGGTCAGACTGATTTGCATATGGCCATGTCTGAACTGGGGTGGTGGAGTGAGCTAAAGAATGATGATGGATTAAACCCAGATCAGTTGACTGGGGGTGAGTGTTTGATTGGCTCAAGCGTTCCGTCCATCATCCCCTTTGTATCGCTTTGAGTCGCCATAAGTTGGCGGGGTATGCCCAGACGTGGGTCCCTTGCTCACTTTTCCACTGGATTCAAGCAAGCCTGGCTGATGACGGCTGAAATGCCAGAAACCGGTCCTAGGATGCTTGTTTCCGGTCCAGGGAAGACATGGCTTGGCAGTTCGGGCTGGACTGTTCCCATGAGGCACAGGGTCAGACTGATTTGCATATGGCCATGTCTGAACTGGGGTGGTGGAGTGAGCTAAAGAATGATGATGGATTAAACCCAGATCAGTTAACTGGGGGTGAGTGTTTGATTGGCTCAAGCGTTCCGTCCATCATCCCCTTTTGTATCGCTTTGGTAGCCCTAAGTTGGCGGGGGTATGCCCAGACGTGGGTCCCTTGCTCACTTTTCCACTGGATTCAAGCAAGCCTGGCTGATGACGGCTGAAATGCCAGAAACCGGTCCTAGGATGCTTGTTTCCGGTCCAGGAAGACATGGCTTGGCAGTTCGGGCTGGACTGTTCCCATGAGGCACAGGGTCAGACTGATTTGCATATGGCCATGTCTGAACTGGGGTGGTGGAGTGAGCTAAAGAATGATGATGGATTAAACCCAGATCAGTTGACTGGGGGTGAGTGTTTGATTGGCTCAAGCGTTCCGTCCATCATCCCCTTTTGTATCGCTTTGGTCGCCCTAAGTTGGCGGGGGTATGCCCAGGCGTGGGTCCCTTGCTCACTTTGCCACTGGATTCAAGCAAGCCTGGCTGATGACGGCTGAAATGCCAGAAACCGGTCCTAGGATGCTTGTTTCCGGTCCAGGGAAGACATGGCTTGGCAGTTCGGGCTGGACTGTTCCCATGAGGCACAGGGTCAGACTGATTTGCATATGGCCATGTCTGAACTGGGGTGGTGGAGTGAGCTAAAGAATGATGATGGATTAAACCCAGATCAGTTGACTGGGGGTGAGTGTTTGATTGGCTCAAGCGTTCCGTCCATCATCCCCTTTTGTATCGCTTTGGTCGCCCTAAGTTGGCGGGGGTATGCCCAGACGTGGGTCCCTTGCTCACTTTGCCACTGGATTCAAGATAGCCTGGCTGATGGCGGCTGAAATGCCAGAAACCGGTCCTAGGATGCTTGTTTCCGGTCCAGGAAGACATGGCTTGGCAGTTCGGGCTGGACTGTTCCCATGAGGCACAGGGTCAGACTGATTTGCATATGGCCATGTCTGAACTGGGGTGGTGGAGTGAGCTAAAGAATGATGATGGATTAAACCCAGATCAGTTGACTGGGGGTGAGTGTTTGATTGGCTCAAAGCGTTCCGTCCATCATCCCCTTTGTACCCCTTATCACTTACAAAGGCGCTTTTGTTACTTCGCTAAGCTTCTGATCATGTGCCTCATAAAAGGAGGACACATGACCAGTGTTTACATCCTTTGTTTGCAGTTCATGATCACATCGAACGCTGTCCAAGTTATTTCTCACTCACCTTGAGAACATTTTGATGACCACCCTAATACATTTGAACCTCTCCATTGTACTGTCGGTTGCTGTCATTGAAATCAGTTTGGTCTTTGATTGAATATATAATATATTATTTGTTTTCTCTCTATTCTTTAGCTAGTATGACCTCTGCTATAGCAGTGTAGTGTGAAAAGCTCAAATACGTAACCAAGAAACCCATTCCAGTGAAAATTCTTATAAGAAAACCATAACCCCGACTTTAATAAGGATGTCGCCTGGGGCATGGGGGAGTGATTGTTAGGGTGACCAACTGGCATGGGTGTGAATTCAGGACGGGGAGTGTAAAAATTCAGGACAAAGGGTCAAAATTCAGGACAAAAATTCAGGTCGGAGGGTCAAAATTCAGGACAAAGGGCAAGTTTTACCGGCACTACAAATTAGGTTGTGCAATAGTATGTAAGTAAATAGACAACAAACATAAGTACAAGTCAAAATAAGTTTATATTAGGTTAGAAAGTAGTACAGCACACCAAGCAAAATTTGACCACGGAAATAACAGAGTTTTGACACCTGTAATATTAGTTTTGGTGCTAGTGTTTGAAATTATATTTTTCTCTGAACTAGCACACTTCAGAAGTTCTTTGTTCTTAAGAGCTAATTGGTAGAAGTCAGCACACAAATGTTTCAAGTTCGCCTTGATCTGCAATTCTGCCTTAACAAGATCCACATCACACCTATTTCGTGTGTCAGTCCAGGTGAACTTCAACTGAGAAAAAATCCTTTCAGTAGGTGCATTAATGCCTGGCAAGCTAAGTATAAATGATATTATTTTTTTTATGTTAGGGACATCACAAGGCAACTTTGACAAAGCATTCAGCCATTTCTGTGCACATGGCAAGTCTGTGCCTGCCACAGTTCGCATAGTGGGAACAATTACACTGTACTCCTTAAATAAATGTTGCAGTTCCAATATTGCTCGCTATCCGATGTGAAGAATTCCTCTGCAGCGCCTTCGACTGACTCATAATCAGACATTGCGTTTTTTCCCTTAAAGTACTCTGTAAAATACCCAACACACTTGCTTGTATATTCATACTGTATTCAATGAAGAAAATAAAACCTATCAGGCGCTTACTTTCCTCTCACACACTGGACTGCCCCCTCACCAATCCTGGCCATAGTCTTAAAGGCTCTGTGTAACCAGGCCCAGTGTTAAGTTGAAAGCTCAAGTGAAAACACACATGCATTAGTATATAATAGGGCCTGCATTAGGGTAAACTATATAAAAGGGTGCACTTACATTTGGCAAGACCTACCCTATAAATCCCTAGTAGATTATAGGGTAGGGGTATTAAACCTACCTATAAGTCCCTAGTATATAATATGGCCTGCATTAGGGTAAACTATATAAAAGGGTGCACTTACATTTGGCATGACCTACCCTAAAAATCCCTAGTATATTGTAGGGTAGAGGTATTCAACCTACCTATAAGTCCCTAGTATATAATAGGGCCTGTATGAGGGTAAACAATATAAAAGGGTGCACTTGCATTTGGCATGACCTACCCTATAAATCCTTAGTAGATGATCGGGTAGGGGTATTAAACCTACCTATAAGTCCCTAGTATATAATAGGGCCTGCATTAGGGTAAACTATATAATACACCTTGGTATGTATATTTAACACCCATAAACTCTTTAAAAAACACTCATTCAGTGGATAATGTCATCAGTGATGTCACTGACCATGTCATGAGTGATGTAATATGTGAGGTCATAAGCAGTGCAGTGCGGAGCGCGAGTTATAGTTAGCTCAGCTAACTATAACTGCTGAATTTCTCTGGTTTTGTAAGAGTGAAATGTCAGCCTAACTATAATGCCCCTGTAACCTTTGTTTTTTTCAGTGAAAAAATAAATATATTCTTTGTATGTTTGAACTTTAAACTATTGTCAGGGGCAAAATCCATCATGATTATTTGCAGTGTACTGTACGCTGACCAAATAGATATTATTTGTAATCCTTTGCCTTCTTGTAGATCAGTGTTTAACTCCTGACTGAATCCCTTGAATTGTGTTGAGTTATTCTGAGGCAGTGTGAGCTGGAATACAAGCCAATGAGCAGAAGTTATTGCATTTGCATGAGAGGTAAAAATTAAGCTTCTGCATGTATGTAGACAAAGTGGAAAAACAATGCAAGATTCTGAATCCAGCCAAGGCCAACTAGCCCTTTCTATCTTCCGAGGTTGATAAACGGAGTACCAGCAAGTCATGGAGCTCCTCCCCCCACTTTCCTCAAAAAGATACCCACAAGCCCAATAGTAATTTTGGGAAAGTATGGGTCATATTTATTTTTAAAAATATTGGTTAACTTACACAATTACATTATACCCCTTTAAAAATGTAATCTGACAAAAATCCAACACCAATATTAACTTGAAAACGCGACTTAAATTATTTTCATATGAAACACTATTCTGTTCGGCAGAATAATTTCGAGGTGTGCATTGCTTGAGCCCAGATCAGTTATTTTATGACTAAGCCTAAATACTTGACAGGTATGATCCTTAAAAATGATAGACTAAGATGACAACGTATTATGCTCAGTTACCAATACTATCCTCAATTATTTATTTTCTTAGGTCGTTCCCAGACAGCCGTCACTAGACCCCCATGCCAGACCCAATCTCCCCTTTTTGTCCCATAGGTCTCATGGTTTGAGGACCCAGGCTAGAAGCATGGCTCCCAGTCCTGAATCCCAAAATCTACCAACCCTCAGTGGCCCACGCTGGGGGCAAAATTTGTTAATGTACAGGGCCAGACTGGAAAGAAAAATAAATCCTCTTCCGTAGGCACCAACCAGAAGGGGATCAGGAGTGTTTATTTGGGTCATGACAGCCCATTCAGTTTTGAATGCAGCCACTGAGCATGAAGACTATAGGGGAAATGTCTGAGTGACAGAAAAGCCATTCTGAGCCTGTTAATGCAAGATCTTCATGTGTCAAACAGTGAGATGCAAAGTTACCCAAGAGGATTAAAAAACACTGCTGGAGCACTAATAACCTCACAACTCCAATCGCCAAACAAGAAATTACCACAATAATGGAGTACACTGTTAAGTACAGATTTAGCAAATCAATTTGAAAGCATCCCTCCCACAAAAGGCACATTTTAAATGTGTAATTAGGACATTTTCTAATGTTTGCAGAGGCCTAACGTTTCTAAAAGCATTTTCTTTGTTCCTGTTACAGCACTTGAGCTATTCACAATATTACATCTTATAAGTGCAGCGGCACTTTTATCTGACTTCTTTGGGGTTAATGGGTGCCATGGTTTCTGCATCTTACTTTTATTTCATTTGTTTGCATTCTGTTAAAGTGCACGCAACCACAGGGTTTCAGGGCACTGTAGATCCCGAAGAGCCAGAGCTGCATGGCATCTTTACGAGTGACCAGCATAATGAACACTAGGTGTTGCACCATATTGGAGGACCCTGGCCACAGGAGGGGCATTCCTACCGTGAAAGGCAAGGCCGAGATGCAGCGAGTGATGTGCACGGGGGCCAGAACCTTGTGATTCACTCGAGTGATTCCAGGAGTGTGCGGAGAGTTGAAGCAGGCGTCTCACAACTGTCGGCTTTCCACCCTAGCTCACAGACCAACCCACAATCCAGGCTAACATCACCACCACCCCGAGTCTCGGAAGCACAAAATAAACGCACATCATGCTACTGAAGCAACTGAACACTTACCGAATCGGAATGAGAAGGTCTTTGCTGGGCTGGGTAATGGCGGGTCTGCGGCAGTCGGCAGACTGGTGATTCTGGTCCGGGTCTTCCTCCTCTGGCATGCACACAGGAGTCTACAGGTCAGGGGTCGAGTCCGGCTCCCAAAAAATGTGGAAAGGCCCAAAACGTGCTCTGCACATCCAGAAGTACCGTGGCTGGGTACCCTAAAGCTGTTCTCATTGGCCCTTTCAGCACTCCTGCAGTGTACCAGCGAGCTCTAGGATTGGCTGATGGCTTTCAAGCCAATCCTAAATCGCTTTGTTTGTTCTCCACAGCAAACGGTTGTCATTAGAAAGGCACATGATTGGCTGTCACCCAACAGCTGTTAAAATTACGGACAAATGGCGTCCGTTAAAGAAACCTTCACGGACAACGGACAGACGGCCGAAATTACGACTGTCCGTGAAATTTACGGACGGTTGGTCACCCTATGCATTGCTGCTTTTGTAACTGGGGGCCGATATTGCGGCATGCTGCAAAACCGGCCCCCACCGCTGCAAAACCAGCCCCAGCCTCCCAGGAAAATGCCTGATGCCCACTACGACAAGTCTGGCCTTGGGGGGGGGGGGGGGGGGTGTCAAACTTTACATCTGTGCTGCTGATACTAAGTTGTTCTTCATATTGCCTGGCATTGTTAGAAGAAATAAAAACATTGAGTTTCCTTCGGCCGTTGCTGGGAAATCGGGACAGTCTGGCTGTGCTCCTTTGACGTTTTCTCGGCGGGCTGCAGGCTAAGCTGCTGCTTTAAAAGCTGCCTGGGCTGCTGTGATCCAACCATGAAAGCCCGCATGTTCCAACTCTAGTTGTGTCTAACCGAACTAGTTTGTACATTTATTCTAGGACTAATTTTGGCTTCCATTCTGGTGCTAATGGAAAGAACTGCCTGGCAGTAAATTCAACCAAAACCCAGCTGCAGTTTGATAGAGCCATCAAATAATAAAATTTTGGTTGGGGAGTAGAAAGTTAAACTGCAAAAGAGATCAAAGCAAATAGGCTTCACGTGTGATGCCTTATTGACGTAGGAAGAAAAGAAAGCTAAAGTATATCACCAAAAGCTGTACTTTTTATATCTGATAATCAAGATTCATACCTCATTTCAATGGTTCTGCCAACTTTTTAGATAAGTTTTCATGGCTATTTGTTCATCTAGCATGCATAGATAAACAGTACATTAGTATTCGGCACAACAATGCATAAGACATTTCCATATTCACAGCAGGTACATCATACACATCTTATCAGCATATAATATTGGGTCATTAAGTCACTGCCTTCCTGTGAGGCAGATATAAATCACAATTGGTTCAGCCACGACTGCTTCCAAGGGCAACTACTATCCCGGTAAATGAGTTTCTTGAACATCAATCATTCAAGGATTTCTAAAGTGCAGCAAATCACCCATGAGGGTCTCAAGGCGCTGGTGTTGCACACCTGCAACATGGCACACCTATCCATTTGTGTTGCTCTAAGGGAAAGCTTTGATCAGACTGTCAATGGCTGGCAATGACGTGCTTAGCTAGCAGACATCCCAAGCCAGTAAGTGCATGAATGTCTTTTGGGAACCCAGCTTCCTCCCCAATACCCAGAGGTGACTTTGTGTGGGACAGATGGATCAAGATGTGGACCTCAGATAATGTTCAGGATATGGAGGACCAGTATGTCTCTCCTAGGAATTTGGCATTTGAACATTTTTCAGAGGCGTTCTGGTGTGAAGTACAACCTGTCGATATATTTGAACTGAATTAAGCGGGCCTTAAAGGGAGTGCTAGTTCACTAGCCACCATTTTCGCCTCTAGCCAGCGGCTTTTTTCCAAGTGGCTCGTCTCTGCCTTCTACTAGAAAAATATATGGTGCGTTACACACTAGAACTCGGTATATATGCAAGGTTTTCTTTCTCTCTAGTGGGCTAATTGTCGGTCTTGCTTCTAAGTGTTTCTTATTCTGTAAAGTCCATTAATTCTTTCTGATCCCCACCATTGCGTGTCTCAGTGCAAGATCTAATAACTGGAACTTGTGCATATCAAAGTCTTTAGTCAACTCTAAAAAGCTCATATTTTTATCTTATGTTTATTTAGAAATGTATGTACGCAGCCCAGGCAAAGGTGGTAGGGGAGTTCTTTACATGTAACTCAAAAATCAAGAAAGGATATATCGAAATAGGGAAAAGGGGGAAAAGGTTAGACGGTTACAGCAGTGAAAGGAGACAGTAAATGTTCACTTCATGTGTAAGCAAAAGCAAGCAGAAGACGGGTGTATGGAAACTAAGAAGTGTTTTTGGTAATGACATTGTAAGTCCAAGATTGGGAAGTAAATTGTGTAAATAAATGCGTTTTGAAATGCCATTTAAAGGCGAGGTAAGGTGTGAACGTTCTAAGATTAACTGGGATGAAGGCCAATGCTGGATGCCCGGATCCCATGAAGGACTGACTTCTGGGTGGAAAGATTGTTGTATTTGGGGGTTTTGAAGTGCTGAGAGCCCTTGCTTCTTAAGCCTCTGGATGTGCTAGAGATAGTCAGGAGTTTGGCTAAATACGGTGGACTACTGTCATATAGTGCCTTGTAAGTGAGGATGCAGTGTTTAAAGCAAATCCTAGCTTAAAGAGGAAGCCACACATAACCGACCTTGGATTTTGCTATAGCGTCCCAGTGTGCAAATCTACACTACTTGTTTACATCTACTAGCCACTATCCATACCATAGTTCTCATTCCTGGATCCCTCTATGGTTTGAGCCCATCTATCGGAGACTCTTGTGCCAATAGTCAGTTACTACCTTGGTGACCTGGGGCTGGGTAAGTGGTATTAGTTTGTCATAGAGAAGACAGAATAGGACCTCATGTCAGACAACTCCACTTTCATGACTGGATCCTCCTATTGCTCAAATAGCCTGTCATAATCCTGCCATCTCTTCATTGGCTGCTGATTTAAGGCTGGGTTTCAGCTGTAGAGTCTGACCTTAATGTACCGATTCTTGCATGGACCAAGGCCAGTGCATAGAACTAATTCCATGGATGGTACGCACCAAATGAAAGTAGATATCTTCAGGGGCCAATTTGACCTGAAGGTTTCTTCTGCAACAACTGGTAGGTAGAACCTTGGCAGAGGTCTTGTTATTTTTTGACTGCACTTCACATCCAACTACAGCTAATTGCTAGTCTGAACCCATTTAACAAAACCTGTGAAAACTCACGTATTCCATGTTGTAGCATGGTGTTGTTGACCCTCCTAAGACACCACAGAGTTTTAGTGCTTTATAAATGGATTCCGATTTCTTCAAAGAAATGTGGGGATGGGAGGGCCCACACAACCTCCACAAATACCAGTAGCACAGGGAGCAAACATCATTTAAAAGAAAATGGCGGTAACTTTTTTTCCCCACACAATCACCTTTAACTGTTTAGTGACACAGAACCTGTATGTGAGCTACTCTGGCAAAACTCTAAATTGGTGCTGAATATTTTTACTTCACCCCTTAATATCACAGGCATGTTCTTCAGCAATATATTTTTTGTCAGCAAAGAAGTAGTCTCACTGCTTGTACCAAACCGTATGATTTGCCGGTGAAGTTGATCTTCCTTAACTGCTAATTCCCAGAGGTGGCAGAAATGCCTTCTTGTACTACTTCCATGCCCAAAGGGCATAAAAAATCATACAGAAGCTGTTTTGTTATTCAAATGAAGAATATCAAAACCATGTACAGTCGGTAGATATTCAGGGAGCATGCAAAGCAAATGTGGAAATCTTATTGTGCCAAGGGCACAACACGAAGCTATTTATACTTGAACATGCTGGCAGTATATGAAGAGAATAAAAGCTTGTAGGTACCTAGTGTATGCATAGATTTAGCGAGACAAGTTCCCAGATTTCTCAACGGCAAAAGGTGACATTGGGACCAAAATAGTTTTTTAAAAATCACCAACTTTAAAACCCAATATATCGCTCTGAATTAACTAGGGTGAAGTTGAAGATTGTTTTACAAGCAAAAGGGGGAATATGGAAGGATGCCCTGTGCAAAACTGTTGTGGTTATTCGATGGCCTTTCGTGATATTAACAAGAACTCTTGTCTGGGTCCTTTATAAGTCAAAGTTCTGTTAGGACAGAAATGTCCCCCTGTATAACTCAGTAGAGCGTGTACCCAAGCCCTAAGTTCACCTATGGTATATTTGGGTATGTTTTTGAATGCTTTTTTTTGTTTTTGCTCTGCATGCAGAACAATCACATGTGGACCTTCAGTGAAATGATAGGAGACCCAGAGTGTGCCTCTGTGGTTTGGAGTAAGACACCCCTCTTTTTGAAACACTAACTGTCATCTCTGTGGCCTGAGAAATTGGAAGTGGTGGTAGCAAATATGTATAGCAGAAATAACAGGCCTTTTTTAGGTCTCGCCTAGACCTCGTATGCTCAGTCTTTGCAAGCCTCTTATAAATAAAATAAAAAAAACTTAGAAAGGGGCTTTGAGCTTGCCCATTACTTACCTTTGGTTGACTCTGATGTCACTCACATTTTCTTGCTTCTCATTTGGCAGCGGCGGCTTCTTTCAATTCTCTGGCTGTTTTTTGTCCTGTCTGTGGAGCACAAAATGCATCTTTCTGCGGCCAGTGTCCTTCCACTGACCGCGCATTTGGAAAGGTACTATTTTTTTTTATTTGCCAGTGTAGCACTCCATAATAGTATATCCTTTTGCAGGCTGTCTTTACCCGTCTCTACCTCGCTCCAGTCGCTGCTTGCCTCCCTCCTACCTCCGTCATATCTTGAACTGTAGATCGTCCGCCCTTCCAACTGTCCTTGTTTGGCTCTGTCCCAATTGCTTTCCTTACTGCCTTCGAAGTGTTATAAAATTGAACACTGCCGACAAAATGCTTGGTGTACCACACGATTGAGGGGTTTTATTATACAATTTTAAATACCGCAAACTCGATCCAAAGGTATTGGAGCACTTTACATGAGCACCAGGTTATAGTACACCTTCGTTTTTTTAGGCACAGCGAGGTTAAGGGATTTGCTCAGAATGGCCAGATGCTGAGCTGACGCCCAGACTGGAACATGGTTCCCCATTTCCAATGGTGGCAGCTCTGCCCCTGACGCCAAATCCTCTCCCGTACTGGTCCCAGTAGATAAATGTGTGGTGTGCGCACAATGGACCAGTTTAAAACTTTTTCAGAATGCTGATGGAAAAATTGTAAACAGGCTCACAATTTTCAAAACATACTGTATATATTTTCAGCCAACTTAGTATTTAAAAATCGTGATCTAATGCATATTGCTTTCAGTGTCTGTGACCAGAATTGGTATCAATATATTCAAGTCTGGTGGTGACACGGAGAACACTGCTGACTCTTCACTAACACAAATGGCACACAACTGATTGAGCTTTCTACAAACTGGCAATATCTCGATCATCCTTTGTTTTGTAATTATGCTGAGCGAGAGAGGGTCCGTATAGGTACCGTACGCATCCTTAAGATGCCACGGGAACGGCAGCTGGCCAAAAATACACCCCAGGTAACCTTTGTATGTTTTCTGTAGTGCGGCCACCAGATGCAGTCAGTAACTAACTGCGTATTGCAGTCAGTAACTAACTGCGTATTTGTTGAGCTTAGAAATAAAACAAAAAGGGCGGGGGGCAATTAAGTGTTCAGTATGACCTGAAAAATGAGTTTCATTAAAGACATAACTGCCCTTTAAAGCCACGGACCTTCTAGAGCTTCCAACTGCTGCAAAGCTCTCCGCTGGACCAGGCCTCATTCGCCCTCCTCACCAGGCTGCCTTTATTCATGCCCTTGCAACAACACGTGACCAGTATCAGATTGGGAAGACGGGCAGTCGGGCGATGGGCCAATGCTTCTGGGTCACCTGTCTGCCGTTTTTCTAGGGCCTGTGTAAACTGGCCCACAGATGCTTACTGTCTTCCCCGGTCCCCACCAGACCACTGTAATATGTCGCCAGTATCATGGGCCCCCCTTGCCATGCTGTCAAACTGAGGGTGGGGGCCAGGTGTTGTTCTTTCCCTTAGGGCATTCTCACCTCGTCCCCCTGCCTGGTGTGCCCAGCCCGGTCCAAAAGCAGTGTCATTCCCCTGCTGGGCCATCACTTTCAGGCCACGGTGGGCATGAATAGAGTGGGAGTATGCAGGGGCCGCGCAGGGGTGGAGCGGGGGATTCTCACCAAAGCTCCCCTGCAGTAGAAGCAGCAGCAGTGTGCTTTTCTTGCCCCCCCCCTCCCAAAGCTGAACTTTATATAAAAATATTTATTTAGTTATTGTTAAACATTTCATTAAAAAAACAATTCAAGACAATTTATTGATAAATAAATATGCTTGATTGACAAAAAACAAAATAGTGCATCTGTTCAATTATTTGTTTTAACATATCAGACTGATTCTAATGTGAGTATAGAATCTTTATCCAAGATCAGGAGGAAAGTAATACAAAACATGTTGGTCATATACTAAAGCAACGATGTATCATGATATTCAGAAACTGGCGGAAAGTTGTAGAGCTACGCGCGTTTCGGCCATGCCTTCGTCAGGTTTCCGTCACAAGTGGTCACTGACAAAAATCAGCCCTGAATTTTTTCAATGAAGACAAAACTTGTCTTGGATACTAGATGGTTGCTCGGTACAGCTAGAACGATTTTGCCAAAATGATAAGAAGCACCTGGTGAAAATAGCCAGGTACTCGTCTATGCAGTATAGGTGATATCTGTAGAAGAGGCGGGGATGTAACCAGACGATGTAGCTTTCTGAATTAAAGGTTCCTAGATTTTTAGTCCTTTGGTCCCATGCGGTACACCCTCAGTTTCACGGACATGATTGCGAGACTTGTGGCCATTCGTGACGCCTCTCCACAATCCTCTGGATTGCCACAAGGGTGTACCGCATGGGACCAAAGGACTAAAATCTAGGAACCTTTAATTCAGAAAGCTACATCGTCTGGTTACATCCCGCCTCTCTACAGATATCACCTATACTACATAGGCGAGTACCTGGCTATTTTCACCAGGTGCTTCTCATCATTTTGGCAAAATCGTTCTAGCTGTGCGAGCAACCATCTAGTATCCAAGACAAGTTTTGTCTTCATTGAAAAAATTCAGGGCTGATTTTTGTCAGTGACCACTTGTGACGGAAACCTGACGAAGGCATGGCTCTACAACTTTCCGCCAGTTTCTGAATATCATGATACATCATCGTTGCTTTAGTATATGACCAACATGTTTTGTATTACTTTCCTCCTGATCTTGGATAAAGATTCTATACTCACATTAGAATCAGTTTGATATGTTAAAACAAATAATTGAACAGATGCACTATTTTGTTTTTTGTCAATCAAGCATATTTATTTATCAATAAATTGTCTTTAATTGTTTTTTTAATGAAATGTTTAACAATAACTAAATAAATATTTTTATATAAAGTTCAGCTTGTCATATCGATCTTCTTGTTGACTGGGATTAATCTGTCTGCATTGTTTTATTAGTTACCTGGCCCTGGTCAAGTCTTTACCTGTTTGAATGAGAGAAGTGGCCTTGCTAGGGGCCAGGTGTTGTCACCTCGGTCCCAGTGTCTTTTAGGCCTGGGGGGTGGGGGGGTGTATTTGAATAGGCCTTGCTGTGAGGTCACTTTTCCCAGAGGAAAGAAAACATATAATGTAACGTTATGGTCTCGGAGCTGCTGACGTTGCAACTGGAGAAGTACGCTCGAGTTCTGGCGTCAGCTCAACATCCAGTGATTCTGTCCAAATCACTTAATCTCCCTACATTACGTAAAAGCAGTGCTTTAAATGGGCCGTTACTGTCCGGTACGGAGTACCGGCACTTTTTTATTTTGAGGAGGAGAGTACCGGCACATCTCAAGAGAAATGCAATACCTTTAATTGAAGAGTACCGGCACTTCTCGGAAACAAGCAGGTACTCTGCTACTGAGTACCTGCACTTTTATTTTTCCATTTCAAGCACTGCGTAAAAGTGAATTTGATCTTGTGCCATGTAGCTGGTGCTTATGGAATTGCTCCAGTGCCTTTGGGCCGAGTTCACCCGATAGAAAACTACAAAAATAAAAACCACTAACGATTTGGGAATCTGAGCCACTTTTTGGGGGAGTGCCCGGTCCTAATTGTGATCCCAATCCGACCCTGCATGTGACGGGTGTAATAGGCCCCACAGCTGTGAAATGGAGGGGTGGGAGGAGGGGCATGTAGGCTGCAGAAAAATTTACCAGCCTGCCGCTTCCTGCTTTCTTTTAGTTATCTCGTTAAACACAGCATTTTTTTATTTCCTTTTGTAGTTATACAAATTTTTCTTTCGTTTCGTCATAACGTTTCCACACGAGTCCGCAAATGCACCTTTTGTTTGCGTGCCTTTTCCCGGAAAATGGCTGCAAATGTCTGCTGACCCTCACTTTGGTTTAAACAATTTTGCAGGCTCCTTGTTTGCATTTCTGAGGTTTTTTTTTGTTTCCAGTTTGTGATCAGCTTTTTTTTTTCTCCAATAATGTAATTGTTGGTGCTCAGTTTGTTGTTGGGTTTTTACGGCAAGAGAACGCATTGCACTTTTTTTTGTTTGAAAGTGCGCTTGTTTATAAAACCATTGTGAACTGATGCATTGAACATAAGTAACTCTTAGTACAGAAAAGGTTGGAGACCGCTTAACAGTTTCAGATTTACTTATTTAAGGAGTCTGATTTTGTAACAATATTTAGTTTGCAGAGTATATTCTGAAATACTTTATGGACGACCTTTGCAACCACATATGTTTAAATGTGTCATTTCAGCTGGTGTTTGAGACCAGATTTACATTTGAGAGATGGCATATGTGAGTAAAACAATAGCCTTGTATTACGTATTTTGTTCTATATTTTATAGATAGAGTGCTTTGGAAGGGTCTTTAAATGTGCATTTAACTTATTTGAAATCTGAGCCACATTTTTCCTTGATGCCTATGATGCAAATTTGTTTCATATACATTTGTTTGAATGTTTGTTTAAAGGTTTTGGATTGTGGCCATGTTTGGCAAGCCACGTAATATTCAAGAGGATTAAAACCAAACTAGAACTTTTGGTTTGATGCTCTTGAAATGAAGGATAGATGTAAAATACTGGGGCTAAATAAATAGCTATCCATTTAATTTCCTCACACATGATTAGTAAGAGATTAGATTTGATTAACTTTTATAACTGTATAGATGTATCTGGCTTACGGGATGAGATGCAGTTTTGCTTTTTAGGTTGCACTATTCGACAACGCATGCTTTGTCTGTTGCAAGGCATATTGTGGCGTCTCAAGAACATAGATGCGTTTGGAGCCTGCCCATTGATCATGATTGGTTGACTTTCTATGTCACTCTCATTTGCCTACTTCTTATTCATGCTCCAGCTTGCCAATCTGGTGTTTGTCCCTCCCAGTGTGCATTGCCTCTTACAAATATTCGTTTGGCAGGCATCATTGCTTCGCTGCTTGCTTTTTTAAGCACTACTTTTTTTTCTTTTGTGTGAAGCGTCCTTTAGAATGTGTGTGCTTGAGCGATTTCCCTCATATACACCTCTCTCCTTGCACTCCGTGTTGATCTGTGTTGCGCGACTGATTCTCCCCGCTCCCTTCTTCTTGAACTTGCCTGTGTACAATGCCCCACCCAAGCCCTCGATGTTGCTTTACTCATACTCCTCAAATGTTTTCATCCTGCCCTCCTCCAGTTGCTTTCACGTCCCCTCCAGCCCTCTTCCCATGGTTGCGTTTGCATCTCGTCCCATGTTACTTTGGCGTCCCCCTACCCTCTGTCTTGTTTAGTCACTCATCCTCCACCCTCCCACGTTTTGCTTTGCTTTCCCCATGCTCCACTGCATTGCTTCTGCTTCCCTGCCTGACTGCTTTAAAAACAAACAAAAAACTAATGTTTTTGCATGTTTTACATTTTTTTTTAGTTAGTGATCCAATTCAGATCGGGTACTAAAAGGAAACAAAAACACCACCTGCTTCATATTAAAGGTGTGTGCGCATGTGTGGTGTGTGCGCTTACAAAACGACACAGGTGGTCGTGTCAAAGGCTTTTGTTTTTCTTTAAACTTTAGCCATGCTGCACAGCAAAGGCGAGACCTGTTGGCTTTGTCAATGCTTGTTACTCGTTGCCTTCATTGCCAAGTTGTCTGCAAGCCTCTACCGTTTTAAAGGGTGTGACAGTTCCTTTTAACGGTCTCTTTTGTCCCATCTATATTGGGCAATGTGGTGCATGCATATTCGCTCTGTATGTGGACAAGGAGTATGTTTGTGGTGCTTTACTGCATGAAGACAGGAATCCATTTTGTGAGTTCTGTGAGGCTGAGACTTGGGAAGCTGGGAATGACAAAGGGATGAGATTTAGTACCGATCAACGGAGTGTTCCTAGGCCACTTTGAAGTGAGCCAGGCTCCTATGAATGTAGAGTGGGGGGCAGATGGCCCATTTTAAGTGCAAGGGCAGCTCGTGTCTTTCGGGGTTCATTAGTCACCAGAGGTGTGCTGCGTATAGTTTATATAGAAGCCTGGTAGGGAATTCAACACTTTTCAAGCTTTGTGAGAAAGGCCGACTCCCCTGAAACCAAGCCTTACTCAAAACAGAGACCTTTTGGGTTGCATATCTGCCTCTGCCAGGCAATGGTAAATACTAGGCAGAAGGCTCAAGCCAGTGTTCCAGGGATTTATTATTGACCAGTGTTCCCAGCTTTACAGAGAAGTGCGATGGAGAAAGATTACTGAGTTCCAGTGCTGGTGTCCTTGTCAGCCAGGTTTGTTCCCAAGCTGGTCAGGGAACTGAAGTAGTGTCTCCTGCTTGAGGTGCTGCTTGGAAGATCCCTAAAGGAATCCGGTACTGGAAGTACCCCATCAGGAGAGCGCCATCTAAAAGAATCCCCAGCCCAAAATCCTGGGGAAAAAGATTTGCTTGAAGGTCTGGAACCCTACATTAAACCAGCACTGTGTCTTGTTACAAAAGGGAGCAGTGTGCCAAGATCGTTGGTGATCCTTTGCCCTGGTCTCTGCGCCCTCCTGCACTTGGACATCAAGCGTACCCGGCCGTCCCTGCTGGCCTGAAGGAGTATCAGAAGGGTTGTCCAGGCAAAGAGACTTTAAGTCCTGCAATCCACATTTATATTTCTGCAGTGGTACACTGAAACATTTCATACAAGTCCATATGCCTCTCCTGCACCGGATTACCTGATTGTGGGGGGCATTGTTAACAAGCTCCTACAATTTACCTGAAGCACTCGCCACTATTTGGGGCCTTGAACCTTTGTGCACAGGACAGCGTTTGTCCTTCACTGGACTATGGCCATTGGTGCTCCAGCAGCATTTCACCTGAGGATCCTATACCAAAAAAACGTAAAACCGCTATCCTCCCGTCTGAGCTCATGGACCACAGGAAGTGAAGTCCGCTTCCTGTCCTACTCCCAGGGATGTTGGTGTTAATAGGAACGATGATCAGAACACCGTTATTTTACATATCTTTTGATCCCGACGTTCTTCTGTTTCTAGTGCTGTAAATAACAGAGTACCCATTTTATGGTCCTCAATTTCTGATCTCCGAAGGATGAACGGCTGAGTTAGCCTTGCTGGAATTTAAACTCGTGACTTTCAGAACATCACATTTGTCAGTTTTCAAGTAAATGATAAAGGCAATTCAAACTTAAGTATAAAAGTATAAAGAGTCATTATTAATTACCACCATGAATGCTTTGAGGTCATTTGACAGGCTGCCAATCCTTTGCTCTATGATGAAGTTACTGCAGATGTATACAAGGTACTTGAGAACTAATTTACTGTTAAATGCAAGCACGTCATTTAAAGGAGGAGGGTGGTAAGCAGAAAATAAAGCAATAATTAAACCACTGTCTCAACTTCAAGTCCCCGAGTGATGTTCATAAGTTCATTAAACGCACGCTATCCATTTCTATGAATTCTAGACAATCTGCGTTGTGCACTCCTCTTTTGCCAACTGCTGTAATAATGGACACACTAAAAATACAGTTTTGTACACAGAGCTCACAACTTTTCAAAACCCTGATCAAGGACCTTCAAAAATAAAATGTTAAACTATTTTGAATCTTTTCATTACATATGTCATAGACTGTTTTTTTCCCCAAACCTTATCTAAAAATGTTTAATTTCTTGGCAGAAATTTAGGGTATAAGGACAGTTGGGCTCACCAAATGAGGCTCCGCTCTTTTGCACACAGGCCCAATAATATTTAATTGACTGACATGTAACTTCCTAGGTGACGCATTGGATGGCCCTGTAATGTGATTTTTTTTTTTTCCGGTTGTTGAATTAATATATTTAACTGAAAAATATCCTCAATAAATACTCTGTAGCGTTATTCCAAAACCCATAGCATTGGTGAACAACAGCAGGTGTTATAAAAAGAAATGAGGGGGAAAAAAACAACTTCATAAGATTCCTGCTTCAATGGTTCTCTCTCTCAACTCGACAGACACCATTCGAATTAGACAGTAAACTTGAATGGATTACAGTTTGAGCCTTTGATGAATGGGTTTTGCATACAGTCACACTATATAATTACAAATTGCTTGAATTTCTTCTAGTCGCTTTCGTAGTTTGGATGCAAGAGGTTCCAACAGTGCGGAGTTGGCCATGGATACATACCAGCTTGACACCTGGGAAGTATTTAGATTCCCAATTAGCCAGAATTAGTCTATTAATTGTCATAGCGGCTCTGTGCACCCGTTCCATCTGATACTGGCTCAAGTTTGTAGAGCTTCGTGAGCCAGAATGCAAGTACTCCTGTGAGCTAAGAATCCGGATTCTTAATTAGGCTTATGCATCGCCCAACATGTGGCCACCATTTTTCTGCATATCGGTAATGTACGAAAGAATAATCCGAAATCTGATTTACAACCTAAAAAGCCGGCGTTAAGCAGTAAAATTGTGCATTTTTTGCATTGAGTATTATTGTGTATGTGTTTTCATTGAATGCACATTCAGGTCCACCGAACAGTGAAGTAGTATGTTTTTGTGCATTCCTGATCATTAAATGCAGTAGTCATTTCATCTAAACCGAAACTCTAAAGCTTGAAACGTTGCTTTTCAAATGCTTGTGATTTTTTCTAACAGATGAAGTAGTGCTTGTGTACTCCAAAAAGCAGCTCGCTGTAAATGAGCTTTTCAAAGGTGATCAAACTTTCTTACTAAAACATATTTAACATCCAATTTTATTTTACCAATTCTGTGTTGCACATAGACTCAGAGTACCAGTTTTAGGGGCCACCTCTGGAAAATGGTGTCCCAGTCTGGATGCCACCTCTGGCAATTTGTGTTTAGTACTTGAGTGATGTCTATTTCTGAAGACCACCAGCTGTGGCATTGTATGCAGAACTGATGGTCATATATGGAGTGTTGTTTCTCTTCCTGGGCAACCTCTAGTGTATTGTCCAGGTCCGAAGGAACACTTTTACAGCAATTTGTCCAACTCTAGAAACCTCATGTGAGGAGTTGTCAATCTTTGCATGCGCTGGCTACAGAACTGACGTTTATTAGTTTTGAGACCATATTATTGGATGGGAGTTTGAAGCTGGTTCCGGCTCCCCCGCATTGGCGGAATAGCGTCACCCCACTGCCTGGCTCAGAACCAGCAAATGTAAAATAAAACTGTTCTTGCATCGTTTTATTTTGCATTTGCCGGTTCTTAGCCAGCGGTGTTGGGAGGGGTGGGGCCTTGGCACGGGAGGGGGGGGAGAAGGAGTGCTACGTGCACTCCACTTCCTAAGTGCTCGTGTGTTTGGCCGGCTGTCTCAGGCTGACCAAAACACACATACGCACTTAGGTTTTCTCCAGCCCAGCTGCATTGAGCAGCCGGGCTGGAGAAACCCCCACAGACTCCCTGGTCTAAGCAGGGCATCTTTCCTGCTCGCTCAGACCAATCCCGCGCTGCTCAGCAGCGCGGGGATTGGTCAGGGAGTCTGTCCCAGTGGCTGTTGGGAGCCGGGAAGAGTAGAGGCTGTGAACCCAACACTGGAGGTGGCAAAAGGTAACGTTTTTTTTTTTTAAATATTGTATTTCAATTTCAGTCAGAGAAAGTATTTATTAGGAGAGAAAGCCTTCATTTCCAACCCTAGGTCATCTGGGGTGCTTAAAGGACATGGAGTACCATAGCCCTTTTACCTCCTGCAGTGCCCCAGTCAGAAAGAAAACTGTTCTCAGCTCTTGTAACCTTATCATAGAGCCTCCGTGGCGATCCCCAAACACTCCTGTTGAGTGCTTAACGGTCATGAAAACCAGCAGCTCCTGAGGCGTCTATCATCCTGATGAAGACTACAGCTAGTGTCTTGGTCCTCAGCCATCACACCTGTGCAGCTTCTTTAAATGCCCTTTAGCTGCATCCCTGTTCAGCCATTTCCTGCCCTGTCAATTGTTGGGCCAAGCTGTACATTTTGCTATTGATACAGCAGAAGGAACTGCACAGTGTGCAGCCCCCACGAGTGGGGTTCAACCCTAAACGCAGCAGGCTACATTCATCCAGCTGATGTGCCGCTCTGCACACCTTTGTCTTTGCTGAGGTAGAGATCAGTGTTTCTAATTTAGGTTCAACTGTGTTTATAGTGCAACACTTCATCTTTATCCATCCATAATGCTCCACGCCTCCTTCTGTTGCATTGAAATTCATAAGTGGCCCCTTCCTGTGGCACTGATTTGAAGTAGTACACCCCTGCCTGATTCAGCACTCTCTGGGCATGGTATGTCTAAGAGAACAACTTCATCTTGCATTGATAAGGGAGAGACTATGGTACCAGTTACGGCTTTTACTTAGCCCTTCAGTTCTTCGGTCTAGACCCTTGCTAAACTGCATTCTTAATATTTCCTCAAGTCAACCACGGTACACGGTGTTTTATCCAGACAGGTTTCAGTAGATTATTTAAGCAAAGCTAGAGCTGACTCCTGCAGTGTCTGTTGGTCGCTCCATAGACCAGTCTAATCATAGGCACGCTGGTAAGTGCAAATTCCTTGTTTGTGGGTGACCATAACAATCTGTACTACAGTGGTCCAGCATTATAGGGAATAAACAACCTACACCTTTCTCATTTGTTTTTTTTCAGTTACCTCGGCTTTTCGTGAACATTCTAAACTCTGCATTTGACTCCGTTCTCTGTAATGTTTCAAAACCTCTTGGTTAATTAATAGTCTGAAATTGTCCAGTAACTTACCTTTTTTCCTATATGTAATACTACTGCCCACCGTTAAGACTACTAGGAAAATAAAAAGTGGCAATATGGTGCTTCATTTTTTTTGTTTCAATTTATTACAACAGGTCTTATGGATATAGGGAAATAGCTGAACATAATTGGCCATTTCTTTCCCTGTAGCAAAAACTTAATGAATGGCAAGTATTTTAGGTCTGTATTCAAACAAGTTCAATAACTTTCTGGGTCCAAACATAAAACAGGGCAGCAAACGCGTTCTCACACTAGAGATTTAAATGTCTTTGAGTGTGAAAAACATTGCTCTGTGACCACTCTGAAGCACCACTCTTGAGGAACCAAGCACAAATCTGGTCACCATGTCTTTTGCACTTACTGTTGCAAGGCTTGATAAGTCCAACTTCTGACTATGATTGCTGGAGCACTTGCCACCAGTATGTGTGTTACTACTTCTGCACCCCTTTCACACTCATCCTCATTTCTTTCATATCCTTTGATGATTTCTTCTCAAAGTCAATATATTTTCTCCCGATTGCTCACCTCTTTAACTAGTACGTTTGAGTCTTAGTTAATTCATTTTAGCAATCAAAAATACTTGTAGATGTGGACGTCACCAAACTGCAAGGAGTTTGAGAAGGGAAATCGCACCTCTTTTGACCATTAAGTTTACCTTTTTACGTTTCCTAAGACACCCCCCAACTGTCTTCTGTTTGTGTCTGTTGGCAAGTGGACACACAAAAAGTGCACACTACAGAGTAACAAGCACTTGCAATGCAATAGGTCTCGCATTTGCGAGAGTTTAAGCTATTGGCATTGTAAATGACAATGCCTTTTATCTGTTTTGATAATTAACACATAAATAAAAGGCATTGTCATTTACAATGCCAATAGCTTAAACTCTTGTAAATGCGAGACCTATTTCACTTCAAAGAAGCAGCCCCCATTGTCCTGTGCTGCTTGGAAAGTGAAAGCGTGCATGGCGCTCTGAATGTTGCAGGAAAGCATGTCGTGCTTGCAGTAGGAGAAACTCAAAGATAATAGTGCTTACAGACTAAATAAGACGTACCGTGTAACAGAAGTAAAAGGGCCAGTCCTCATGGGAGGTTACAAATGAAGATAAGGCGGTAATAAGGAGGGACCACCTATTAACGAATCAGAAGCCAGCATTTACAAAGGACAATGACGCAAGCCAATTGAAAAGGTGGGCGAAGAGTGAGCGGAGCTTCAAGTCCATGCTCGAATACAACCTGCCTCGTAGAGGCTCAACCTAAAAAGGGTTATTACAATCCCTTTTACTTTGTTAGTGCTTTTACCTTTGTGGCCTCTTTGACCAGGAGTACCAAGGGCAAGTACGGCGTAGCAGATGCAAACCTCTTTGACGTGTCTGCTAGCTCATTCTCACTACAGATGCCAGTATTTCTGTGTGCCATTACTTGAAAGCCGTGTTGCTGTTGGCCCAAATGTACTACACTTTTCTGGCAGTGCCAAACACGCTCACCGCATAACACATTCGGGCATGACTGCAGGGACCTTTCTTAATCGCGTGTTACAGCTGCCAGTGACTGGTTTAGCATGGAGTCTGAGCTTTCCTCTTCCCTTTAGGGCAGTGCAGGCCGCATGGGAAGGAAACTAAACTATGTACTGTTGTGTAGCACTTGAAGCATAATTTTAGCAGCCCTGCCAAGTACCACGCATCAGCGTTGGAGAAACGCATTTTAATGTGGAGGTCCGCATCACCGCATTGAAATGCATTATCACGCATTTTAGGGCCTGCTGTCCACGTGCGTGCGCTAAGCAAGTAGTGACTGCGACCGTCGGTTACAGCAGCAGGAAAGTTGTCTTTGTTTCTCCGCATGTGTAGTGCAATATCCAATCCTGAACTTGGCATGCCACACGACCACTACTTTAGGGGGAAAAAACGACAAATAACCAATAAAAAAGAGATGTTTGAGTGCATAACATGACTGTACAGTGTCATTGCTGGTGCTGTGCTCAGCTGTGTGTGCCACTGAACATCACGTGTGCAGCCAGACCGGCATTTTAAAGTTATTTAGCAGCTGAGTGAGCACTCGGAGCTGCAGCCCGACTCACCGCTCAGCGCTTCCTGACAAAAAGAACAGCCTAGGCATTAAAGCAGAGGAGCTGTGGGGCCGGAGGTGAGGCCTGATAATCTCTCATCGCACCCACGGCTTCCCAAGAAGGATTGCTTTACTGCCTGCATGTGCCACTAACTCCGATGCACTTCTGTGGTGTGTTTTAACTCAGTCAGTGCCCGAAGGGGCATGTTAAGCCTATGTTCATTAGGTGCTGAGACCCCGCCACAGCTTCCTGTCTGTCACGTGGCATGTAGTTCCTTCAGTGCTTGTCAGACTATGTGATTATTCCGGAGTTGCACCTTCCCTATTGCTGTTATGCCGGCAAAAGGTGCCCCCCGTGTCACTGACAGTGACCTTTCCTTTTGGTGGCTTCACGCATGATTCTGAATGCTGCCGGAGTCAGAGAATCATGAGCGTCCGCATCATGATCACCAATGTAATACTGTATGTACAGTGTTTTTCTATCTTTGGCGCCCAAAACCAGAATGAAGCCGCTGGCGCCTCTCAAGTCTGTCGGCTCCGCCCTATTCAAGGTAGGATTTCAAGGCATTAAAAAAAATACTGGCTAATAACATTTGTTCATGTCCACAAAAAGCCATCTGTATTACATAACTTTTCTGTGTTTGTTAGTTTACTTATCAGTCAGGGATCATCGCGTGCAGCTCTGAAGCACGTTTGAAGTGCTTTCTTCATTACACCTTGTGTTTGTAGTGTGTTCTAATGAGGGAGAAAATACCAGCTTTTTTTTTTTTTCCTCCCAATTTTCGACCGGTTGGTACAGTAAAATGCGAGTTTCTGGTTGCTCAAATGGGTGTCATTTATGATATTTATGTTTCCTTGGTCTTCACTGCTTGATTTTGCTCACGAGAAAGTGTCACTCATAGTTATTAAATGTCACTCATAAATGCAGTGAAAAAATGAAAATGTCACACATAAGCAATCTGAAACCTTGGCAGCTATGTTTTAGTATCCTTTTCCGAGATTACGTTAATTATGTTCTCAGCTTGAAGTTGACACAGGCTTCTGGACTTGATTGTTTGGTGCATGTGTCATGAAAAATTGAAGATTCTCTCGTAAATGTTGCACAGCGACCTGCGTTCGTTTGCATGCCCACTGCATCCGCCTGACGGACAGTCTGCCTGGCAACTGGCTCCCGTTCCTTCTCCTCTCGAAGGCCCTCCCTGGGAGTGCCTGATCTGCTGCGCCGCGAGCTTTTCCTCTTGTTTTCCGGGCCGAGTTTTCTCCTCCATAATCGCACGCCATTATTACTCGGTTAATTCTCCGGGGCACAAAACAATGATGTTACTTTCTTTGGGTTTAGCGCGCGCTGTAAGTGCTTCCTTTAAATCTAAGCAATTAAAGAAAGCTTCTGTGCTCGCATTGCATCGCTGCGCACGCGCCATTGTCCTTAGCCCAGGGATGGATCCATTATAAGAGCGCGCGTGCTCTCCCCCCCTCCCCTTATGTCAGAAGGTTTATAATTGACGCCTTCAGCGTGTATCTGCTATTATGGCGTTTCAAAGCTTTATTTCAGCATCGTCTTATCGATGATTTCATGACTCCAAAGAATTGTAGATGTTGGACATGTGCTGCCGAAAGCCAGACCCTGCGGTCGGACGTCATCATTTACGGCGACCTTCACCCCCACTGTTGCTCGTCTGAAATCAATGCACACAACTTGAAGAGCTCATCCATTTTCCTCCCAGCGCAGAGGAAATCCAGAGCTCGTTTTCAAAATGCAGTAATTATTTGGGGATAATCTGGGGCCTGGTGCTGATGTCAGGCTGCGATGCTTTTGTAAGAACTTCAACCCTATGACACGGTCTGCATCACATAATTTCTTTCCACCATTGCCATGCAGTTGCCAGTGCTTAATTAAAAAAATTATTACTAAAAAATACGGGCCAGAGCCCTCGTCAGAAGGACATTGGAGCTTGCACCATCGATTGCGCCGCCAATGACAGTACCAACTTTACTAACAATCACACTTTTACAAGTGTGACAATTAATGTTACTCCAGGCCCCAAAAGCAATAAAAATGCTGGGCAGAAGGTATTAGTCATTGCTAATATATATTGAATTAATAAACATCTGTTATGCTCATGCCGAAATTAAGCAGGCAGCGCCACCTTGTGGCAGACTGTCATAAGGGCCGGTGCTGACAAGTGCCGCTAACTAACCACTGCACCGGCTTATATTATGCACTGCTTCCAACCCTAAATGGAGTTTGGTTTGACAGGCTAAAAGTTAACTAGAAGAACACTTTTGTTTACTTTTTGGCATAGCATTAAGCCCTGCTGGCCAAGGAGTCCAGCCACAGGTCATCATCACCCATAATCTAGTTTAACTACTGACGCCCTACACTGGTGCAGAGGCACAGATCGTACATCTGTAACCGTGGTGGGGAAGAATCCTACTGCTCTTTCTAATAAAATCTTTTCACCCCCCGACCCGCCCCGCTCCGTGTGATGTCTTTTCATATGAGGGGCGCAGTGCTTGGTGTAGAGACCAGCAGCTCCATGCTGCTACCCCAGTATACTTTTCTCAGACACCTCTTTAATGTCTGGGTGTGCTGGTAAAAACAAGTGTACTTTTCCTGCTAGGCCCTTGGCCACTGCCCATAGATAACAACTCCGCTCCCCTTCTCCAGTGCTGTGCCGGGGGTCTTGTAGCAGCAGAGACATTTGACCATGAGTATTTGGTGTGACTTCCCCTAAAATAAACCAATTAACTAACTGGTGTCTTACTGATTCCATGTCCTGCAAGACCTGTGGAGAAATCCCACAAAGATGCACTGGGCTGGGGCTTGCTTATCTTTCAAAACTTAAATATAGCCTGTACGTTTGTTGACCTAGCTGCTGGCCATTGTTCCGTAAGCAGGATAAATCTTTGCATCACTGAACTAGTTGCTTGTACTTTATGCTTAAATATCTGTTTCTGATGCACCATCAGAAATGGACATTTACAAGCAACATGATTCTACCTGCAGCTTTTCCCATGAAGGATATGACCAAGCCTCTGGAGCAAATGTTGTTCATGGAACCTACCCTGTAAAAACAAACCCGAATCTGCTTGGAGTGGAGCAGCCACATGGCCTTGTGGGGGTAACGTTAGGCCCAGATAACTGAAATCTGCCTGTAGGTCATCTTGAAAAAGTGTGCTTCACAAGAGGCATGTAGCCCAGGTAGCCATATGCAACTCCAGACTTGTGAGGTATCAATGGTCTCTGGCCATGTCAAGACCGTTCCAGGACTGCGATGTCGTGAGCTTGCATTGTCTTTGACCTGCTCTGTTACCACTGGTTTTGTGGTAGCTAGAGAAGCTTTTGCTTCTCACAATGTCGGGGTTGATTATGAAATAGTAGCAACAGTCATGTAGGTGTTGCTGTTCCAGAGATAAGGCAGAGATAATTGATGTTGGGGATTGATCTTAATGAAATCCCTATTATAACTGGTGACCGTGGTTCTGGTGGGTGCACTGTCCAACTAAAAAGTCTTACAAGTATTGACTGCTTTTTAACATGTAGATTCTTGAAGGTTTATACTCTGCGGAGGTACTGTAGGTGCTAGTGAAATTCCAATAGCCTTTATTCTTGCATGTTGACTTTTTAAGACCAGTTGTGGAGCACCTGGTTTCTTCTGAATCCACTCCATTGCATGATCCCCATGGGCCCCTTTAAACCAGACATTAAAAATGTTAAGAATCATTTGGTACCTTGAACCCTGACTGACTTTTGTGTGATCTCATTTTCCATTTGGGTGGTAGGGTTTGAGGGACCTGATTTCTGGGACAATATTTGGTTATTTTTAGGTACTTGCGCTGGAACCCACTGGGTTACCTCTGTGTGCTTCCTCTCTGTGCTCCCAGTGTTTCTTGGATTACTGTAGTCAACTTGATGAATTGCAGCTTCTGTCTGCCCTCTTTACCCCATTGACCACTGCTTGTAAGCACTGTTGTAGCAAAAGACTTGCATCCAGAGGGGCTCCAAAAATGGCTGAGCACGTTAGAACTTTTTCTCATCACTCAAAATTGGCCTGCACATCATTAGGTTTTGCCTGTACTGCACTTGCACTGTGCTTGTGAAATCTATTATTTTTAATATAAACCTTAAAAGGGGCTTACATCTGCCCCCTTTTGCTTTCCTGGCTTGTCATTGGTTCCTATGCTTGCTGTTTACTTTTCCTCCATTTCTATTGGTTGTAGCATATTTTCCTGGGTTTACCAATGCTTGTTCCAGGTCTGCTTCTCTTATCAGTTTCCAGTAGCCGAAATACTGTTAACATCCGTTTTAGTGAAACTATTTTTTCATAAAGTTTTGCCTTCTTCTGCTGGTTCGTCTTCCAGCAGATTTATATAGCACAACTTATTACCCAGAGAGATTAAGTGATTTGCCCAGAATCGCAGGATGCTGTGCCACAGACTCGAACCGGGATCCCCTCTTGAGTCAGCAGCTCTGGCCGCTGCACCACATCCTCTCCACTCCTGTGATACTTGTCAGGGAGCTCTTTCCTTCGTCCCGGACGGTTATTGATAAAAACAGCTTATTATTCATCACATAGGAGAAACCGATGCATTTCCAATGCTTGTTTTAACCTACGGTACCATACTCTGTAATCACTGCAATTTAGTTTCTGGGAGTATCTTTCCCACAGAACATCATTTAAGCTCATGTTTTCTCTATGATGTTGCTGACTGTAAAGCTCTTTAACTGGGGAAATAATACTGTGTTTCTTAGGGGTTACCCCATTAGGGACCGCTGTTAAACAGGCTAATGTTGAGACATGCATCGGAGACTTATGTGGAATTGGACTCCAGAGTGCACAAGTGAATGACGGGGCAATCCTGCAACTGTTTTTATGTATTATTTAATTATTTTACGTTAGCTTAGCCGACCTGCTTGTGTGGTACTACTTTGTTAGTTGAGGTCATGTTGGCACTTTACAAATCTGAACCCGATACAATTGAAGAATAAGCTGATTAATGCCATGTCTTGTGGAGAAAGGTAACTGCAGAATGAATGCTTACTGTTTGGAATCCCTATCTGTTAAATCTCTTCTAAAAGTTTCGAGTATCCTTATTCTCTCCTACCTTCCCTGTTAGCCAGATGCTCTTTATCTTTGCAAAAAGTTGGTGTAGTCAATCTGAGCTGTTCAGGAGTCATGGGAGATGTTCTTTAAATCAAGTAAGGGGTCGAAGGTCTCTGTGTTGTAGACGTTTCTGCTTCAAAAGAAGATTGCAGCAATAAGTTTGACTGCTCTCCATACCCAGGATGTAGGAAGACCAGCGGTCCTGTATCAATCATGCATTTATCAGGGAGAAACGATCTGCTCCAAGGATACACCAGGGATCGCAGCAAAAGTAAAATGACAACAGAGAGCTAGAGAAGGAAACTCGAAACCCCTGCAGCCTTACAAGTCAGAGAAGAATGCACAAGGAATTAATCCTTCTCACCAAAGCAAATTGCTTCAAGAAACAATTCAATGAAACCTCAAACGACCCAAAAGTGTCTTCAAACTAGTAATCACTGCATTCGCCTAGCATAATCTTAAAATTCCAAATTCAACTTTGATTGCTACAAGTATAGCAAATTTCTGGTCTGAAAGAGTATTAACAGTAAATAGTGAAGCGAAACACGTATCCCTTATGTTCTTTCCACCATACTAGAAAGGAAGATTCAAATATTGTCATAATTCGTACTCGGAAGCGGCAGTGATGGCTCTTAGGTCTATACTCCATACATCTGCAAATGATGTTACAGGCATCAGATTATTTTACACAGATTCTAAGACAACAGTCTACACTTGAAACTTTGAGTTCACTAAAAACTGTCAAGGCCTTACACCTTGGCCTCTCCGACTACTTCAAAGACCCACTGCATCTCAGGTGAGGAGCATAAAGTCACTAGAACGAAAATGGCTTGTCCTTGAAATTGCAAAACAAATGAAAAAATGCAAGACTGTGATCCAGTTCTCCTCAAGCCAAGCACTTTGACTCTTCAACCATCTCCCAGGTAAGCGGAGACACAACAGCAATTTGCTTTCTTCCTGGAAAGAATGTACTCTTGTTAAGAATATACTTTAATGTCAACCTGTTTAAATCTGCCTCAACTTCTTCTTCAGTGCTTGCTTTTGATAGTCATTGTTGCAGTCCCATATAAAGCGCTTCTTTGAAGAGCGCAAGATCTCGGCGAGCGCGCCCTTAGGGCCCGGCCCCCCGGACCCACGCCACACCCCCAGAGTCCGGTCCAGAAGCCCGATTGGCTACTGGCCGGTAGAAGTACTTCCGGGTCACTTATGACGTGCATCGGGCCGGAGCAGAGTAAGTTAGGGGCGGAGCCGGGGGGGGGCTATTTAGCCCCTAGGTTCACCTCTGCACTTCCTCTTTCCCGCTCTTTGACCCCTGGATCAGCGGAGCGGAATCGATTGAACGTGTCGGTGAGGTGCCTAAACGGTGAATTGGCCAAGTTGTGCTCAGGCCGCTTGTGTCATATTCCACATAGACTAATCACAGGGGACCTGATGTTTCACCATGACGGCGTGCATCTGTCGGACATTGGCACAGATGTGTGGATCAAAGGGATTTGGTCGTTTGTTCAGAACTTGTTTGCAGTTGGGGGAGGGTGAAGGACCTGTGGGCCCTGGTCACCCTAGTGGCGGAAAAGAGGCCACAGAACTTTGATTTTCAGGGTTAACGGGAGGCCTGCTTACATACTCCCGAGGCCAGCACTGAGGGGAGAGACGGTAAGCTCTCCGCAGGGAGAATGGGGACACCAGCTGGGGAGGCAAGGGCGCCAGGTCACACAAGCCTCCTTGGCAGCCTGGTGGTAGAGGGGTGGGCCCCCGGAAATGACTGACAAGGACCGAGGGCTGGGGGCTCACCGCTCAAGGACGCAGGTGGGTTGCGCCTTGCGTGGTTCTCAGATAGGGGATGCGAGCCAGAGGGCCCCTTGGTGCTGGAGTAAGTAGCTATTGCATAACCGGTGGTTATGATCAGTTATAATACTTGTAAATATTAAAAGTGTGAATATTGAATTTTAAATGTGAATTCTTAAAATGTTTTGTCATGTTTATGAATGTTTTGATGGTTATTAAACATGGCCGTTTTACCCACACTCTTAGACTGGCTAGTTTGATTGTGGGATTGCATGAGGTTGGTGCGGGGGACATGCTGGGGGGTCCGGGCTCTATGCACTTCTGGCTAGGTTTGCTCTGCTCAAAAGCCACCCCCCGGATCTGGAACAGTTCATCTGGCATCAAAGCAGCGCCACCCTCGCATACAATTCAGGAAGATACTGAAAAGGCATCTCTTAATGGAAAACTACTTCAGAAGAGCAACTTCTCATGCGCTCACTAGCTCTCCCACCTCCCTCTGTCCGCCTCGTATATACTTACCAAAACATAAATAAATTAATACCAAGACTACAAACTTCTACAACATGCCCCTTTTGCATGAAGCAAATACATTTTCACCTCATTCAGGTGTATTACATTTTACCCAGTCAAGACACATCTATCACTGACATGATGAAACGGAGAAATATTCATGTAGTGTCAGTGAGTTTTGGTGAATTCATTGTTTTGCAGTGCTAACAGGAATTAGAGTGAAGAGATTCCAAACCTATATATTTAGCTATTTTTTACCACTGTAAAAATTAAATGTTACTTTATTTCCTTTGAGAATTATTTTAGAACCTTGGTACACTGTAGGAATATCATGAGACAGTTTGTAACCTTGCTTGAATGGAGGGAGACACTCTTCACTGCGTTAAGGGGAACTTGAGACTTTCGCAAGAATATCTTGAGAACCCTGGCACTGCTGCAGATATGGGGCAAGACCCTTTCCTCTACTGCAACAAAGGAGTGAAACATTGACAAAAAGAATGCAAGATCTTTTGCACCTATACAAGAACCTATGCAAAAATAGCTTGAAACCAAAGCAAGAATGAGACCCTTTGAAAGAATGAGACCCTTTGAAAGAATGAGCCCCTTTGCACAGCTGCAAACAGTACCTTGAAACCACTGCAAGAATAACATTGAGCATCTATGCACCGCAGTGTGAGACCATTGCAAGAATAACGTAAGACTATTTGCATGGCTACAAGCATAAGCATATTTGTATTGCTGCAAGAAGTACAGAAGCCATTATGCGCGGGTACAAGAATAGCTTGAGACCTTTGCATGAGATCCATTGTACCACTGCAGTAACAGCAAGGTGTGCTTTGCACTGCCTTTAAGAGAAGACATTGTGCTGCCGCGTGGCAATCCTCTCCACTGGAGCAGTTCTGCAAGTGAAGTCTAAACCATGTATGGTGGAGAAACTCCGTAATTACTCACAGGTACCGAGCCTTCCACAAGGCTGAGCTCGAGACCGAGCTCTGCACCCCAATCACGTTATCCTCATGAAGTGCAATATTGCAAAATTACATTTCCTTTACCCTTCTTGTCTGACCAAGCAGATCTCCTAACCTCCTAGCTGTCTCACTGATTAAAAAAAGCACAAGGGTTTTCTGTCTGTAGTGAAAGACTGAATGTTTTCATTACGGATTAGCAGAGGAGAAGTAAGTAATAATTGGAGCCTCAAGTGGAAAAATGTCTTCCTCCACGGGTGGTGAACCTGATTAGCAATGTGAAGATGCTCGCTTGAGTCGTAGCGGCTGATTCAGTACGTGCTAGCCTGGAGACCATGATAGCCCCCTTTTGTTCATAGGCATGTTTTCACACGAGAGACATTGATAACACATTCAGTTAAACAGCGGATGCCTGAGTGACCAGATTTATCTGCCAATATCAACCTGTGTGTGTGTATATGTGTATGTGTGTATGTGTGTGTGTATATATATATTTTTTTTCTTTCACTGAAAAAGACAAAGGTTTAACATTATACTTGTGTGAATTTGTCAGTGACAACATTAACGTTTTTAACTCAAAAAGCCACAGAAATTCGCCAGTTCTAGTTAGCAGAGCTAACTATAACTTGGTCCCCTGCCATGCACTGCTTATGACCTCACATATTCCATCACGCATGACATGTTCTATGAACATATACTACCCCTGGGAATATATATATATATTTTTTAAATTACTGAGTGTTTACCAACATTAAACATTCTTGCGATGGTTTCTTTTGTTATTCTTTATTTATGTTCTCTCTATGTATCATGATTTTACAGCAATACTGCCTACAGCCAACACATGTTTCACGCACACTCACGTTTCTTCAGGGCTTATGCTTAGTATTCTGTTCTCTTCGTGTTTTGAATATTAACCCTTTATATATGGCTAAAAATTATTTAACTCTGTCTCCAATTCTGTTATATTTCCCATTTATGTCAGCTTTCTTTCTAGATGGTGATTATTAATCCCTTCTCCAATTTTTCTTCTTGTAAACTTACTCTGCACCTCCGATCTGGTTTACTTCGTATTCATAATAAAGTTTCCATAGTGTTGCATGTATTTACCCTTTGTCAGGTCTTTCTCCTATCAATTTGCAGCGTAGATCTGATCGGTTTACTCTAGCAATTTTGCACTCCCCCTGATACCTCGACTGTACTGGAGAAACAAACGTGACGAAAATAAGCTTCGCATCCCGTATCAGATAGGTTTTTCGATCCATAAGGACGATGTTTTCACCCTTATCTGAGGGTTTTACAATTGATTGATTGTTTTTAAACTCATTAATATCCTTCCAGTCTTTTTAGGAAAAATTAGTCTTATTGGTATTATTCTGCCATTTTTTGCGGAGCTCATTCAGGTCCTCTACGACTAGTTCCTGAAATAAATCAACCCGATTTCCTGGGGGAAGTTGAGGACAGAATCTGTTACGTGGTTTAAAGCCACTACCCCCCCCCCCCCATGATGATCCATTCAAAATCTCATCTCCCTTAGCATGTTGCCATCTTTCACATCTCCAATTCATGAATTTCTACTCTCTCCATCATATTGGTGGATGCTCCCTCGTTGTTTTTAGGAATGTCAGTCGGGCCCTCTATTGGCATTTCCTGAATATTAAGGTCCGGGACATCTGAGACCTTGAACAGGGAGGGTGCAGATTGTGTTAGTCATAACCTCGGTCCTCTTGGGTTTCATTGGTGGTACTTGTGGAGCTTTAGTTTTCTTACATACTTGTAAATCTCAATCCTTTAATTTGTAATGTTGGGACGTGCTGATGGACAAAATGTTAAGCCCAGATTGAGTAATCTCTCTTGATTGCTGTTTAATGTTGTTGACAATATATTTACAACCAGGGGCTTATCCTTTAGAGGCACATCCAATTCCATTGTTATCTGCCGTTCCTGTTTTTTCCTTGCCCCCTTCCTCTTACCCCTCCTTGTTCTACAGTTTATTTTTCGCGGTTCTGTTGTAGTCTGTCTCTTCCCCCTTGTCACATAGTCATTCTTAATAGTCGCAGTTCCTTGCGAAAATTTGCCTTCTCTGTTGATCTTTCATCCGCGCTGGATCCTACATCCGAACTCATTTCACTCACTCGGGATTTGTTTTGATTGTGTGCGTGTCTCTTTTTCTTTTGCTCTCAAGCTTTCAAACTTTTTAGCAAAAGTATAAACATGACCATACTGATAATCCATTTTGTCCCTTGTGAACTTCCTTGCTTTACGTTTCATGATCTATTCATCATATTTTCGCAATGATGTTTCCATTTTTATAATTATCCTTTACCTTCACGTCATCCTTATATTGCTCCAATTCTTTATTAATCATCTCAATCTTTGCTGTTTGTAATTCATTTTTCTTTTGGCATGTTTATATATGTATATGTAGTCCCAGGGCTAGTTCTAGTTAGGACCATTTTCCATAGGAAAAGCATTTTTTGGTTGACTTAGAACTTTGGCGCCGCTTGACTAATCTTCTCGAAACTTTAAAAAAAAAAAGTCATCTTTCTCGGCTCCTTCCTAGAAAGTTTCAAAATCTGTCACGCGGAGCTGAGGAAAGAGGGTGGCTAAAACGCGTTCTCCCCATCAATTTTTCCATAGGAACAATTGAACAGCGATACCGCAAAAACTGTTAAGCATAAATGGAAGTAAATTTAGCAAAAAGCTAGAAAGCAAGCTTTTTTTGGTTTGGTGTAAATCTATTCAGTAGTTTTAGAAAAATTAAGTCTCAAAAACTTTGTATATTACACGCAGCAGAGGATCCTTGGAGCAGATAAATCTTAAGATAAGATCAACAAAGATTTTAGGACTCTGGGACAGAGTCCCCAGTAGTGAGAATAGATGAAAAAAAGATGTAAGGGGACAGGGTAGGGATACCCTACCCCCATGTTGGGGTGGGGTCAAAAAATGTATTTTAAATTTTTTTTGCAGCTAATTCATGGTGGATCCGCAAATCTGTGGTAAAATAATATATTTTTTTTAAAGCGTGGGCTCCAAACCCTCTCCCAGGCCCCGGGGGTGGGGGGGGCACAATTTTATAGGGGAAGGGGGCAAGGTCCCGGGGACACCAACCCCCGGGGTTGCTATTCATATTATGGGGAGGGGGCATGTGACACCCCTCTCAGAGGCTTCAGAGACCTCATTCCTAGGGCCGTTAGTAAAATAAAGGGGAAGGAGCATGCACACACTCCACTTCCCCAGCCTCTGTAGGGGAGTCGGATGGCGCCTTGGGGAACTTGGGGCAGTCCCCAACGAAATCTGGCTAGTGGGTGCCCCAGGTGGGCATCCACCAAAAATATAAAAAGTGTTTGGCTCCTGCATGTGGAGCTTACGGGGGCCTTGGGGCTCCCCCCCCTCCACTCTCGTTATTGTACAAGTGGGCACCAGTGCATCCAAAAAAAAAAAAATCAAAAAAAGGAATGATCAACAGGAGCCGCTTATTTATTATTCACTTCTTTCGGGAGCGCCCCATAATGCCCTAAGGTTTTTAAAAAAAGTTTATTTTCTTACTGGTGGTGCCCTTAGAAGGAGCAGGGGCACCACCAACCATTTTTTAAAATGTTTTTTGGGGGGGGGCGGGGTGAAGGGGGCTGCTTTGTGTGCAGCAGCCCCCTAGTGGCATAAGAAAAAACAGTAAACTTACCATATTTTTTTAAACCACTCCGTGCTGGAGCTGTATGCCCTTCAGCTGGAGTGCAGGTCCCCCTTGTGTTTGGTTCCATGGCTGCACATAGTGGCTTGAAAGAGTTAAAAAAAAACAAAAAACGACTTTATTAAAATTAATAGGACAATCACTACTTTTACACATTGCAATGTGTGAATTTACGAAATATGTATTTGATTATAGTTATTGGTAACATTTGGACAAACTTCTTCGTCTGCTTTATGTGCCATGATGTGCTGACCCCTTGATAAAGCAGTAGACTCTCCACTTTTTGTATTTTGACCTTTTAACAAAGCCAGTAGGACTATCTTACTTAAAAAGGGACCCTTTATAATCTTACACATGTTC
Organism: Calotriton arnoldi; assembly: GCA_963921515.1. Classification (NCBI taxonomy): domain Eukaryota; kingdom Metazoa; phylum Chordata; class Amphibia; order Caudata; family Salamandridae; genus Calotriton; species Calotriton arnoldi. The sequence goes on from CAWUFW010004654.1 coordinate 1,216,279, forward strand.
AGGTGAGGCCAGGCCCTGTGCCCAACACCCCCTGCCCCCCCCCCCACTGTACCCATCCCCCCCCCTGCGCACGGCCATAGGCTGTGCGTTACACGGGTAAGGCTCCCGGGGGTAGTTGGGCATGAATTCCCTGCACCCAACCCAACGGCATACAGTGTAATGGACATCTTACTTTACATGGGAAAAAATCCTTTGAAAGTCACTGAAAAAATTTGAGGTTGAAGGGACGTTAGGTGAAAATGCCAGTTAAAACATACTGTTTTAAATAAACAAAAGCAGGGAAATATGCTGGTTATAGTTATTCTCAAGTGACTAAGTCGTGCCCAAAAGTAACTTTAACTCGCTCCCTCTCCATGCAGTACTTATGAGCTCACATATTACATGACTCATGAGATGTTCTTTGACACCATTGATAACATCAACACAATATCTGAAATTATATCATCGATGAGAACACTGTGAATGGTGGTGGCGCGAGTAACAGTTACTTTAGGGCACGATTTATAGTTCCTTGAGATGTCTATACCTGGTGAATTTCAGGGGTTCTGTTTGTTTAAAAAAGTATGTTAACGGACATTTTCACTAAGGGTGGATGATAAACTCTGCTGTGCCGTTGGAGTTTGTGGGGAGTTCCGGAAAAACTCTGCCAACCGCTGCGTTGTGGAGTTTTTTCTCACCTGCGGGTTGCCACCTTTAAGTTGGCGAGCAAGAAAATTGAGCGGTAGAACGCTTCCTGACAAGATTTCTTAGCGCGGGCGGTCCCAGCAGGTCGCTACTGTTCGCTTTGAGAAAGCTGCTGCTCAAGTAGAAAATCTACTCGAGCGGCAGAAAGAAGCGGCACCCTCTGGCGTGCCGTGTGGTGCCATTTGTGCTGATTTTACAGCGCGGAACAAGCTCCTGGTGCTAAAAACCAGCGCGACGTGCTAAACTCTGCCACTTGCGGAATCTCATGGAGTTTTTATGTCACTCCCTAGAATTCCATGGAGTGAAATGCGAGTTCTGCCCACCCCTAATTTTCACCTAACTATAGCATCTCTTTATCCTCCGGTTTTTTTCAGTGAATATATATTTTATATAGTGGTAGTCCTAGTCAGTTAGAATTTGTACCCGATTTCTGTAGAAAACATTTTTTGGTTTGATAATTACCTTGGCACCATTTGACAAACCTTCACAAAACTTTCCCAAAAAATAGGTTCATCCATCTCCTCTTCTTCCTATAAAGTTTTGGGGTAATCTGTCAAGTGGGGACTGTGAAAAAGGGGTGTGGGTCACAAAATAAATTTTCTTCCATGCAGTTTCCCATAGATACTTTAGACACAGCTACAGCCAAAATGACTGAACTTAATTACATCAAATTTGGCAGTAAGCTAGATCTTTGTCAGGAAAGCATGCTTTCCGTAATTTGGTGTAAATCCAGTACTTTTAAAAAATAAATTGTTTAAAATGTATAGATCAGATCTTATTGGCTGCCTCACATCAGGAAAGATGTTTAACAGCCATTTTAGGAAACCGGGATTCAGTTCCAGAGTCCTGAAAAATAAAATAAAAAATAACATTTTTTAAGCAGTACTGCAGTACCACAGTAAAATTGTGGGACCTCCGCTCATAACCACTTTTACCCCATCCTACAGGGCTGTAATGCAATAAAGGCATCCGCCTACTGGGAGGAGATAATGGTGAATAAGCTTGCGCAGCTGGAACAGAAATTAGACTTCTGCTGGGCGTGAACACATTAATTGTTGCTGGCTCCCTCCCCAGGATGGGTGGTGGCTGGGGGGGGGGGAGGGGGGTGTGACACAGGCCTCACCCAGGTCCCTGACATGATGTATCAGGGCATTCAGAATATAACACAGAAAAATGCAAATAAAAATAGTAGTTGCAGCTTCTCATTCTAAATTCACTGCTTGGGTTTTATTTTTACATATTCTAGTTGTTGTGGTGCCCCAAGGAGGGGTGGAGCCACCACCAACAATTTATAAAAGTGTGGTGGGGGGGCTCCAAGAAGCACAGCAGCCCCCTCCCCCTGAAAAGTTTAAAAATAAACTGTAGGTCTCCTGGGTCATTGAATGCATGACCCCAGGAGAGCTTCCCATTATTTTTAAAGCTGGAGATGTATGTTCTTCGTCTGAAGTACAGGGACCCCTTGTGGTTCGTTCTATGGCTGTTTTTGTGACCTGAAGAATGTTAAAGGCTAAAACACACCTTTATGGTTGTATGTTAAAAAAAAAAAAGGCATTTTATTTTCCAATCATTATGCATTGCCATGTATGTATTTATAAGGATTACTTTGAAATATGGTTATTGATAAATTATTGTGGTGACTTTTGACAAAGCCAATAGTTATGCTTTATATAGGTTGAAGTGCTGACCCCAGCTAAAGCCAATAGGCCAGCCTTACTTAAAATGACACCTGTTTATATTGCTACTTTTAAAAATTCAATTCACTGGAAAAAAAGGGTTGAACTGACATAGTTGGGTGAAAATGTCAGTTAAAACATAACCTTATAAACAAAAACAAAACACTGAAATTCACCAGTTCTAATTAACTGAAGTAACTATAGATCAGGCCCTCGCCTTGCACTGCTTATGACCACACATTACATCAGTCATGACATGTTATGTAAGATCATTGATAACACTGTCATTTGAAATAACATCATTGATGACAATACTGTGCATGGCGAGAGCGCAAGTTATAGTTCCATCAGTTAACTATAACTGATGAAGTTCAGTTTTTTTTTTTTTTTTTTTAAATGTTATGTTTTAATAAATTTTTCACCTAACTATACCATCACTTTAACCTTTGTTTTTCCCAGTGGACATACTTTTGTGTATGTATGTATGTGTGTGTATGTATGTATGTAACATGTTTGAGTGCTTTTATTGCATGAGCCATGGAAATAGGGAAAATATTTCATGGTTTGCTTGAAAATTGGTTTTATCATCTTAATGATAGCCTCCAAACGACCCTTCAGGTCTTAATCATTATCAATGCTTCTGACTGTGTGGCATTGAGGACCAAATTATGCAGCAGGAATATAGACATTGTGTGCTATATTATCTGGCAGTGTTATTTTCAAGCTTGGAGTCCCAATTAGAGCAAGACAGTTTCGTTGATTCAGGCAAAAATGTATGGGAAAGGGGGACATAACAGCATATTGACAGTGTTGTGAATTGAGGACTATTGGTAAACTGAATTCTAGTCAGAAACTTGGCTAAACGACCACTCATCAGCTATTATGGACCTCCTCATCCCACCGGGCTTCTCAATCATTCGTCGTGACTACACACTGTACCGGTAGTGATTTAGCGATCATACACAACAAGGACCTCTGCCTAAACCCTTCCACATAACTGAATACTCAACTTTCGAATATCTAAGAGTTGATCTCCCCTCCAAAGACTCCAACCCCATCAAGCTCCACACCATCTATCACCCCAGGTGAAAAGCTACTATTTCTTGAAGAGTTAACAGACCTTATAATACTAAACCAGGAACACAGAAAAGGAGCCCATGGGTCTATTGTGTTGGTCGACTAATTGTACCCGTAACAACAAAGGCGCGTCCCTTTTATAGGACGGTTCCCCTCACCCACCCATAGGTGGCATGCTTCATCATTTGGGAACCTCCTCTTATCGTGATGCCTAGTCACAATACATGCTACAACCCCCTCATTGAGAGGCAGAAGCTCAGGGATTTTTTTAATCTAATGGAGGTATAGACTAAATACCCAAATGTGGAGCTGGGGGTGATGAGGGCAGCAGGGCAAAAGAAAAAAGTGGTTTAAAACTAACTCCAGGGTTCACAAAAATGCTTTAATAGGGTGACCCTGTGCTAGTATTGAAAACAGTGTGGCACTGTGGGAGAGATTAAACCCGCTTGTGTGTGTCAAAGGTCGACATGTTTCAGCCTATGACCCAGACGGTGTTGTTTTTTTTTTTTCAGGACCTAATGGTACTGCTTAGTATGCTCAAAAAAATAAAGCTAAATAAACAGTTCATACAAAACCATCCAGTGATCCCATGGAACATCAAATGGTGAAGGATACACTGGCGGTACCTGTGGTAGACCTATTCAAAAGAGGTTTTCGTATGGAAACCTATACATAATAATTACATGCAGTGTGGATACAAAGTTAGAGTGAATTATATCAAAACAAGTAGTCAATGCTACAACATCTCAGATCCTATAGTGATCATATGTGTTCCATAGTTGTTATGTTATGTATTAGTTTTTATTGAGAGCACATTTCACCTGAAGGTCTCAAAGCGCTAGCCTAATTCAGAGAACGAAACGGAAGAGAAAGTGGGGACAAACTGGAAAAGAAATGGTCTCAAAACAACCAGGTTTTGAGAGATTACGGAACTTTCTGTGGTTGGTCTCTGTACGAAGATAAAGAGGGAGTGCGTTCCACAGAGTGGGAGCAAGGCAGGAGAAAGATATTCTGCCATTCCTGGCGGTGCGGATTTTCGGAGGAATTAGGAGGTGTTTGTTAGCAGATCGGAGGGTTCTGGAGGGCTGATACCTTTTCAGTTTGTTAGCAAGATAATAGGGGCCATGTCCACGGAGTTTTGTGCACTAGACAATCTTGAATGTGATAAGTTTTCTGATTGGGAGCCAGTGAAGGGCTTTCAGACTAGGTGCCAAGGGGGAGCGATGTGGTAGATTTAGTACTAATCTGGCCGCCGTGTTTTGAAGGACCTGGAGTTTTGCTAGGTACTCTTCGTTTATGGGCATTGCCATAATCCAGACGGCTGATGATTAGTCCTTGCACCAGTGGCATGCGAGAGGACAGTGGGACCCATTTAAAGATCTTACGAAGGCTGCGCATTAGTCCGCAACAGATGCGAGCCACATGATTGACATGATCCGACATGGAAAGTTGTCAATCAGCACTAGTTTGGGGACTGCTGCCGTAGGTGAGGGACAAATGCCTAGATTAGGAGGCCACCTGTTGCTTGACCACAGGGTTTGTGCATTGCCGAAAAGAAGAATTTCGGTTTTGCTGGCGTTGAGTTGCAAATGATTGTTTAGCATCCAGCAGTGTATGTCAGACATACACTGCCTGAATCGACGCTTGGTATCATTTGGGTCTGGTCCGAGAGTGATTAGCAGCTGAGTGTCGTCAGCATACGACACTGTGTCAAAGCCGTGGGTTTTAATCACGTTGGCTAGGGGTGACACGTACAGGTTGAAGAGTGTGGGGCTCAAGATAGAGCCCTGGGGGACACCCTTGTCAATGAGTTGGCTGCTGGATGTGAAGGTGCCCATTTGAACTTTAGAAGTACGATCTGTCGGGTAGCTCCTGAACCAGTTCAGTGCGGTGCCCCCGACACCCATCTCCTGCAGACGATTCAAGAGTGCTGTGGGAGATGGTGTCTAAGGCAGCGTACAGGTCGAGAAGGACCAGGATGGCAGATTGTCTGGCGTCGAGGGAGAGTCTAATGTTGTCTACTATTCCCAGCAGGGCGGTTTCGGTGCTATGAGACGCCCGAAACCCAGATTGAGAGGGATCCAGCAAATTATTGCTCTCTAGGTGATTGGTGAGTTGTTTGACCAATGACTCTAAGACCTTCCCGAAGAGAGGAAGAAGGGAGATAGGCCAATAGTTATTGGGCTGATTAGGGTCTAAAGTTGGCTTCTTTAGTATGGGTCTAGCCATGGCCTCTTTCCATCTAGTAGGAACGATAGAGTGGAGTAATGATAGGTTGAGGAGCTTGGTTAGGCCGGGAAGGAGGGCTGGTCCAATTTTGGACAGAATATGAAAGGAGACTGGGTCAGTAGGGGAGCCAGATTTCACCTTGCTGAGCGCAGTTGAGACATCCTCGTAGGAGAATTCAATGAATTCGTTGAGAGGGGTGGAAAACGGGGGTTATTGCTGGCAGATCCCTGAAGTTGTGGTTCGCTAGCTATGTGGGGGGAAAAGGCTGTGAATGTTGTTGATTTTCTCCACAAAGAAGGATGAAAGAGTATCTACCCACTCTTGCGATGTAATCTGTGTGGGCTAACAGGAAGTTGGGTTGGTAATTCTTTTAGTATTTTATATAATCGTTTGTGGGAGTTCGAGGCTTTATTTATTCTGTCCCCCAAGTAGGTTTTTTTTGCCGTTGCAATATGGTCAAGATAGCGCCTATGTGTGGATTTGTAGAGCTGTCTATCGACTGCACTTTTTGAGTGCCTCCACTTACGTTCAGCCTTCCTAGCAGCCAACTTGTCTTATCTCCAATTATACTGACCTCCTAGATTGGGGCCGGGATGGGCAGACATTTGAACATTACACACACCAAACATAGTGAGGTATAAAAACCACCAAAGTGGGGAGGCATACCCACTGTAGTTGGGTGTCTCACCTCAACCTCTTAAAGGAAAGAGAGAAGGTAGTTAAGCAATCAATAGGGGAAGAGCCGACAGCTCTTCGTGTAACACTGAGATTCTGTGTGTGAATTTTGTCATATAACCCCTCAGTCGCTCAACAAGTTAAGTGATTATTTAGAGGGGGAGAAATAATCAGGTGAAAGGGCAAACATATAGGAGATCACAGGCAAGGGTGTAGGTTTATTAGGCTAGGCTGTCCACAACAGTGGCATGTCCAAGCCATATGTTAACAGCCAGACACTCCCTCATATCTTAAACAAAGGCGTGTGCCTAAGGAGTTATAAAGGAAATGACAATTGTACTGTCACGAAGTGGGATTGACAGCAGTATAACATTAAACCCGATGAGGCAACCACTGTATGTTAACACCCGTCCTATACTGGTATTTCCAATACCCTGTACAGAGTAGCTCTGTTAAGAATGCTTCGATATCAAAGCAGAACGGAGCGGAGTAAAATGTTATTTCAAGGAGTCGGTGATGTGTGGCTACATAAAAATGCTTCGTTCGATACGAAGACTGAAGCTGAGTGGAACCTTTGTCGTAGGTAGTCACTCCATTAGGTATCCATTACTCTACCAGCAGAACGGGGCAATGTTATATGTTATTTAAAGGAGCCGGTGATGTGTGGCTCCGTAAAAATGCTTTGTTAGTGGAGCGAAGGGAAACCTATGTTGCCAGGCAACCGTAAAGTACCGCAGCGAATATAAAGAGCTGTTAGGCATGTGTCTTACCTCAATCCCAAACGCCGGCGCAACGCTTGCCACAACTTGGATAGGAAACCTTGTGCGGGGCTGGGCGTGTAGGGAAGTGAGGTCATTGTCTTCAACATGGACGTGAGGGGCTGCTGGGAGTAGTAGTCCATGTACACATTTTGATGTATAAAAGAGTTCAAATTAGAGTGTTCAATGTCCCACAAAGTATGTACAACATGTCTCGAAGAGACCGAGCAAGTGCTGTCTGGGCTCTACCTAAAACACATACTTTCCAAAACGTCTATCACTACTGAAATAAACCACAACAAGACAGTCCTAAGTCCTGCACCCATAAAGCGCCTCATTAACCCTCCAGTCCCAGGAACCCAATATGACTAAGACGCAGCAACAGTAGACACCAAAGTGGAGCTGATTAAAACTAACACTGCATGCCTAACTCCTGAATCCAGCAGAATTCAGGATAATGGCCAAGTAGAAGTTCCCCTAAAAAAATAACGGATTAATTTTATATCAATTTTTTGTTCCACCCACTCCACAGAAAACCACTGATGCTCTCACCCACTTTCTCCATAGCCAGGCAAAAATGTTGCTCAAAAAATTTGCAAATGAAAAGAAAAAAAACGATTTTAGACCAAAGAGAAAAACTGGTATGTTGTGACACAAACCAAATTAATATCAATATACTGTTCCAATATGCAGCAGTCCCAGAGAAATTATCCCTAGCTGTAAGCAGGTCCCAAGGGAAGCGTGTGCTTGTAAGAACAGTTGCCCTCACTCACCCGAAGGTGACATCTTCATCATCCATCTTCATCATCTAGCGGTGCTCCTCTCCAGGCCGGCGCTGCAATGCCTGGCAGGCCCCACAAGAGGACTCTGTCGGAGACCGTTTAATCAGTATGCCGAAGGAGCACCTTAGGGCGAAGAGTGGTATGTCCAATGAAAGTGAGAAGATTGGTGTGAAACTAAAATCGGCTACCAACCAGATGCTGCTAAACTAACGTAGAATCACTGGATGTGTTGAGCAGGTAAACTCAGGATATAATGGTCCTAGTCCCTGCAAGTGAGTGGTGCATTTAGGCAATCGCACACGTGACCAGTTGGTATACTTTCAAAACATGCAACACCTTTAACATTAAAAACAAGCAAAGCAACAAGACATTGCTAGGATGTTAAAATCATTTTCAGAAGCGACTCATGCAACCTGTAACTTGCTAACAGTACACAGAGGCGTGCATTTAGGCAAGCGCACACATGACCATCTTTAACATAAAAAAAGGAACAGGACCGTGGGAAAAATTGCCAGTGCTAATACTGTACAACACTTTACGAGAGATGATGCAAAACCTTTTTTAACAACTTACCTTATATTTAAAAAGTTTGGGGCGATAAAAGCCCCTGGCATCACACGCTGTAATTACACCTGGCAGATGGTCAAAAGATAGTCCTAAGGAAACAGGCGCACTCGTGGAAACTGCCATAGACAATTAATCTCTGTCTAAAAATGAACAGCAAACGTGTCGAGATGAGACCAAGATTAACAGCGCTGTTTAGGATCGACAACAATCCACCGAGCACGCGGTTTCACGTAGGCGCTGCAAAAACATAGCAAATACTCTTCATTCTCTTTTGTCCGGCAACCCATAGGGCATACATTTGTGGCATTATCATTTTTAGTCCATGAACAAGTAAAAAGGGTCAAGAGGCAAAGTCCCTAGTCTAAATTTAATGAACAAGGCTTTTGTAAACTGAGGAGTAACATAATCCATGAATTTGTTAAAGTCGAATTTGCGTTTAAAAGCCAAACAAAGATCGGAAAGGCTACCTTGTGGAACAGCAGCAAGCCCTGTGCTTAATGCAATATTCCAGTAGCTTAATTTCACAGATTCACGAGCACCTGTTGGTATAGAAGGGTGCAACCAGTACTCACTCAAGCCTAACCTACTCAGCCATGTTTTTATATAGCTTAGCCAAGGAATTGAGGGTGACAAATGGTTATCTATTATGTCCTCAAGGCATTCTCTATAGTATGCCAAATCCTCTGTTGTCCATATGCGGATCGAGTATAAAATTGGTTTTAAGTTGGCTGTCAGTAATTGATTTTAAATTTACGTCCAGTCTTAATGGGAGGGTAAACATCGTTTACCACGAAAACATTACCCCGCAGGGAATTACAACGTGATTGTTACAACGACTGCCTTGTAACCACGCATACCATTACTCCGCAAGTCGGAACAACGACTTGCGGAGGGGGCAGAAGGTGTTGGATTTAAAATGCAACACCTTCCCTACTGTTGCACATACTGGAGTTGGAATAGTAAATTATACTATTCCAACATCCAGCGCCCCTCCTCCGCAAGTCGTTATGACTTGCGGGGTAATGGTATGCGTGGTTACAACGCGGTCGTTGTAATGACCGCGGTGTAATTCCCTGCGGGGAAAAAGCACGCGTTAAAAAGAGGCATATTCTAATGGGAGTAATGGTGCACTATTTGGAAGTTTCAATAGTGTTTTAATGAAGGAATACTCACTTTTCTGAAGTGGATCTAGCTTACAGCAGCCCCACAATTTTGCTCAATGAAGAGCTGCTCTACAGGCTTGCGCCTTGTAGAGAGCTACGAGGCCGGGGAAATAGGATAGGATGAGGCTCGGTTGGCGAACCTAATGATTGCCCAAGATTGATGGGTTTAGTGAGCTTTTCTCAATCTGGGTCTCTAATTATTTGAATCGGTAAGTCTCACCCCCTAAGTAATCAAATTCGGAAACCCTTTCCAATATCTTCCCTTCCAGGACTTCTCTTGTTTTAGCTTTTTTACGTGAATTGAACACCATGTATTTGGTTTTAATTCCATTTATTTCCCGGCCGTGGTTTTTACAGAAAAGACTAAATCTTTCCAGAATAGATAAGCCCTTGCGGTTTTTTGAAAGGAGTGTGTCATTGGCAAATACTAACCCTGGGACCTTTGAACCAGCCATTTTTGGTGAATCATTTGCGCAGTCCATCTGGTAGGCAATACAACCATTAATAAACACCAAGACGGTAGGTGCCAGGACACAACCCTGGCGAACACCTCTTTTGATTGGGACGTCATCTGAGGTTTCCCCATCCAGTCCCCACCTGACTTTGGCAAAATTATCTGTGTATAGCGGTTAAATCAGTAGCAAAAGCCCAGGAGGAACCCCCATTTTGCCCAATATCTCCCATAGTTTCACCCTCAGTATTAGATTGAAAACAGCCCACAAGTCTACAAATGAGACATACAGGGTACCCTGATCTATGTCTACTGATTTCAATTTTATAGTCCGAAAATATAGGACCTGGTCAATTGTACAGACCTTGGCTTTAAACCCAGCTTGGAAGTGTGTAAACCAGTGGCGGCTGCCACTTACAAAAAGTGGTGGAGGAGCGCAGGTGGGTGCGCGGGGAGGGGGCGGGACGAGGGACTATAATAATAATAAAAAAAATAAAAAATGTAACTTACCTGCTGCCGGCCGCCTCCTGCGACGAGCCTTGGTGCTGGGTCTTCCTTGTCCCAGCAGACACTGTGACTGCGTCGCAGCTTCCCTGTCCAAACCCCGCGCTGCAGAGCAGTGTGGGGATTGGCCTGAGCGGGATCAAAGACGCTCCGCTCAGGGAGCCTGTGGGATTTCTCTAACCCGGCTGTTCGATACAGCCGGGTTAGATAAACCTAAGTGCGCATATGTGTTTTGGTTGGCCTGAGACGGCCAGCCAAACACACTTCTGCACTTAGAGAGTGTACATAGCATCCCCCCACTCCCGCCCCACGGCACTGCCCCGCCCCTCCCTGCACACGCTGGCTGAGCCAGCAGCTTAAAAATAAAACGATAATGAAATATCGTTTTATATTTTTGCTGCTGGCTCTGAACCAGTGGGGCGATGCTCTTCCGCTATTTCGGAGGAGCCGCCCCTGACGTAAACACCTTATTAGTAGATATCCACTCCCAAAGTTTTGTGAGAATTTGCTTACTATAAACCTTCTGGACATTATCAATAAGACTTGTAGGTCGATAGTTAGCAGGAATATTTCTAGCGCCTTTTTTTTACAAATCGGTATGATTTTAACTTCCTTCCGAGAATTGGAACTCTTGCAGCTATAGTATTTGACAGGTTGTTTATGTATGGTCCCCATATTAACCCCTTCGCTGCTAGGCCTTTCCCCCCCCCTGTGCTAAGCCTTTTTTTGGCTATTTGGGGTAGTTCGCGCTTAGGCCCCTGTAACTTTTTGACCACATAAGGTATCCACGCCAAATTTGCGTCCTTTTCTTCCAACATCATGGGGATGCTAAACGTACCCAGGGTTTGTGGATTCCCCTGGAGGGGACCCAGAAATTAGCCAAAATACAGCAACATTTGGGGAAAAATGGGAAGAAAGTGCTGCAAATTAAAGCCTCTGGTTTTTCCCCCCCTGCAAATGGTATCAACAAAGGGTTTGTGGGGCTGAAATCACCATTTTCCCAGCTTTTAGGGACTAACAGACTTTTGTCAGAAAACCAACATTTTTTACGCAGTTTTGGCATTTTACTGGGATATAGCCTATTTTTGCTATTTTTTGTGCTTTCAACCTTCTTCCAGTTAATGGTAGAAATGGGTATCAAAGCAATAATGGATCCTGGAAAGCTATACATTTTAGAAAAGGAGACAAAATTCAGAATTCAGCAAGGGGTCATTTGTGTAGATCCTTCAAGGTTTCTTTATAGAAACAAACAGTTGAATATAGGAAAAATTGAAAATAAGTTAAAAAAAAAAAAAAAAAACATTTGTGCCAACGTTTTCACCTGTAACTTCTTCTAATTGTGACAGCTGTTTGAAAGCAATATACAGTTACATCCGCTGGACCTTTCTGGTTGTGGGGATATATAGGACTTGTAGGTTCACCAAGAACCCGACGAACCCAGAGCCAATAACTGAGCAGCGTCTTGCAATGGTATCATTTTACTCGGGACACTAAGGAGAACGCTGTGGGGTAGGACATTTGTTCCGGCACGGTGATTCCACACACAAATATGTGGAAAATTTGTATTTTTCAGCTAAATTTGAGGTTTGCAGGGCATTCTGGGTAGGAAAAGGTTGGGGGATCCACGCAAGCCATACCTCATTGGACTCCCCCGGGTGTCTAGTTTTCAGAAATGTTTGGGTTTGGTAGTTTCCGAAGATGGCCGCCGAGCCGGGGGCCAAAACCTCAGGTCTCCCCCCCTCCAAAACCAGGTAGTTTTGATATAGGTAATTTTGAAGTCACCACAGTACGATTTGGGCCATTTCCTGTTGCAGCCACCATGCCTACCCACACAAGTGAGGTACCATTTTTATCGGGAGACCTGGGGGAACGCTGGGTGGGAGGAAATTTGTGGATCCACGCAGATTACAGAACTTTCCCACACAGAAATGTGAGAAAAAAGTGATATTTTTTTTTCCAGCTAAATTTGAGGTTTGCAGGGGATTCTGGGTACGAAAACGTTGGGGGACCCACGCAAGCCATACCTCGCTGGACTCCCCCGGGTGTCTAGTTTTCAGAAATGTGTGGGTTTGGTAGGTTTCCCTAGATGGCCGCCGAGCCCGGGGCCAAAAACTCATGGGACCCACCCTTGCAAAACCAGGTTGGTTTGTGATGGGTAATTTTGATGTCGCTTCAATGGGTTTTGGGCCCTTGCCTGTCGCGGGTCCTTGACCCACCCACGCGAGTGAGGTACCATTTTTATCGGGAGACCTGGGGGAACGCTGGGTGGGAGGTAATTTGTGGATCCACGCAGATTCCAGAACATTCCCACACAGAAATTTGAGAGAAAAGTGATTTTTTTTCAGCTAAATTTGAGGTTTGCATGGGATTCTGGGTAGGAGAATGTTGGGGGACCCACGCAAGCCATACCTCGCTGGACTCCCCCGGGTGTCTAGTTTTCAGAAATGAGTGGGTTTGGTAGGTTTCCCTAGGTGGCCGCCGAGCCCGGGGACAATAACTCAGGTGACCCCCCCCATGCAAAACCAGGTCCTTTCAAAATAGGTAATTTTGATGTCTCCACAATACCTTTTGGGTCCTTCCCTGCCACTGGTACTTGCCCCACCCACACAAGTGAGGTACCATTTCTATTGGGATACTTGGAGAAATGCTGGGGGGTAGGAAATTTGTTGTTTCTTTCTGAAGTGTGAACATTTTGGCACAATAATGCAAGGAAAATGTGACAGTCACATTTTGAGGTTTGCAGGACATTGTGGGTAAGATAACTTGTTGGGATCCACAAGAGAGACATCAACATGTACTCCCATGGGCGTTTAGTTTACGACAATATCTACAGTTGGTAATTTTGGCACAATAATGCAAGGAAAATGCGACAGTCACATTTTGAGGTTTGCAGGACATTGTGGGTAAGATAACTTGTTGGGATCCACAAGAGAGACATCACCATGTACTCCCATGGGCGTTTAGTTTACGACAATATCTACAGTTGGTAGGTTTTTCTTAGATGGAATGTACACCATGGCAGAGAGACAAAAAAGACAAATATTACTGCACAGCCATCTATTCCTCAAGCACACACACATACTGGTTGGATTTGGCACGAGGGCGAGTGATGGTTCAGTAAATAAAATTTTATTAACAAGAGATTTCACAAATTAAATGCACTGTCAATAATTGAAAGGACAAAAAACTGAACCAGTGACTCGCAGCTCGTGAGCTGTAAAGCCGCGTCAAGGCCCCAACTGCTTTACAGGCCATTCATACACCTTTCATACGTGCTACACACAAGACCATTCACACCACCAGGCACGAAACCAACACATTACAACATTCACAAAAAGGGACAAGGTACACCCTGCTTGAGAAAGACAGAAAAGACCAATATTTCTGCACAACCACCTATTCCTCAAGCACACATACATACCGGTTGGATTTGGCACGAGGGTGAGTGATGGTTCAGTATATACAGTTGTATTAACAAGAGATTTCACAAAAATGAAATGCACTGTTAATAATTGAAAGGACGAGAAACTGAACCATTGACTCACAGCTTGTGAGCTGTAAAGCCACGACAAGGCACCAACCTCTTTACAGGCCATTCATACACCTTTCATACGTGTGACACATACAAAACCATTCACACCGCCAGCCGCGGGCCCCGCACATTACAACACTCACACCAGCAGACATCGCCATTCAAGGGCCCATCACTATCACACGCCCACATTCCTGATACAGCAAACACCACCAGCTCACGGATTGCGTGGAGTGGCGTTTGGCTAGCAGTGTGTAGTGACCAGCAGCAAGTCACTACTCGCATACCGCCAGCCGAGCGCCAGTCCACGCATACCGCCAGCCGAGCGCCAGTCCACGCACACCGCCAGCCGAGCGCCAGTCCACGCCGCCAGCCGAGCGCCAGTCCACGCCGCCAGCCGAGCGCCAGTCCACGCACACCACCAGCAAAGCGCCAGCCTACACACACCGCCATCACATTTAGGATTTTTTTATACAAAAAAGAAAACACAAACAAATTGCAAATAGATACAAATCTACTAACACAAAATCTGAAACTAAATACATTGCACAAATGCCAACCTTGAAACTGAACAAAAAATATAAAACAATAGAGACCAGGCAGTTCACTTTACCAATTAATGGATGCTCCCAAAAATTCTTTTGCGTGTGGTACATTCTAAAACAAGCAGGTACACACAGCGCAGGGTTAGAAGGACACTCTGGGCAGTACATACAAGTCTCCTTCCGTGTACCTCTTCGCCAACAGACTCTACATCTCCTACTGGGAAAGTCTTTTGAGGGTGTGGGAGGAATGTGATCAGGAAAGTGGCGATCTTTCAATCTAGTCACATCCTCCACCACTCCAACTCTAGGAACACTTGCCTGTTCCACTACAACAAGGCTGCCTATTACAGACTCCTGAAACTTAGCAAAAGTCATCTTTGACTCAGGACAACAATCCTTGAATACAACAAAAGCATTAAAGGTTGCCAAGTGGAAAAGATGGATAGCCAACTTCTTACACCAAATGTAAGCCTTACGAAGAGCAGTGTAAGGTTCCAACCTCTGATCTACTCAATCAACACCACCCATGTGCGTATTATAGTCTAAAATGCACACAGGTTTGCGCGCTTCAGCAACCTGACCCCAAACAGTCACAGGTGAAGTGCTTTCATCATGGATGGTAGTCAGCATGTAGACATCTCTCCTGTCTGAAAACTTCACAGCTAGAAGTTCCTCGCAACGCACTGCACTGTCCCCACACAAGCTTTTGACAAACAAGTTCTTTTGGGAAACCTTTACGGTTAGAGCGGATTGTGCCACAAGCAACAGTGTCCACTTGGGCCAATTCCCTGAACAACTGCACACCAGTGTAGAAGTTATCTACATATAAATGGTGACCTTTGTTAAAAAGTCCTCTACCAAGTTCCCACACAATTTTCTCAGTCACTCCAAAAGTGGACGGACAACCAGGGGGGTTAATCTTGGAATCCTTACCGGAGTACACCCTGAAATTAGAGACATATCCAGTCCTGCTGTCACACAGCATATACATCTTAATTCCATAGCGTGCCCTCTTACTAGGAATGTATTGCCTAAAAACCAAGCGGCCCTTGAACAAGACCAAAGACTCATCCACTGCTATTTCTTTCCCTGGAGCATAGATCTCAGAAAGTCGATCTACAAAGTGATCAATGACAGACCGAATCTTAAAAAGACGGTCACAATCAGGGTGATCTCGTGGCAACGCTAAACCATTATCGACACAATGCTGCATCCGAAGCAGAAGCAAATACCTATCACGACTCATGACTGCCGGAAATATAGCCGTTGCCATCAAGGGACTAGTAGACCAATATGAAGACATTGATGGCTTCCTTAGCAAGCCCATCAAAAAAGTTAAACCCAAGAACTTCATCTCTTCCAGATTTGTGGGAGTCCACCGGGTAGCTCTTAATTGGGGACTAAGGCTAGCACTGTTGTCCCTCAAAAACTGTTCGGCATACAAATTAGTCTGCTCAACAATCTCTGCCAAAAATACATCGTCCATAAACAACTGAAAAAAATGTATCGGCAAAAAGTTTTCAGTATTCACTTTACACCCTGGAACACCAGTAAAGTCTGGCAATGCCGGCTGCACCATGCCTGGGGCAACCCAGAGGTCAGCACTTCCAACGGGAAGCCTTGCAGCCCCAGGCTGCAGCCCAGATGCCTCTTGCTGCACTATCGGCACATCAATGACCAACTCTAAAACAGGCACTTCATCCGCACTAAGAGTAGCTTCATCCGCACTGAGAGTGGCTTCATCATCCGATGATTCCTCGTGGACAGAAAACTCACTGCCTGAATCTTCCACTCCCTCCTCTGCCTCAGATGCAGAGTCAGTCTCTGAACCATGGTCAGAGGAAGACTCAAAAGGCATACCAACAACCTGCTGAGCAGTAATACTGCGGCTAGCCATTATCCTTACTAAGAAAGAAGACTGCACAAACAAGTCAATAACAACCAACACTGTGCAAAATAAGTAAGTACTCAAAAACTATACGATTCACTTGCAAGTGACAGCTACACTCACCAGCACCTACTCTGCAGAGACGCAGCAAAACCCAACGATATCCCACTAGAAAGAAAAAAACAAAACCAATTACAAGACCACAAAATACACATTGAGCACAAATGCAAAAAGTTTTTGACACTCAAAAAACAGAAGCCAAACATACTGCTATTATTACACCATTTGCAAAAAACACATTCATGCAGGGAAATGAAACTCATTTACATTGTACAAAAAAAAGTCTCTTACCAAACACATGCAACTACACAAACAGCAGAACCACCAGTAACGAAACCGCAACCTGGAATAGTCTAAAGAGCAGAAGCCTTGAACTAGAACAAAAAGGGAGAAATAAAGCATTACCATTGCAATTCACAAGAAATAAAACAATTAACATTATAACACGCTATGTCACTACCCAAATGGTCAATCTGCCAGATGGGTCTTCAAATAGGGCTGAGAAAAATGGGGGGTGATCTTGCCCAAGGGATCGGGTCAGGTTGTCTGCCGGGCCGATCTGTCCCCCAGGTGGGGCAGAAAACAGCAGACAGAAATGTGCCCCCCTTGAAAAAGAAATAAATCCCTGGTGCCTAGTAGGGTTTTCTGCCTCCCCCCCCCCCCCCCCTCCCACCTAGGGCAGAAAGGCCAAAAAAAGGGGCTGATCTGTCCCCAGGAGGGGCAGAAAAAACATTAACCAAATGTTACCCCCTTGGAAGCAACCATGTTGCTTTCATTACACACAAAACAAAATTCCTGGTGTCTAGTGGGGTTTTCTGCCCCCCCCCCCCCGGGGGGCAGAAAGGCCAAAAGAACGGGTCGATCTGCCCCCAGGGGGGGACAGAATACACATATATAAAAAATCTGCCCCCTGGAAGCGACCCTTGCCCAAGGGGTCGCTTCCATTTTAATTTAAAAGAATTCCCTGGTGTCTAGTGGGGTTTTCTGCCCCCCCCCCCCTGGGGGCAGAAAAACCAAAATGTTAATGTTCATGTTAACCAGATTTATATAGCGCACAGCTGCCCCAGCGAAGAGGCGTCCCGGCGCTGCCAGCCACAGAGAGTAGCAGGGAAAAGGAGAAACTGGTGAGCAACAGGAAAAAAAGAGCAGGCGGCCTAAGCTGGCGGAAAGAGGAAGGTTTTGATAGCTTTCCTGAAAGCCAACAAGTGATTTAAGCAGCGAATCTGAGGGGGCAGAGAATTCCATAGCTTAGCGGCCATATAGTGGAATGATCGACCACCAGCCCGGACGCGCTTCACACGGGGGACACTGACTAAGTACTGCCCCGAGGATCGCAGCTCACGAGTGGATTCGTAGGGAGTTAACATATTGGCAAGGAGGCTGGGTGAGGCTAGTTTCAAGATCTTGAAAGATGGGCAAAGTGCCTTGAATTGGATCCGTTTGGCCACCGGAAGCCAGTGAAGCCGCCGAACGGCGTCAGTGGCGGAACAGTGACGTGGGAGCCCTAAGAGGGCTCTAGCAGCCGCATTCTGCACACGCTGTAATCGCATTACCTCAGCCTGATTGGCTCCTAAGAGGAGCGAGTTAGCGTAGTCCAGTCTGGATAAAATAGCAGACTGGACAATCAGCTGGCGTGTGGGTGGGTTGAAAAACCTCAGCAATGGCTTGAGGCCCCGCAGGAGGCCAAAACAAGTGCCCGCAACTTTTTTTGTATGTTCTTGGAAGCTGAGGGTGGAATCCATCCAAACCCCTAAGTTCTTGACCGCCATCTTAGGGGTGGGGGTGTCTCCAAGCACACTTGGCCACCATTGCTCATTCCAGAGGTTCCTGTCCTTCCCTACCAACAGTACCTCTGTTTTAGTGGCGTTCAACTGAAGGCAATTAGAGGTCATCCACTCTGCTACGGGGGGCAGAATACGCTTATGGAAAAAATATGACCCCTAGAAGCAACCCTTGCCCAAGGGGTCGCTTCCTTTTTATTTATTTTTTAAATCCCTGGCTCTAGTGGGCTTTTCTGCCCCCCCCTGGGGCCAGAAACGCCAGAAAACCCAGCCAATCTGTCCCCAGGGGGGGCAGAAAAGTCTTAAAAATATGCCCCTTAAGGAAGCGACCCTTGTCCAAGGGGTCGCTTCCTTTAAATAAAATAGAAATCCCTGGTGCCTAGTGAGGCATTCCTGCTGCACGATCGCGACGCCATGCGCGATCGTGCAGCAGGAATGCCCTGCATTGAGACATCAGGGGAGAAGAAAAACTCTTTCCTCTCCCCTGATGCCTCAATACATCACAATTCCGCCCCCCCCCCTCCCCTCCGGCCCCACCAGAGCAAGGAAACTTACCTGTTTCCTGCTGGACGCACTGGAAGCAAATGGCTTCCAGTGCGTCCGGCTGCTCCTGATGACGTCGGCGAACGCTGTGCGCGCTGATGTCATGGGATTGCCTGGGTGGGGGGGTGGCAGCGGAAACTCTTCCGCTGCCATCCCCCTTTGTGAGGGCTAGATGGGCTGCCCATGGGGGGAGCGCCAGCGCTTCCCCCATGAGCACTCACCCACCGTTGCTCATGACGGAACCGCTCCGTCATGAGCATAGAAAGGGTTAAGGGTTCAGAACGATACAAGTCTGAGGGGATCTTATCAGGACCAGGTGCTTTTCCAGCTTTTTGGGCCTGTATTGCATTGAGGTTTTTTTTGTGTGAATTCCACTAGCTCTCTTGTCCTCTTCGATTACCCTAGAGGACATAGAATTCACATTATCATCCACGTATGGTAATTCTGATTTAAAACGATGTAAAATGCTTAAACCACTTCCCAGATAATATGTGGCTTTCTGGCCGAGCATGTTCCTTGCACCATCCATGTGTTACTAGATGCCAAAACCCCTTACCATCTTTTGTCTTAGCTGCTTCTAGCGATCGTCCCATATCTTATTTTCCACTGGGTCTTGCTGATTTTAATGAGGTTTACATACCTTTCTCTACATGCAGTTATGTCAATCCTAACCTTACTTTTTATAGCCTTAACAAGTGCTGTTTTAGGCTTTCTACAATCATGGTTAAAACATTCGTGCCTTTTAAGGATATTTTTACGGCTGATATCTTTCTGAAAATTCTTTGTTCAAGACATAATTCTTCATGGATGACCATGGTCTGGAAAATTGTGCAGTCCTGGTCCTCAAGTGAGGTTAATGCTACGCTTAGTATTTTATAAATTTCTTGCATGGAGTTTGCAATATTGTATATGTTCGCCTATCTCACATTGCGCCTATTGTTGGTTAGTATTGTTTCAGATGGAAATGCTTCTGGGCATGACATGGCTCTGATTTGAGACTCCTTTATTTCTAATATAAGTGGGTTATGATCGCTTGCAATTCGTTCAGTACCCTTCATATCGGCCATTTTGTGCCAGATTCTACTATCAATTAATTTGTGATCAATATTACTTTTGTATTTACCCCTCTCAAAGGTCAGTTTAGCATATGAATCAGATGTAGAGCGACCATTGCAAGCTCTTGAACCATAAGACACAACTATAGCTACTATTTGTAAATCAGCTGCACTCATCCTCATGTTCCTCCTCGAGTGAAGTAAGGATGAAATTCCCCAACTCTCGTCTTCATCTATGATCAGTTATGCCATAGGGTCATAAGGCTCAAAATGGGCATTAAAATCTTGCGTGAAGACCACAAAAAGCCTTTCCCAATGATCATCTAAAATTTTATTCAAGTTTTTTAGAGTCTGCGATTCCTTGTTTTGAGGGGTAATCCTATTGTAATATTTACCAAAAGAAAGGAAATCCCTTGCTTTGGTGTCTAGTCTAAGAACTAGTAAATCTGGAGAGGCAATATCAGTTTTCTTGATTGTACAATCAAGTGCAGTTTTTATCCATATGATTAGCCCGCCAGATGGTCTACCTGCCTTGGATGCTTGTGCCTCAGTACTGTGTGAGATGTAACCTGTTCTATAAACTTGATTGACAGCCCAGGATTCTTGGAAAAGACCTATATGGGATTCATCAACAAATCTTCCCCGTTCCTCATCA
The DNA here is from genome assembly GCA_963921515.1 of Calotriton arnoldi. Lineage (NCBI taxonomy): Eukaryota > Metazoa > Chordata > Amphibia > Caudata > Salamandridae > Calotriton > Calotriton arnoldi. The sequence continues at coordinate 1,236,901 of CAWUFW010004654.1, forward strand.
GCTTGTTTAGATCTGATCCCTGCTAAATTCCAATTCAATAACCTTACATTGGATGCTATTTAGTTGCATTTTTGACCAACAGTCATGCATGGGACAATTTTGGTGGCCAAGTTATTTTCTTTATGCTCTTTCAGATTGTATAGATTCCCTTTTATGTTGGGATAGAGGGTCTCTTCACTTCCCTGGCTGGGCCGATGAATGCCTTGAATATTATCTCAAGAGACTTTTGTTAAGGAAAGCGGGATAGAAGGCGGTTGATCTAGTGCAGTTGTGCCTCTTCCCATTGAAGGAGCTGCTGCCCGCAATACTTTGCTGCGGCCCACAATAATTTGCTGCTGCCCACAATACTTCACTGCTCCTGACTGTATTGCGCCCGGATCCCTCCTAGGTGTCGCCTGGCAGTTCCAGCTTAAATCGAATTTCAAACCCCTCTGGAGGGGGAGAGGAGCGGGATGTGGCATGGCGGGGAAGTACGCTGGTCTAACATAATCAAACCCTCAGCTAACTCTGCATCTATCATTTTCACCTCAATTGAATCCCATTGGACCCCATGTACAGCATAGCGTTTTACATAAACAATATCTGACTGAAGAATAGAAAATAGAACCAACCGATAGTTTAGAAACTTTCGGCATATGCACAGTTTGACCCAATTGGGTTCGTGAACAGGGAACAGAAAGTCTAGTATTCGTAGCTACTTTGGAAGGCGTAAGGTAATTGTACGAGGAACTCGTCGATAACAAAAATGCTGCCTTGAAATGCATAGTGCGAATGAAGGATCTGTGCCCTCATTAGCCGAACAGGGAGCCTTAAAGGTACATGGAGCCAAGATGGGGGCTGCACCATTGTTGCTGATGTTGAAATTCTTCCCTCCTGTTTGGATGCAACCAGCACAGTCCAAGTTCCTTCCCCCTCTGGCAGTACCCTGGTCTGACTCCCAGGGAAGTTTTTGAAAGTTAGCTTCAGGTTTATTAGAGCCTCCAGGAGGTATAGTGGTAGTAAACTTGAAATTTGGAGTATTCGACAAGTTGTGATTCTTTAAAGGTCCCCCAGATAGTTTGGGTAAAGTGTCCACCACCCCAAAAATGACGTGCTTTAAGTCGTTTATCTCCCCTCCCAGGGTTTTAATGAGGCCAACTGCCTCTGCAAGAGTAGGAGGATCAGTGTCGCTAATTAGTTCATCTGCACTAGATTCCTTAAGAGGGCGCATCGGGTGTCTAAAAGGTTGGTTGTTTATAGTCCGTTTAAGCTGAAAAATATCATATCTATTTGAGCACTCTAAATTAGGTATTATTTCCACGTGCCCCACACTGACAGTGATTGAACAATCATTCGGTTTAGGAGAAGCTAAGTTTCCAGTAAGTTGTTGTGCAGCTGATTAGTTATTTTCCTTGCATGCCTTAGGCCTTTTCTTGAATACTTAAGACCCATTTCCCCCTTTAGTTGAGCCCTCTTTGCAGGAAGCAATTGTCCACAATATACTCTCCACTTCCTCAAATAGGATGTCTGTCTCTGGCCACGCTGTTCTCAGCCTCTTGTTTAGGCTGTTTAATCTGGGAGGAAGCACCTGGGGGGCTGCTAGTTGCCTTTCTTCTCCCCATGGAGATAAATATTCTTGGCAATGGAGTAAGCAGGGAAAATGGTGAGCTGATAGAGAAATATAGTCCGCAACAATCTCACTCTCCTGGTTCTTCAAATAACAAGCAAAGGAACAACCTCCCCCCCCGCTCCCCCAAACAAAGAAGAGTTACTATACCTTTGTTTTTTGCAGATAAACTACTGCCTTTAACCTCTAGATACAAAATCAACGGTGGTGGCCCTGCCCTGCCCTATCCTGGCTTGAAAGGGCCTGCACTTGGCAGGGTGCATTTCTTGCACGTCCTATGCAGCGAGAGACTTGTGAGTGTGTTATAGCGCAGAGATAACAGGCTTCTACTCACGACAGGCTTGCTTTGGCGCTCACGAGCACTGTCGTTTCTGGGGCCTGGTGTCCCTTCGTTAAACAAATAGTTAAATCTTGTGAACACCTTTGAACAGGGACTATTCCTTGCCATGCCCTCAGTCCTGCCGCTCCCGCTCTGGAGTCAGCACTCAAATACTGCACTTGATGTTTTCTTGAACAATATGACTTATTTTCAATATGGCTGCCATGATGTCCTATTGCTAAGTGCTACATTCCTCCAGCTAGACTACCATTTGATCCTACGTTCGGCCCTCTCCCATCTCTCTCACTCATTTTAGTGTAGGTAGCACAGCAAAATTCTTGGACATACACCACAGTTTGCCACTTATCCAAAGAGGTTTGAACAAGTGGCTTTGGCAGCTGTTTTGAGGGATTTGCCGAATTCTTCTTTATTTTGGGGCAGGTAGGGCACTAGAATGACATTCTCTAAGCTGGGGAGCATAAATAACGGCCTCAACAACAAGTAGAAATGTAGAAACGCAGGGTTTACCCAAAGCTTAATGACCTATATTTATATCATTCGTATCCAGTAGATCATTTGTGGAAAGTCTTTTGGTTGCTGACAATTTCTCTTCAATAGAAGTTATTTCTTTATTTATCGTCCCCATAGCACTGCCCAAAATCTCACAATAGTGTTTGAGGAAGAGCAGGATTTACCAGTTGTTGAGGAAGTAATGTTCTTTCTTTTGTCCATTTTGATAGGCAAATTAGATCCGTTATATCGGGGATTAGGAAAGGGGGCCTGGCTCAGCGGATTGGCCCATATCGTGGCCGTCTTGGTCCTGGCACGGGCTGCGTCCCAGTGCAGTGGGTTAAGGAACTATGCTTAGCCTCCCTTGCCTCTTCCTGCCCCCAATTAGCAAACATCAGCAGGGTAGCCTGGGAGGCCACCTCCTCCCAAGCAGCAGTATAGGGTGAGGGCATCATTAGTTTATTAACATATCTACATCCATGAACAAACTCATTTTCCATATTAGCCTGGTCTATATTTAAATGGCCACCTCTTTTGCTTCTGGTTCAATGCTTGGATTGTGCTATGCCAGTTTGTTTTTAGTACGACAATTGCAAAAAAGAACAAATGATGGACGGAATGTTGAACAATGTCAAACACTCACCTCCAGTACAGAGATTTGGGCCTAAATCCATCATTTTTTTGCTCACCACGCCCTTCCAGATTGGACCCATTCAAATGCAAATCATTATTGACCCTGTGAGCCAAAGAATAATGATGGATTCAACCCAGAACTGTGACTGGGAGTAAGGGTCTGAAAAGTTTCAGCACTCCGTCCATCATCTCTGTGTTTGCTTTGTTCCCCCCTAAGTTGGCAGGGTATGCCCAGACGTGGGTCCCTTGCTCACTTTGCCACTGGATTCAAGCTAGCCTGGTTGATGAGGGGTGTTACCACGAAACCGCTCCCAGGTCCAGGGAACTCCTGGCTTGGCAGTTCGGGCTGGACTGTTCCCATGACGAACAGGGTCAAGACTGATTTGCATATGGCTGGGTCTGAACTGGGGAGGCGAAGTGAGCTAAAGAACGATGATGGATTCAACCCAGATCTGTGATTGGGGGCGAGTGTCTGAAAAGTTTCAGCGCTCCGTCCATCATCTTTGTGTTTGCACTTACTTTGGATCACCCTTAATCTGATGCATCATTGATGGTTTTTTGGGGGGGGTGTTTCTAATAGCTGAAGAGAATTTGCATATAGAGCTTCGAGGCTGCATCCCCTCGATTGTCCCTTGTGCTAGTTCCATTGTCTTGATAATAGCCAAAACATTCTCTGGCTCTTGCTTGTGCTGCAGATCAAGGAAGGACAGTCTGCAGTTTTCTCTTCATGTATCCAGCTTGCCCGCTGCATTATTCTGAGAACAGAGCTGTTCTTTTAATGTCTGAGGAGACCTTGAAAGGTGGGCGAATTTCAAATAGACGCAGGCAGGTTTCCTCTCAGTCTTTGACTTACTTTACCCACCCCCTTCATTTTGTCTAGCAGTGAAAATAGTTTATTTTCTTCCGATAAATATATAAAATTTGCTACAACCCTGTAAGTCAAAGCCCGTTGTTCGTTAATGTATTGTTGTTTTAGAAATCTCAACGGGAGACTTTTCAACAGGTGTAATTAGATTTACCAGAACGCGTTTGCTTAAACGCTTTCTGATTTTTTTATTTTTTTTTCCTTCTAGCAAAGTGCATAGAATTGTGCTGTTACTGTAACACTCGAAGCGTGCAAGCCCCTGGTTTGCCCTTTGTAAGGCTTATATGAATAATACACCCAGTGGTAACTTTGGCATTAAATACCTCAGTAGTGTACTGTGGGTATCCTGTGCATTTTGTATTTTCACCTTTGCGTTGCTCTGGTAACTGGTGGCTCCTCCGCTATGATGGAGGAGTGTGCCCCCCTCCCTGCCCCCCCCCCCGCCAAAATCAAAACTTGTAAAAAAGAGGGAAAAAAAAGATAGTAAAACAGGTTTCTTATCGTTTATTTTTCTGGTTCTAAGGGCCGGCGCGCCTTTGGGGCGGGGCCATTGCAAAGACAGTGGCGTGAGGGAGTGGTGGACACTGCCATCATTGTGCATGTCGGTTTGGCTGCCATCTCAGGACGACCAAACCGACATGCACACTGAGCTGTCTCCAACCCAGCTGCGTTGCTGGGTTGGAGACCGCAAGCACATGCTCCCAGTCTTTCTGGGAGCGCAAATCACGACGCTTAGACCAACCCTGATGCTGCTTTCAAGCATGAGAGTAGCGTCTGGATTGGCCACAGGGGACACTGAGAGCCTGTGTGCTACAGCGAGGAGACCGAGCAGAAGAATGTCTGGGGGCAGGTAATTTTTTTTTTCCCTCTATTTTTTGTTTCGCTTTTGTTTTCTTCGTTATCAGTTTCCCCCCATTCCCCCTGTCCCCCCTCCCCCCCACTCCCCGCGCAGACCACCCACTACTGGCACTGGGTAGAACATGAACATATGGGAGTGTCCCATATGGTTGCAGTGTTTGGTGTGAAGATGGCAGTTGAACGGTGTTGAGCAGATTGCAAGTTATAAACTGATGAGGCATCTGTCACCTCACTTGTTCATAGTAGCATAAATATACCTACATGTAAACTGGACTGGACTCTGTTTCTATCATGCACGTGTGGGAAGCCACCTGTGAACATTACTTTTATTTCCAAACTCATTCCTGTAATATTGCACCTATATTTGATAAGAATGGACAATACCTATCCAAATGTTTACATTTATTTATTTTGGAGTTTTATATAGCACTAGCTAGACCTGAAGGTATCAGAGCGCTTTACAAGTAGTGTATATAGGATAATTTGAGATACATGAGAGGATACGTGTATGTCAAATGTAGTCGAAAATATTAAAGATAGTGAGAGCACACAGTCAAAGTACAATAATACAGCAACAGGTAATGACGTTACACAATACAGCAAAAAGGTAATGACCGTGCCAAAGTCGGACTGACTGGATCAGGTGGAAACAATAAGAGTCTGTGGAGTGGTGTAAGGTCTTTGGGAAAAGTAGATGACTTGTGTGCGAGTTGACGCAATTGTTCAGTAGCAAAGATTTGAGATCTCGTTTAAAGCAATACAAGGAGGAGTTGCAGCTGAGATCTTTGGTGAGTGCGTTCCATATCCTGGGGGCATTTCCTGAGAAGGAGCGTGTCTGGGTGGCTTACTTTTTCAGCTTAGGGGGTATGAGGAAGTGCAGTGGAACTTCTCAACGCCCTGCGTGTACCAGCTCTGGAAAGCTTAGTTGCATTGTGGTTAATTTTGAGGAAAGGCATTGGCACAGCCTTTGATTCTGATCGCCTACCTGCACAGCAACAGCAGATCAACACTTGCAGAAGGAACTAACTGCATTACAAAACCAATTCCCACTAATTTGTAGCAGCGGCTGTCCTAGCACCCGACCTACGATGTTCGAGAAATCCCATGCCCTCTCTGCCAAAGATATCATATCAAATCTTCAGTAGCCGGATTCTGAGGGGGAGCCAATATGTTATGCACAGTGATGTGGACGTGAATAGAAACGTTAACCAAGTCCTTGTGAAATGTTTGAATGGCGAATGCACCATAGCAGTTCCTGCAACAGATGTTTAGCAACACCTGCCCATTCACCTTTCGTCAGAGTCAATACCTTGTGGAAGTGAAAGTCACTTTAAACATCAGCACTTCCTTTATCTTAAGTTGCTATTTTCTGTTCTTGCCACTGGTCTAATCCACTTGATTTTGTGTGCGCCAGATTCTTACGTCTTGTTTGGCACATCTTTGAAATGCATTTTATTTTTGTCATCACCCCCAAAGGAACGCGGCGTAGCTCGGAAGATGTTAAGAGCTAATACAGATGACTGCTTATCAATTTTTTTTTAGTTTTCTTTGGCTTGAGTATTGAAGCTTAAGAATGCAGGATAGAGGGAAGGAGGGTTTGTCGGGTCTGAAGGGCAGGACACTCCCACTCACTGTCTGCAAAATCAGACCTGAACCTCGGTTTCCAACATTTTGAACTGTCTTGAATGAGGTGCAGCACAACAGTAAGCTAGAAAATTGAGGGAGCATTCACCGATTTCGAGAAATGTGAAGAACGTGGCCTCTTTCAACAAGAACAAAGTAGGAAAATCGTCCGAGATCTTAACGGTAGCTCATGTAGTCCAGGATTTTAGGGCTGGCATATAGACTAATTTAGTGGCTGTCAGCCTCATGTAATTGAAAAACTTGTAAGAAAAAATACATATCTATATTTACATGGAAGATCTTTGGTCAGCACTCCTCATTCATTGGCTTGTTCAGCAGTGATTGCTTCCGCCCACCACAACATACTTCAAGATTCAGTGGGTCAGCCCACTTCAGCCATTGGCTCTCTAGTATTGTTAGTGATTACATTTTGTCTGATCACATGCACATCCACCTAAAAAGAAGTGCACTTCAGTGCCAGGACTTGTGGGCCAATACTTTGTCAATGCCATTTTTACCCTTTCCCTTCTTTGTGCTTTCTTATTTTTGTAGTCGTCCTTGTGTGTTTAAATAATGCCTTCAGGTTTCAGTAATTCAAAGCCAATATTCGCGTTTCTCATTTAAGAATGATATGTACTTGTGTTGTGAATTCAAACTAAAAAACATTTCTATAACCTTTGGAAGTATACGCCCCTTCTAGGAAGCACCGGGACTGTTCTATTAAAATGGTATGAGATGGTTAATTAAATGTATATTTTTTATTGTATATGGCCGATATGTTTGTGGCGGTGGTTTTTTTTGTTTTTTTTTCCCCTCATTCTGTTTTTGTGGCACATACTTGCAGTAAAGGATAAAGAGACACACAATCGCACCAGCATCCTAAGGCCAGAATGATTGGCATTTCCAGGGCTCGTTTTCTTCGGGGCTGGTACTTCTAGTTCTGACTTGATAACGGGCTAAACCAGGACTGCAAGTAGAACACTACTAAGAAAAATCCTGAATTGCATGAACTACTCACGCATGGAAGTGTGGTGGGTGAAATATAAGTTTTAGTTACAGCGCTAACACGCTTCTTTTTGTAGTAGGTTAACTACTGATAGTACTTTTAAGCATGCAGTCCGAAGCATCAGCACTGCAAGGTATTACCCTTGAGTTGTGAAACCTCATCCCTTAGGCCTTATGAGCGATTTAGTTTGTAAAGGGCACTTTTTGTCCACCATAATGGAGGAAAGTCTGCTATATCTAGTCTCCTACCAGGGCTGCTGAGGTTTCTGTACGAAAGTGTCTACTTTAACATCGGAATGAGCCACTCTAGAGAAATTCTCTTGTGAAAAAATGCACCAAAGCCCATTACTGCTGCTGGAATGTCCAGCACCAAATATGGGATTCAGAAATGTACCCTAAGGTGGTTGGTGGACAGCAGCTAGTCTCCTAACATGCCGGCGAGTTTTCCTGCACGTTAGGGATAGCAGCAAAGCATTCCATGAAACTGCATCACGGTTTTCGTGGTATTCCTTCATGGAACTAACTAAACCAGACAGTGGTGGATGAGCTGTTATTTTGGGCAGGAAATCCCACACCCAGGTCCAAAACAGGTAACTCTGAATCTCAGCAAAGGTGGTGGATTCTGTACCATATGTATGTTTGCCACCCTGGGTGTAGTAAATAGATCAGTTATATCACCAGGAGCTGGTTTGGGAAGGTTCACTTTTTATGAAAGCTTATCTATTAACGCCCTCCTCTGACTCAGACACCTTATGTTCATAGTCTCTATTGAACAGCCAAAGGCAATATAAATATCTTGGCAGTGTGCTGAAATCTTAAAAAGCCCATATTTAGAAGCTTTGCATTTCCTAACTTGCTCTGATAATCAGACATTTTTGCTTTAATCCTGGCAAACGTAAATTCAAACAAGCATTTGCAATGCCAGCAGATCTGGCTTATAACTGAAAGTGAGGAGTTTAAGCACTGAATAACTCATCATACATGCACTCTGAACTCAACATTGCACTTATGCATCTATTTATCCACCACTGACTCGTTTTCATTCAGCCACTCAACCATACTCAATAAAACAGACTCAACAAGCATATGCAAGATACATTTTAAAAAATCACAGTAGAAAAAAGAAGAAATGTTCCCTTCTAATTGTGGCAGGCATATGCTTGCAATAATATATATTTTTTAAATGCAGTAGATGGCAGCAATCGTGAAGTGTGGTTGTGGATAGTGTATCATTGTTTTAAAGTTTCAACATAGCTGCCACACTTAGAATTGGTGTGTTAGCCATGTTGGAGTTGTACAGCAGCGAGAGATTATGCACAACACCATTCCAAGATGGCTACCTGGTTTATAAGCAGTGGCCATGTGGGGTGCAGTGCACTGCAAATTAAATGAGTGGCAAGAGAGCACTGCCTCTGTGCACTTAAAAATAAAACCATTAAAACGAAGGAAAGAAAAGACATTATCTATAAAAGAACATTGAAAACTAAAGGGCTGTCTCACCAACACTGGCAATGATGCACACTCGTTTTTAGATGATTGTGCTCCTGAGATCATGCAAAATGTTGACAGTTACAGGGCAATAATGTTAAAATGGGCTGACCCATTTCCCCATGCTCTGTGCTGTCAGGGGCAGAAGGAGCATATGAATGATATTAAAAAGACCAAAGGCAGGAGAAGGCTGACCAAAATTCCTAATGTACATTTCTATACTTTATTGTGAATGGTTTAATTACAAGAACCCAGTAGACAACTAAAGTGGTCAGACCAGATCTACAAGTACCTTCATACTTGCATAGCTACATATTATGAATGAAATTACCAATAAGTATAGAATTTCAGTAGGGAAAACAATTTAAAGCTCCCCAAAGAGTATCACAGTGCAACTCTTCTTCCTCCAGGGTTTGTGAGGTAGAAGCCAATAGAATAGCCCTTCCCCGCAACACTAAGCTGTGAGGTTTCATGTAACAAAAAACTGTCTAAACACGTTAACACAGTGCATTAAGTCTTCACTTAAAAGCTTTTGACTTTATCGTGTGCTTTGCACTATAAATAAGTCAGGCCACTGCTTTTCTCATAATTTTTCTTAATATATAGCTCATAACTATGGCTTCAGACGGAGTTATTTCCTATCAACCCATCAGACCTGTTACCTTTGTCATTGGCTTGTCCGGCTAACCAAGTCAGGCCTACTGTATTGAACACACCCTCTCCCACAAGGCAACCATCAGGGCTAGGGTGATAAAAGTATACCTATGTTCAAAAGTGCAGTTTCTGTTACCATAACCAGAATTCTCACTGTATAGATCTTCTCTTCTCAGGGTTTGTAAAATGGGTAACCAATACCAAAGCCGTTAGCTACTACTGAAATCTGTGAGACTCTACGTTACAGAATACTGTCTAAAAGCTTTAACATAGTTAAATAACAAAGCACAATTAAAGGCCTGCTGTTACTGTATGATTTTTTACAATAAATGTCATGCCTTCTGCCTTTGTCTTATCTTTTTTAAATAAACCAGTTAGACGTTTGCCAACTGATATCAGTTTTCACAATGAACCAGTGAAGCCTATAGCCCTGATCGTTTGCTTGTCATGATAACTTATCTGTAGTCCACAGTATTGAGCATATGTGCAATACAAGAACTCTTTTTCAGCAGAAGCACACATCTTTTGTCCAGTCGAATCCCATAGCGAGGAAGAAAGTTCAATGTGTGGGTAGAGCCAAACCCCTCTCTCAGTAATGCTTCTCAAGTATGGTATGCTGATGAGACATGGTCCCGCACCAGCAGCGCTGTCTAACGAGACCTAAAAAGGCCCATAGTTTATATCACAAGTGTCTCCTGTATTAAATACACCGGGCCACTTGCAGAAACTGCAAACAAAGTGTAGGTAAATTAGAAGATGAGTGTAGAGGAGGCTGCTTGCTACTTAAACATATTGTCTCAGTTAAGACTCACGCTTTAGATTATTTTCAAGTTCTTAATGTCCTAAAGTCTTGTGGAACATGGGCCAGAGCCATGCCTCCCACTGCCGTAGATGTATACAGAAATCAGGAACATTCTAATGGTACTTGAGGTAAATGCATACTGTACTCAGGAGGGTGACGAAGAGCCTTATTTCCCTAGACCCCAAACTGCTGATTCTCAGAATCCCTAATGGGTGGACTAGAACTTTTCACACACAAATATCTTGGGGACTGATGCTAGCCAAACATAATTTTGCAAGATTAACATTTAGAGGAGGCACCCCAATGTGTAGGTAGTTATAGTTGGGTCTGCTTTTACATAAACTGAGCGTTTTTTAGTTTAATATCTTTGGCCCCACTTGAATCTTCACGAAACTTTCCCAAAGAAAAGTTCATCCACCACAGCTGCTTCCTGGAAAGTTTTGAGGCGATCCGTCCAGCGGTGGCAGAGAAAAAAAAGGGGGGGGTTCCAAAATGTAAAATCTCCATGCATTTTCAATAGACTTCTTTAAGACCGGTTTTAGCAAAAACAGCTGAATGTAATTACACCAAAATCGGCAGGAAGCTAGTTCTTGGTTCTCAGATTGTGCTTTTTGTGATTTGGGGTATTAAGGGTAAAAAAAATAATTGTATATTTTGGCAGTTGGGATCGAGAGAGTCTTGCGGGCGTCCCGCGAGAGCGCAAAATAAAAAATGGAGACCTGTGATTGGTCGAGAGGCACGTTTTTCCTGTAAGCCTTCACGCTCTTGTGGAACGAGAGGCTCCCTCTAGTCTTGCAAGAGCGAACGCTCTGATTGGTAGACTGTTGGAATGTTAGAAATTAAATGGCCGCCATTACTGTTTATTGTGAATAATTGGAGGTTTTGTGGAAATGAAGTAAAAAAGCTATATAAGGGGGCAGCAGAAAAGCATACTGTCCCCCTCGATTTAGAGAGGTCGTCTAAGGGATAACTACTGTGAAGATATTAAATTGATATTGTTTTTAGCAAATATTTTACGATCTCACTGGACTCTCATGGAATTGTGAATAGTAAAAAGGAGCAGATTTCTCAATACTCTATTAGTAGGAATGCAGATTGTAGTCCTTGTTTTTGAGAGGAAGTGTGTAAGAGAAGTATTGTGATGATTAGAAGGTTAAATTATTTTAATTTTTTTAATGTTATGATCGTGCGAGATCGTGAAAAGTAGGAAGGAGTAGGTGATGTTTGGATACACTGTGCTATGCACACTTGTTACTGTATGAAGGATTCTTACTGGAGATTATATTTATCACTCTACAGTTTATGGTCATTGCTTTGAGAAGAACTGTGAATAGAGTTAAGACTCATCCAAACACCCTACTACGCTAACCCTTCATCTGAGATAGAGGTCTGAAAGGAGATCACAGTCCCTCCCCACACATTACTACGCATCCCTATCATTACAGAGGTCTCAGCAGAGAAGCCAATCCCTCCACACACCCTACTATTCACACCCGTTTTCTGAGAGAGAGGTCTGGAAGGAGAGGCCAGTCCCTCTCCACATCGTTCTACGCTCACCTATCATTACAGAGAGAGGTCTCAGCAGAGAGCCCAGTCTCTTTTCACACCCTAATACCACTTACACCCTTCATCTGAGAGAGAGGTCTGAAAGAAGAGGCCAGTCCCTCTTCACATCGTTCTACGCACACCCATCATTACAGAGAGGTCTCAGCAGGGACCAGTCCCTCTACACACCCTACTATGCACCCCCATCATCTGAAAGAGAGGTCTAAAAGAAGGGGGCAGTCCCTCGCTGCACCCTATTACGCACACCCGTCTTCTGAGAGAGGTCTGCAAGGAGAGGCCAGTCCCTCTCCACATCCTACTACGCACACTCTTCATTACAGAGAGATGTTTCAGTAGAGGCCAGTCCCTCTACACACCCTACTATGCACACCCATCATCTGAAAGAGGTCTCAAAGGAGAGCCCAGTCCCGCCCCACACCCTACTATGCACACATCATTAAAGAGAGTGGTCTCAGCAGAGAGGCCATTCCCTCCCCACACCCTACTACGCATACCCGTCATTGTGAGAGTAAAGACACCTCAAAAGATTGTTGGAGGCATGTCATGATATCAGAGTTACAATAACTGATCAGATGAACAGTTTCTATTGAATATTTGTTTAATACTCATACACATTTTGCCAAGATTTTACAAACTGTGAACCACATCCTGTTTTGTTACAATTAAAAAAAAAAAATTGTCATTCTACCATACATACACTCAAAAATAATTAATTTACTTTTTTTTTTTTTTTTTTTAAACCATAGAAATTAACGGGAAAAAATAAAGTTGTTAGGTGAATTTGTCAGTGTGAACATTAACGTTTTGAACAAAAAAAAACAAAAATACCCACACAAATTCACCAGTTATAGTTAGCAGCGCTGTCTAGAACATGCGCCCCGCCATGCACTACTTATGACCTCACATATGTCACTCATGACATGTTCTATGACATCATTGATGACATCACTGATGACATCCATCTCAAATGACATCATCCAGGCTTTGTTTTCCTGCATATTGCTGTATGAATTGCTATGGCTTTACACGTAGCATACATAGTTCAAATTATCAATCAACGACAGATATAGGAAACCCTCATTGAGTATGCTGTTAAATCTGTATACAACTGTTCAGAGAAAGCCAAAATAGTGAATGCCAATTGCAAAACAAATGGCTTACTATGGACTGCTTTTATCTGTATCGAACCACTGACACACACCGAACCTACATTAAGAAATCAAGTTGATATCAGTAGAGAACTGAGTGCTGTAAATAAACAGTGCTAAATCTATAGAGTTTAGTTTATACCACACTGTTTGGAAACACTCAAACTTTAATAAATACACCACAGACTATTACAAAATATCTACTAACAATGCACACTCTATGCAACAGCTGTCAAAAGAGAGACCATTGGCTAAAAATAACCAAGATCTGAAGGTGCTAAACATAGTCATTGTCATGCTGAGAGGGTTCTCTTCAATAACTCAAGGCTGATTACAATACTGAGGGGCCGATTCCGATTTCGGCCGGAAAGGCACCTAACGATGGTCGGAGCCCTTCCGACCGAATCGGAACGTGCCGGCCGGATTCCTTTCCGACCGAGCCATTCCGATGGGCTCGGTCGAAAAGGAATCAGACTCGGATTTCCGGATGGCTTACGACGGGCTCGGAGAGCCCGACCGCCGTCCGGAAATCATTCAGTACTCCCCCGGCCGCCTCTTCACGACCGAGGGAGTACGATGCCAGTATTCACTGCCTTTTCGTGCCGGTCTTTCCGGCACGAAAAGGCAGTCGGTAACTGTCTTTGGGGGCCCCCAGTAGGGCCCCCATGGATGCGAGGCCGCCGAATGGCGGACTAGGGGCACCTATGGTGCCCCTCTGTTGATCCCTGCACCCGGTGGCAGGCACCTTGGGGTGCCGGCCACAGGGTGCAGGGATGAACTGCACCCCTGCTTTTCACAATGCAAGCATGCATTCCGCTCGGAATGCATGCTCCCATTGTGAAGTATACGAGTGCGACCGAACAGGGTTCGGTCGCATCGTACTTGCAGGGCCGTAACCGACGACAGCAGGTCGGTCGGTTATGGCTCCAGGACGATGTCGGACGGACATTGGAATCGGCCCCTTAGTATGTAGAATTTTGGCACTGCTGGAAACTTTTTCTGCAGTACAAAAATACTTACGTCGAACATATTGAACACAAGTCTACTGTCACCTGTACACAGTTGCTCTTGAATACAAAGTTTTATAACATGTTGAATACCTCTACACAGTTATGTTGCATTAGGAGGACATGCATTTCTAAATACTTACACCGATTACCTGGACCAAACTACTATAAAACAAACGAGCACACTCATGGATGATGCCATCAGTGATGTTATAAATGATGTCATGGAACATTTCATTAGTGAGGTCATATGCTAGGTCATAAGCAGTGCATGTTGTGTGCACAAGTTATAGTTAGTGCTGCTAACTATAACTGGTGAGTTTCTGTTTTATTTTTAGTTCAAAACGTTAATGTTCACACTGACAGTCATCTAACTAGAAAGTTACTTTAACCTTAGATTTTTTTAGTGAAAAATAAATTGTGTGTATATATATGTGTGTGTGTGTATGTATGTATATGTGTGTATATATGTATATATATATATATGTATGTGTGTGTGTATATATATATATATATATATATATATATATATATATTTTTTATTTTTTTTTATCCAATGGTCCGAGCCTTGGGAGTCACTCAACAGCTTTCCCGTCTCCTCCAATTTTTCTTGAGTACCTGAATGCCTCGTAGCAGATTTAGATATTTCGCCCATGCAGTACTCAAATGCCACATGCTGCTCTAACCACCTAACTAGCTGACTGTTGCAAAGTGCGATAATTTAAATGCCTCGATGCAGTATAAAAATACTTCAGAATGTTCCTAAACAACATTTCTTTCTAGACTTTTGCACTGCTCATTCATTTGACCTTGTGTAAAAATCCATTTTAAAGGCCCAGTGAGCAGGCAGCGGTTACTGGGCCCAACCTTGGGGGTTGGGCCTTATACTCCTGTTGTCCTGGGGCTGACTTACTGTAGTAAGAGCACAGGTCCTGAGTATCTGGGCCAAATACTACCCCTTTCTGCACTTGACTCTTAGTGGTAGCGCAGGTCAGGCAGTCCAAGGCTCTTCGGCAGGGAGGTAGGTGTGCTGCACACAAAGGCGCAATAATCAAAGTGCTAAAAGTAACTGCAAAAAGCTAAAAGTCCAGTCAAACATTTGCTTTTCTGGAAAAAAAGTAATATTTTAATATAAGCACACAAAGCATAGAGGAGACAGTCTTCTGAGGTTGGCACTCCAGCGTTGTCCTGGGCGGTATCCCAGAGTCCCTCTGTCCCTTTTACTGGGGCTGGTTATTCCCCATTCGATAATGGAGAAGACTTTCAGATGTGACCTACCCTAGACCCCACACAGCAAAGTCTAAGTTTGCTGGTAAGAGTCAACCTCCGCAGCACCACGTTCATACAAGTTACTGGCAACCCTGACTACCTCAAACAGTCTTACTCAACCTGATGGCAGCTGGCTAGTGCGAGAGGACTGAGGCGCCAGAGACGTTTTAAGGCTTGGGTTACTGCCCAGGGCCCCCTACTTCCAAGGGGACCCCTGTGGGAAATGAGCTTTCTCTTGAGCTTACATCTGTGTATTTCTATCTGAAACATTAATGCAGTGTTACCCAAATTGTGTGTCGTGAGCCGCTTGTGGGTAGTGAGCCGATTTTTGGTGCGTTGCAAAAGTTCAAGCAATAAATAAAGATGTTTTTAAATTCTGTTTTTATCATATCACATTTGCTGCGCGTTCAAGACAGAGGTCAAATATCCAGATGTCTTTTGAAAAATTGCTGTTTTTTTTTAAAACATGAGCATTGTTGTTTACAAACTCCTCTTACTTTGCAGTCAGAGAAAGTAAAGTGAATTATGTACCAGTCTTGCTGGTGTACAGGTGTTTGAAAGGAAAGACTATAGGATGTCATTTTTTGTAACCTTCAACAAAATGTAAGTACCTGCAAATTAACTGTACACATTTAGCAATTAGGAGAGCAAAAAAAAGCCCCCCTTTTTCTCTTTAATTCTCAAGTGTGATGGAAAGTAAGATTTTAATAGAATCAAAACCAATCAAGACACTTTACTTGGTGGTGCACAAATGATAAATCTTCACTGCAACCCGATTTCCACACATTATCATTTGTGTGCAATATAGATTTAGCAATTAAACTGTAGGTTTGTAAATTTGGTGGCCATTTAAATGAAAAATGTGTTGTCAGTAAATGACATTGCACTAACACACGATGCTTTAGTTACATTTAAAAATTGCCTGCCTCATGTCCATTAAAACTAGGTGGGTTGCAAAAGTTTGTCGTTCTTAAAGATGGGTCGTTCTAGAAAACGTTTGGAAACCACTGCTTCAATGTATAATTAAGTATTGTTAGGCACCATGGGGCTTGAATTAGTAAACATGGGTCATAAAATTCAAAGTTGTTCCAAACAGTGGCCCCCAAAATCTTCTAGCTCGGGCCCCCAAAATACTTAAGTTGACACTGCGTGACACGTCTTTATGGGTTCTGGTCTCCCAATGCGGTGTCTCTGCGACCTCTTGTCTTTCCTTGATGACGAGTATGGCCTTCTCAGTTTTCGACAGTCGGTGTCAGATGTTCTCTCTGCAGCTCCTTCTGCAGTCAGTAAGTGTTTTTCACAGTACCCTTGGTATGCCATTCCAAGATAATGGCCATGCATTCACAATGGTCCCCTCGTGGCACACGCGGTTTGCCGATTTAAATTCCACAAAGGTGCCAGCTCTAGTTTCGCGATGGGCCACTTTTGGCTCATGGAGACTGCTAATTTCACAAGAACGAGCGGCACACACTCACAGCTGTCCTGGCCAGACCAGGCATCTCACACTTTGGTCACCAGTATCCCCTCTGCAGGATGCCCGCTCCTTCCATACGCTCTCCTCCTCTTCACAGGGTCCTCTGGCCTTGGCAGAGAGGCAGAAGGCTGGTGCTCGAGACTCCGGGTAAGTGACCGTAATTTCATGGGTGATGGCCCCTCACCCAGCAAGGAGACTAGCAGACCTTGGTCCCTAGTCCTGTTTCCAGCAGCTAGAAGTCTTTGTGATCTTCTCTTCTGCTCTGTTAATCAGTGCTGTCAAACAACTTGTATGACTTTCTAGTCCATACCCAGACATTGATGTGATTTAGTGTCTGGTCCTTTGATATTCATGTTGTGGGTGTTGACTTCTTTGAAGTGCCCTCTCCCCTGTCTTGTCCTCTGACAAAGGGTCACTGTGCCACAGCAGGACCAGCTCCAGTTTTGATTGACCCAAAACATAGGCCAAGGGACTAACCGGGATTTCTACCTGGCTGTCAGCCTCCATTGAAATCTGCCTCACAAAGGTTCAAAGGCCTAAGCCTTTTTCTCTATCATGATTCCCTGGCTCACAGTGCGAACCTTGTGATACCCACCATCTCCCTTTACAATGATCCCAGTCCTCACTGACTAGTAACTCTTCCTGGAATCAGAGTCCTTTGATGTGCATTGAGGATGCTCTGCTCCTCTTCCTCCAGTGTGTGTGTGATCCCATTTCTGGAATATACCCAATTCACATATCTTCTCTGGGGGTTGCAATCTTCACCTCTACTAGACTTGCCAGGTCTTGGGCTTCCAAAACAGAACCCACAGACCTCCATGTTATGGTACCATGCACAGGCACACATGCATCACAGCACACACATGCAAGTATCACGAGCTGCCTGACACTACACTCAGTCAGTCACCATGTAGGCCAAGGGTGTGTTAAGTACACAGCAGAGGAACTTTACATGAGTTGACTGGTAGGCACCACTCTGATGATGGGTAAAAAGGACTCTTCACACCACTGATTCTTACTAAACACAAATTGGGTATGCTGTCACCACTGCGCTTGTGTCACTTTACTCCTGACAAGGGCAGTAGCCCTCTACCACTATGAAGGTAGCGCTTGGTGCGCCCCTCTGGATCTAACAAGATCACATTACCATTAGACAGGCCTAGGTCTTGGTGCAGATGTATGATCAGTGTTCGCCTTCAGTATCAGGGGTCCAGATATTTATTGCTTGGGACCTTTCAGTCCCAACACCTGGCAACAGACTGGCTGACCACAGATGACCTCTGTCATTTCAGAAAACTCAAGTTTGCCTATGATGTTTCCGAGAGCTCGGCCTGTTCTTCATTGTTTCCAGTGCCATCCCCATTCCTTCTAGATGCAATTCTTTTGAGATCAACTATTTAAGATGGGCTAGTCACAGCTAGCTCCTACCAAGTCTGTTTTCTCCAATTAGTTGTATCCTTGTGCCTAAGGGACAATGTCAGATGAAGGAGCCAGCACCAGCAGTGCGGCCAGAGCAGGCTGTTTTCTTCTACTAGTCTGAACAAAAATCTTCATTGTTTCTAGTAACTAACATGTTTTTTGATGGTTAATTAAAAGAATTACAAGATCTTAAAACTATTTTTAAAAAGAAAACCCTTTATTGAAACAACTGATTAATACTATAGCCAATAATCAAACATACAACATTAAAAACCACACTCCAAGAGCAGTATCATTGCAGAATTAAAAATACATATTAAATCAACATTCAACTAATCGAAAGATGCGGAGTGGCATAATTCATCAAGCTCACAAGCCCGCTCAGCAACTGTGTATTCTAGCCACTTAGACCTCAAAGGGCAGCTAATTTCAAAATGGGTGTCAGCTATCAACTTCCTTGGGATAGCCACAACTGAACAGGGGCATCAAACCGTTATATTTCATTCTTGTAACCTCACAATCAGTTTTCTTTAACAAGAGTAGGAAGGAACCATACCTCCTAAATACTGTAATTTGGATTAAAAGTAATCTAATAACCATGTTTCTAACTTTTGTCGATATTGATTGAATCATGTTGAATTTGATCCTTATAAGAAAAAGTCTGAGACATACCCAGAATGTTTTCTAGTTGTGTACTAAAATAAGCATTCATAGCTAATTTCAGAATCAGTTTTGTCACTATTTTTGTTCATGTTATCACTGTTGCGTTCCTGTGCAAAATTGAGATTGAATGCAGCCACTAAATATGATGACCAATGATTAAGCATTTTCCCACTCTCTGCCATTATTTCCTGTCAAGCACATGCATTGATGAAGTCTGCATACGCCATTAAGGCCTTAAAACGTCTGTAATTGAATAATTTATCAAATCGGATTTGAGCTTGTGTGATTGGAGCTAGAAGTCCAAATTCCTACCTGAAGGCTAAACTTTTAATTTAATTCAAACATATCAACTTTCCTGGGGTAAATC
Organism: Calotriton arnoldi; assembly: GCA_963921515.1. Lineage (NCBI taxonomy): Eukaryota > Metazoa > Chordata > Amphibia > Caudata > Salamandridae > Calotriton > Calotriton arnoldi. Next base: position 1,256,177 of record CAWUFW010004654.1, read on the forward strand.
TCAATTTTATACTTCAAAGCTTGTATTAGTTTGGCCCGAATGAATAATTAGATTGGAAGAATAGAGGGTCTTCTAATTTAACATATAACTTCAATCTCAAAGATAAATGGGAAAGCCTTATTTTTTAAACTAGAGAATTGGCATTAAGCTGTAGGGCTTTGCAACTTTACCCAGACCTAATCTGGACATCTTGCAATACTATATTTACTGGTTATTGGATTCACAGCACACTGATAGAAATTATTGCACTTTAAATGCTTGGACAGTGTGATGCCAGTGACTTTGGTTACAGTTAGAGAACTTAATTTTATTTATTTGGTACCAAGGGTAATTCATGTGCTTCTCCTATTTCTCTGAAAATAAATTGTGCCTGATCAGCCACAAATAATTTTTAAGTATCACTGAGTCTGGTTGTGAAGTGCAAATTCAGAAACCTGACATCCAAGTCCTTTCTATTAATATTGGCTGACAGTAGAACTATTTACCCAGTCACATTAGACTGATCATGGCCTAGCTTGTATTCCGTCGTGTTCTGAGGTCTCATCTTTTTGTGAACGGTTATTTTAAGCATATGCATGGTCTAAGCAGGTGTGACTACCGTCGATCCAAAAAGCTGCCTTGGTTGCATATCTTGTTTTTTAGAAGACCCATTAATAAAAAATGTTCCAGAGAAACCTGCTCCATTGCGAAAATAAAAAGCAACTTCTTGAGATTTATTTGGACTACATACCCATCAACAGAGGATTGTAGAACTCCTTGATCCCTTTTCTAATCTACCTCTGCAGCTCAACAACTAGCTATGGTGTAAGATGTTGTCGCTCTCATTAATACGGATGTCTTCATCAATCATCAGTATCAGCTTACCAGCCTTCCGGCACACTGCTTGCACCCATGAATCTCCTTTGGCCTTGTTGGTCCTTCTCTAAATATACTCCTCTCCTTAACTTTTGTTAAAATCCTCTTGCGTTGTTACTTTGAGATGTGTGGAGCCTTTCCATTATGACAGATTATCTTCAGCAATCACACCCATCATTAAAGCCTAAACATGTGTTCCTGCGTTTAGCAGTGGAATTATTTTAAGAACAGAGGCAAACTAACTGTCCTGATCACATGCATTTAACCAGCGTGTGTATAGTTTTGAAAAAACAAATCCCAGGGACACTTTGCAGCCCACACAAAGAAATGATGGACGGAGTGCTGAAACTTTTCAAACACTCACCCCCAGTCACAGATCTGGGTTGAATCCATCATCATTCTTTAGCTCACTTTGCCACCCCAGTTCAGATACATCTATATGCAAATCAATCTTGACCCTGTGCCTCATGGGAGCAGTCCAGCCCGAACTGCCAAGCCATGTCTTCCCTGGACCGGAAACAAGCATCCTGGGACCGGTTTCGGGCTAACAGCCCTCATCAGCCAGGCTAGCTTGAATCCAGTGGCAAAGTGAGCAAGGGACCCACGTCTGGGCATACCCTGCCAACTTGGGGCGAACAAAGCAAACACAAAGATGATGGACGGAGTGCTGGCGCAAACCAGGACTGAGCACACAGGAGAGAACTTTATTTCTGCTGCTTTGCTTCTGATAATAAAGCAGTCTGTCTATCTGCTGTTCCAAGGCAAGCGTTGTCATGAAGTCACTGGAGGCAGCTTCCTTGCAGTCTGCCCCACCCCAGACAGGCCCTGTATTTAGCTAGTGAAGGGCCCTGTGTAGTCCTTTTTTAGTCCAATGCCGCAATATAATCCGTATCTGAGAGGTTTCACTGCACTCCCCAAAGGGAATAATGAAGATAAAAAATGTTTTGCTATGAACTATAATATTGTCTTTTGACCTAAGACCGTTTTGAACATTTGAACAATGGGAAAGATTCAAAATGTTTTAAGTTATTGAAAGAATCGTTTTTGACATTTAGATTATTGAAATTATCTTGAACAAGATATATATTTGATGTTGCAGAACCTTCTAATATGACATAGAAAAAAGAGCATGAAAACTACTATCAAAAATAGCCTCCCATGGTACAGATATATCTGACACGTGGGCTCTGTAACTTCTTCCTAAAGGAAGGAATGAGGTTTGATAGCAACACAGACACCACAGGGGGAGGAATACACAAAGACCATAAAAAAATATAAGGCATATATATATATCCCATAAGATTTAGCAGACATAACTTGCACATATTCCGACAACTAAGGGTCTCCAACCTAATCCTCAACAGAGACAGACATGCCCACTTCCTAAAAAATGTCACTGTGTGTGAGGAGGCAGTAGGGCCTTGGAGGCAGTAGGGCTCACTGCTGGGCATAACCTGATGCACTTCTACCCGCCCCATCCACTCCTCTTAAAACAACAAAAAACTTTGAAGCCTGCCGCTGATTTCCTGGGGATGTTTCAGACCCTCTGATGGCTATCCGCTCCAAAGCTACATACCCAGTCAGTGAAGGGGTTTCAAGCACATGTTTTGTGCCACTGTATGATCTCAGCTCTTCACCTGGATATGGTTTGAAGGCAGCAGATGTCATGTGTCACACTGTGGCACTGTGCGAGTTGGCAGGTCTTTACGGGTCTGTCTTTTCGAGTGCTTGATGATTACTAGTTTAGCAAACGTACCCTCTAACCAGCCACATTTGCTTTCCAGGTTCCAACCCCAATGATGCAGAAATCGAGCTCAGTGTTGCGCTCGACTGGTGATCTATTTCATCTTCTCCCAAAACTAAATCAAGCCAAAATATCGTAATTCCTCATTTCTATGCTACGTGAAAACATGACCCGCTTTCTTTGCTACACACCCAGAAAAGGAGGATAGTCCTTAGAACAAACTGAAAATTTAAATAGTTCAATACTGTTCATGTTCCGTTGCAGAAAATTTGAGATCGACCTCGAACCCACCTGGACCATGCGAGTGCGCTTCAAAAATTATGAAAAATGAGCCAGGTGTTTTTGAGAAATTTTAAACAGCTCAAATGTATCTGTAATTAAGGCATGACCAGTAATCATGAAATAATTACAAATGCTTATTCCTGAATAGTGATAAAAATGGAAAAGTCTTTTCTCCTTGAAGCTCCAAAATCTGCTCCGTGGGCTACTGCAGTGGCTCAAATGGCTTGGCATTTTCAGTTCTGAGTGCTATGGAAAGCAAATTACGCTTCAGAAAGCATTTTCTTTTTTTTAATTTTTTTTTTTATAAATCTTTTTATTGAACAGACTCGCTAAAAGGTACAGTTCCACAAAAGTCAATAGTAGGGAGTACAATGAAATAAAAAATATACATACAAATACTGCAGGATAATGCATTGGAAATCACGGGGAGGGGGGGATCATCACAGTCAAAAGTACGGGGAGGAGTACATAGGTTGCCACGATATTCATTCCAGGGGGCCCATACCTTGGACCATTTTCGGGGGCAGCCTCGGGCCATGTACACTGTCTTTTCCCGTAGCATACACCAATCAAGGTCTTTTCCCCAGTCAGTGATCGTGGGTGTATGCGAGGCCCCCCAAAGCTGAGCAATGTTCCTCTTGGCGATCATGTAGCCGAGTGTGGCCCATTGTGTAGTGTACGTGTTAAGGTCAGTGGGTTCCCAAACGTTGAGGAGGCATCTAGGGGCTTCTGGTTTGATTTCGACTCCCATTGTTTCGCTCATTACTTCGTGTATCTTACGCCAGTATTCCTGGATCAGTTCGGAGTGCCATATTATGTGCATAAACGTGCCCAGTTGGGTGCATCCCCTCCTACAAGACCCATCCGCCAGACCACCCATGTGTATCAATTGGGGACATGTTATGTAAATTCTATGTAGTATCTTTAGCTGCACAAGGCGGAGACGCGCCAAAATAGCAACAGTTTTGGGGGAGGAGACCGCCGCTTGCCAGTCTTCGTCGTCTAATTCAATACCATCCCCGGCCCACTTTTCTCGTAGTGACAGCAGGGGGTCCCCCATGTTAATGAGTTTTTGGTAAGTTAGGGAGATAGCTTTTGTAGGTTAATGACCATCTAATAGCCTGTCCTCCAGTGGGGAGGAATCTGGTGGGGAGGAGTCACGGGGCAGCACTGTTTGCAATGCGTGTCGGACTTGCAGGTAGTGGAAACGCTCGGAGTCAGCCAGTGCATACCGACACTGGAGGGCGTCAAAGGGTTGCACGCCCTCTTTGCCCCAGAGGTCCCTAATGTGGGAAATGCCAATTAGATCCCATTTGTCAAAGCCCTTGGAGTTTCTCAGGTCCCCAAGTTTTTGGGAATCCCACAGAGGTGTGGCGAGAGTCAGTTTATTGTTCCAGCCTAACGATTTGGTTGCCGAGTGCCAAATTTTAACTGTGTGGTTGGTAGGACCAGTAAGTGGGTATCTGTCTGGTTTGGAGTACAGTGCCCGGGTGTATGCCCCGTTTGGAAGAAGCCATCTGTCCATATTGAACCCCGGGTCGTCAGGCCGCCCGTAGGTGCCGTGATTTATTGCTATAAGATGTGCTGCCCAGTAGTACTTTTTAATGTCGGGCAGTCCGATTCCGCCGTCATACCAGCTGAGCGTGAGTTTTTGCAGAGCAATACGCGGCCTCCCACCCCAGAGAAGGTCTCGCTGGAGTCCTTCTATTTCTTTAAAATATGAATTCGGGACAGGGTTTGCCGAGTTCTGTAGGGCATAGAGGAAGCGGGGTAGGGACAGCCTCTTAAAAAGGGCTGCCTTGCCCAGTAGAGAAAGCGGGAGGGCCTTCCAGTGTGCGATGTCACTTTTAAGTCTTTGCAGTGGGGGAGCAAGGTTACGAGCATACCAGAGTGAGTGATCGAGAGAAACGACTATACCTAAGTATTTGAAGCCGTCTGAGACTATTGGTATGGGGCAGTGCCGAGGAAGAGGAGGAGAGTCTCCACAGAGGACGTATAAGAGATTTCTGCCAGTTGATACGAAACCCAGAGTATCTGCCAAAAACAGCTAGGATGTCAAATACAACAATGAGGGACCTTTTAGGGGACGTGAGGTATAGGAGGATGTCGTCCGCGTATAAAGAAATACGGTCTTCCCAATCTGCCGACCATCGCATTCCACGGATCCTCATGTCTTTACGGATCCATGCGGCAAGGGGTTCGAGGGCCAAAGCGAATAGTAAGGGAGAGAGAGGGCATCCCTGCCGGGTCCCTCGGCTAAGTGTGAAGGCCTCAGATTTTTTGTTATTCACGGCTACTTGCGCCATAGGTGTGGCGTATAACAAACGTACCCACCGGCTAAAGTTCGGTCCAAATCCCAGTTTTGTGAGCACGTCAAAGAGATAGGGCCACTCAAGCGTATCAAAGGCCATAGTGGCGTCTAGGGAGACTATGACTGCATCCTCTCGTATGGTCGGTACCCTGCCCAAAACCCCATGCACTCTACGCAGATTTAGAGCACTGTTCCTCTTTGGCATAAACCCAGATTGATCAGGGTGCACTAAGTCCCCTATTGCCTTAATCAGCCTAGTGTCGAGCACTTTGGCAAGGATTTTAGGTTCTGCGTTAAGCAATGAGATAGGACGTTAGGAGGCGCAGTCCGTTTTGGGTTTCCCTTCCTTGTGAATGGTAACAATGGTTGCAATTCTCTGATCTAGGGGCAGCGATCCCCGTTCAAGGCAATCTTCAAACATAGATTTCAGATAGGGGGCTAATTTATCTGGACGGAGTTTGTAGAGCTCGATCGGGATGCCATTTGGGCCGAGGGCCTTACCCGAGTGGAGCGCTCGGATTGCAGTCGCTATTTCGTCAGTGGTGAGGGCACTATCCATGAACGCCCGGTCAGTGGCTGACAACGTTGGAAGGGAGATATCTCGTAGGAGTTCCGAGGAATCCGCCTCAGTGTATGGAGCTACTGAGCTGTATACTGTGTGGAAGTGCGTTGCAAACTGTTTGACTATGTCTTGGGGGTCGGTTATGGGGGACCCGTCCGAGTCCCTAAGTTCTGGAACAAGCCGACTAGCATGTTGTTTTTTTTTATCTAGCCAGGCGATCAGTTTTCCAGCCTTATCCCCCCAGTCGTAGAGGCGGCCCAGCCTGTTCTGCCCCATTATTTTGGTGCGGTCAGTGACCAGTGCCCGATATTCGGCCTGACGGAGGTGAAGTGTGTGAAGGGTTTCAGGTGAAGGGTCAGAATTCACTTCTTGTTCAAGACGGTAAAGCTCGTGTTCTACATCAGAAATGTCTTTTATGTTGTCTTTTTTTGATCCCGCAATTAGGGAGAGGGCCTGGCCCCTAACCACCGTTTGAAGGCTTCCCATAGCACTTGCGGGGAGTCTACGGTGTGCTCGTTCTCCAGGAAGTAGTTGTCTATGGATTTACTGAGGTCTTTGCGTATTTTGGGGTTTTTGAAGTACCACGGATTGATTGGGGCAACGCGTCCTACTTGTGTGCGGTCCAGGACTATGTGGACCCATAGGGGGGAGTGGTCGGAGATACCCCTGGCCAGATGCCGGATTTCATGGAGATTTGTAACCTGTGGAGCTGGGACAACGAGATAGTCCAGGCGAGAGAAGCTATTGTGTGCCCCAGAGTGGAAGGTGTGCTGGATCTTGTCGGGATTGTATGTTCTCCATCCGTCCACTAGCCCCATTGCCTCCAGGAAGCTGGAAAAAGAGTGTGCAGTATGGGGGATGGTGCGGGGAGGGTGTCTGTCGAGGGAGCCCGATATTATTGAGTTAAAGTCACCGCCGAGCACTAGGTGCCCATCTGGTAGCGCTAGCAGCACAGCGCTCAGGTCAGCAAATGTTGTGGCTTGTAGCCCCGGAGGCGCATATATAGACATGAAGGTGATGGTTCGGCCCTCCCAAGTGCCCGTGATCCTGACATATCTGCCACGGTCATCCACATAGGTGGACGCAAGTGATGGGGGGAATGATTTCTTTTGCAGGATGCCCACCCCTCTGGAGTTAGACGCGAAACCTGCATGTGCTACCATTGTATATCCCCATCTATGCATAGCCTTGCATGTGTTACCCACAAGGTGAGTTTCCTGAAGCAATACAACGTCTGGTGACAGTCTCTTAATATATTGCAATACCACACTTCTCTTAATTTTGTCCCCCAACCCGTTTACGTTCCATCTTAGGATTTTAACTTCTTTGTTCCACTGCACACCCATTGACATATTCGTGAAGCATCGCAGCTTTTGGTTGCACAAACAGGGACCGTACCATCGAGAGAACGCAAACAAAAATAAACAAAAGAGAACAACAACCCCTCTCAACAACCCCCCACCCTGCTCCCCTGCACTCTCGGCTCAGAACTGCCCATAATAACCAAATGCAGAGTGCCTGTCGCCCAACGTTTTACTAAAAGAAGAAAGTGAGGGGAGGCCTTAGCGCCCCGATGGCCACCTTTCCCTACTGTTACAAGGTCTAGGTACACTTTATAGTAGTAAGTCAAAAGATAGATTGACAAGTACTTCAGTACATTAGCTTACAGGTCGACGTCCTCAAGCTTCAAAAGGCTGTGCGTGATGCTCAACATTTGGGAAGAGCAGACGGTCCGAAATGTTCGAGAGTCCGTTCAAGGAAGGCAGATTGTCGGCTTCAGTGGCCGCTGGGGCTCTGTTCCGGTGAGGTCCTCCAGCCGTCCAGCCAGTCAGATGCCAACTCAGGTAGGTCGAAGAAGCGAGCTTTTCCATCAGACTCGACTCGCAGACGCGCAGGGAAAAGCATGGCGTATTTAAGGCCTTTTTCACGCAGCCTTCGTTTGACATGAAGGAATGAGCGTCGACGCATTTGCACTGCCTGGGTAAAGTCGGGGAAGAAGGCGAGTTCTGAGTTGTCTATTTTGATCGGAGGAGCAACCCTGGCGGCCTGCAGAATTGTGTCTCTGTCTCTGTAATTTAACAGCCGGGCCAATATCGGACGGGGGGGGGCTCCCGGTTTCGGGCAGCCCCCAGGTACTCTGTGCGCTCTCTCAACCACAAACAGCTTGGACAGGCCCTTTGGTTGCAGCTTCGTCGTTATCAGGTTTTCGATGAACAGGTCAGTAGCGGGACCCTCCGATTTCTCCGGCACACCAAGAACGCGGATGTTATTACGTCTCGAGCGCCCCTCGTAATCGTCCAGCTTGTCTTCAGCGAACTTACGGAGCGCCTGGAGTTCCCTGATGTCCGTCTGTAGTTGTGAGGTGTCTTCCACAAGACTGGTGGTGGTGAGCTCCAGCTGCTTGACTTTCTCCCTGTACTTTGTGAGGTCAGCCCTAATCAGTGTCACTTCAGAGGATAGAGTGTCTATGGATGTGCGTACTCCAGTGATAGCTGCCAGTAGATCTTTCATTGTGGGCTCTGAAGGATCATGTTCCGCCCCACCTTGTTGTGTGTCACCAGGTCCCTTCCGCTCGGGCAAGTCCGCCTTCGGGCAGGTGTAGCGGTCCAGCCGGCTTTGCTGGGATGTTTTCGTACCCCTCGGGTTAGACATGGTTAGGCCCGCGTCCGCACCGCAGGCCAATTGCGCAGCGTCTGGGGGATCCGCCAAGCTCGGATCTCTCTTGCCGGGGCGCAAACGCGGGACCATGAGCAAAGGCCACCCGGTGGGGGGGGGCGTCTAGTGCGTGGGCCGCAATTCAGCGGCAGATACCGTGGAAGCGCAGAGGAACAAGAGCAGTGGGTGCACTTGTGCTAGGTCCCGGTTCGCACTGCGGGGGGGGCCCCAGACGATGAGGGTCGCAAGTCCAGTCCCAGGCGTACTCACCGGCGCCGGACTGCAGTGTCTGGCACCTCCCCCGCCTCGGCGCGCAGAGGCACCTCTCCGCTGGCGACCGGCCGAGACCCCCAGGGCCGATCTCCGGGACCGGCTCCGACACAGCAGGCCCAGCGGGCAGTTTTCAGGCAGTGTCGCAATGCACAGATGAGCAGCGCCTCAGAATGCAGGCCGTCACTGGGTGATGATGAACTGCCGTGTCAATGGCTTGCGGCCCCCCCTGGAATGGGGGAGTGGGGTCCGCCGGTACTCCAGGCGTCCACGACGGCGGGCGCACTCACTCGAGGTCTTGGCTTCCTCCAGGCAGTAGGCCGCAATCGCCGGGCGGGATATCTCCGCCTTCCGACGTCCGTCGAAACCCAGGATTGCAGCAAAGTGCACCGCTGCACCTCCGGCACGCGAATCCGGCACCGGAGGATCGGATAAGTGTGGCGGATATACGGGGCAGGAAAGGGGGCCTCAGAGAAGCTCTAGCAGGCGGCCATGTTCTTTCGCCGCGAAGCCACGCCCCCCAGAAAGCATTTTCCTTTAAATTCTGGCATTTTCCTTTCTTTTTTTCTAATTATTTTTGGAGTTTCCCGAGTGAAACGCATTAATAAAAAAAGAAACAAAAAAACAGGACTTTTATAAAGATGGAAAATAATGAATTCAATGTATAGTTTTGAAATGCCTTAAGATGTGACTTCCAGTATTTTTAAATGTTTTTGCTTTTTTTAAACAATGCTTTACAAAGGAGCTTTGGCAAAGCCAATAGCTTGCGGCACTCCTTATAAAGGTGAGACCTGTTGGCTTTCCAGTGCTTGTTGTATAGCGTTATGACATTGCTGACCTGTAAGTAACAGGTCCTACTCACACAGTGGCACTGATTATATGGAGCTCAAAGAATAGGCTGAGTGACCCCCTACTAGGGTTTCAACTACTGCTTCACAGTTTGTCTAAGCCAAAAGCTCTGCCTTTACTGTGCTGACTCATGTGGCACAAATATTGTATGTGGATGTGTGCATATCTGTTTGCAGTCTTGTCTCCTAGGTCTATGCACTATTTTCTGTTCTCGAAGCTTGTATTGTGGCAGAACCTCTAACTTTAGGACGGCAAGCGGCACCACAAGTTTGGGTAAATAAATAATAAAATAAAAAAAGCACTGGCATAGGAGGCACACAGAGATGGAGATTACGGAGATATGTGGCACAAATAGTCTGTGTGCAATTTTACATAACATTGTTTGCATGTGTAAGCACGTTAAAACTAGATTTACTGTTTGCTTTGGTGCACATCCTTTTAGTAGTTTTTGAGATACTTGATTCACGAAAAAAGATGTTGCTGGGTATCGAGAAGGTTATGTAATTTTCGTAGGGGACCAGTCGATCCGCAGATGGTCTTCTGAGCTGAACTGTCAGACTTATTTGTTTATTTTGATTTTTGAGGGTCCTGATTGACCAAGGGGATATTTCCTCCAGTGTGCCATTTGAAAGTTCTGGGTTTCCAGACGACTCGGATGACCTGTATTTGCTGCTAGTACAATTAAAGTAATGTTGCAGCAACTATTTTCTCGATATGTGCGTTAGAGCTGTTCCCAAATCCCTTCGTCGGGGAAAAAAAGTTAGGGGGCCATATCGGGATGAGGTGAGCACACCTACAGACCCTGGCCCCAGCTAACACAAGGTGGCACCTCATAGGGGTGCCAAATGACTATTTTTTTTACATTTTGAAAAATTTGTTTTTTAACTGCGTCATCCCCCGAGTACAAAAGACCTTCTATGCCACTATTGCTGAGAACAAAAAAGATGAAAGCTTCCACCTAGCCTTTAAAGGAAGTTCCAGCGAAATTAGCAGCTTTTTGTGAATTAGACAACAGATTTAGAAGTATTTTTTTAATGCAGTGTTGGTTTAAGACTGACCGGACTCCTCGAAGGTTAGTCCAGCCTAGAATCCAGAGCGTAGTGGGCATAGTTGTAGATATGCCTTGCGGTCCCACAGTGTGGGACTGCTGGCTGCAAGGCTTTGCCTGAGGCGTTGTCCATTTAATTCTTGCTCGGTTCCAGCTGATGCCTGCAGACCGTGTATGACTGCCACAAAAGTGGATGCTGGCCTCAGCCCCCCATTGCTCTCGGCACAGAACCTAATGTAAGTCTGTTCCTGTCCTCAGAACCTAGTAAGTTAGTCAAAGGCTGAGATTGATTTTTTTTTTGTCTGTCTGTAGGTCCATTACACGCCGTCCTTGATTTTGTTTATGTATGTCACGATAGGATATGTAATGTTATCATGGACGTCTATTCACCAAAATGCCTGGGGTAGTGGAAGTGACATCATATGACCCCTGACTTTTCCCAGAAAGTGAGGACACATGACCTTAACCATGATGACACCACTAGAACTGACACAGCTGAAGTTCCATAATAACTGCATGATTAATGGGGAGAGGAGTTGGCCTAACGGCTAGGGCGGTCGACCTCGAATCTGGGGAACTGGGTTTGAGTCTCGGCAATGATGCTGAACATCCTGTGATTCTGGGCAAATCACTTAATTTCCCCGTGCCTAACAAAAATGAATGTGTCCTCATGTAACGCAACTGGTGCTATGTAAAGCGCTCTGATACCCGATACCTTCGGGTCAAGTTCCCGCTATATAAAACTCCGTAAAAAAAAAAAAAAAAATGTAACACAATAAAGACAAATATCTTTTTTAAATACCACATATATTACGATGTTAACATAATCTTTGAAAGTGGTCCAGAATAATACTTGCCCTGATTTGTAGCGAATCGGAAAAGCAAGTGAGCCATACCTCTTCTAGGAGAACTCGAAGGGGTTCTTCCCAGAGAACATTTGATAAACAAATGGGGTCATACTGTGCCTTTAAAGCACAACTTTTACACACATTTGCTAAAATGCCACTGGCTGTGAAAGGTCTCTCACAGGGCTTTAAGTGGGGAAAAAAAAACTGGGGGTGCTCTAAAAAAGGCGTGGCAAATCTCTTCAAGGGGTGTGGCCTATCTGAGTAGGGGCGTGGTCTAGATCAAGATAACTAGCATTGTGTGCTTAAGAAAATCATGAAGTCGCATCCAGCAAAGGATAATAAAATAGGCAAAAAGGTATATTTATTAAGTATAAGCCATAAAAATACCAAACACTTTAAAAAACATGTAAAAATTATTTACATTACTTAGAAATCTATTGCAGGATTCCCCAAAATCCTTGAAGATATTCACTGTGTCTATTTTGCTGGGGTTTCTCGGCGGAGTCAGAGGTGTGGCAGAAAGAGCAAAATATCCCAATTTTTAGTATTTGTTTCCCATTTCACTAACCAGTTACAGCTTATTATTACGTTATTTAATTTAACCAATGGATACAAATGTTTATTTAAGGTTTAATATGAGTTATTGACATTAAAATACATTCACAAAGTGGGATACGTTTCCAATCACAGAATGTCCCAAATATCCTTAAAAGTGGAATCGCAAGCCATTTGTCTCCCAGCCATGGAGTTTGTCATCAGCACTTCCCCACCCTTTTTCCATAAGAGCAGTTCAAACATGAATGGCAAAATATCCTAGTTTGCAAATGTTTTCCACATAATTATGGCTCTGCCATATTTGCCACATAATGCATCATCTGCTGCATAATCTGACTATTTTAACTAATAAATTGTTTATAGCTCAAACGGATCAAAAGTTACAAAAAAATGTGACTTGTGTTGCTGCAAAGTAGATGGCCCATTGCAAAGGTTGACTGGTCAACTTTCTCACTGCTGCACTTGTATGTTCCACTGGTACTAATAAGGAAACATCTTTGCGGATACTGTTAGCATGTGTAAAAATGTCAAAATAATAAAGTATCAGAAAATTTACAGCACCACTAATAGCAGTATAGGGTGTCAGAGCACTTTACATCACGTATGATTGCTTATCTCAATGTATAGGAAATGTTACATAAGACAAAGGACTATAAGGTGTAGGAGTCACATGACAACCATACTAGTAGGCAGCATAGTTTAATAGTGATTGGTCTGGAGAAACACAAACTCAGAATTTAAAACGTAATACCATGGTTGGGGGTTCTCTTTAATAATCAGAATTGATTTCTACCCAAATTAACCCTTTTTGCAACATTAGGATAATCAAAGACTGTGGAAAAAACATAATGCTCTAATTTATACCTTGCAGTTTGCATGCAGCTCTTGCATGACAGTTAATAGCTCACTGTTCTACGTTAGGATTTTAACTTATTAACTGCAAGTAACAATAGCGTCTCTCTGACAAAAGCAGTAACCCACTGACCTATTTACATTATGTGCACTTTGTGATCTGCATGGTACATGTTCTTAGCAGTGGGCACATTAACCCTCTGCGCTTCCTTTCCATGAGTCAAAACGTCCACTAGACAAAACACCATCTCTCTCTACTAAGAACATGAATCCCTGCAGTTATCATGACATTTTTATTGTTGCCGAAAATTGTTGGAGTCCAGGAAGTGTAGTGTAGCTCCTATTTCCCTTATAGGCTCTGCGCATTGGAATAATATATCCTATAGGTTTGACATAGGACTAAGGTCGGTATGTCCCTATCGAGTATATTAAACGTAATTACTTGTGCCAGCTAGCTCAGAGGCCACTAGAAAGTTCTTGACGACAAGAAGGGATTAGTTTCTGGCTGCCGCAAAACATGACCACTGTGTTTCCCTTACAGAATCAGGATGTGTCCCAGAGTCGTAGAAACAATAGATAACTATTTCACTCAGCTCAGTCGTGCATGTTTCAGTTATTCTCAGAGTTACACAGAAATAACAGACGGGCGTTTCAATAAAGGATTTATTGAACAGTCTTGTTTCTGTTGTAAGTTATATGTGCTGTTATGATCACAAGACAGTATGCGAGATAAATAATGTACAAGGTGAGCAGTAAAAATAAATAATACTGCGTCAGCATTATCTTTTTAGTATGTATGCATTTACATAAAATGACACAACCTAAAAATGCGAGTACTCATACGATGCGTTTCTAGCCTAGTTCTACCCAGTGTACCTAACCTGTCCTAGGTGTAGGGAGAAGTAGAAGTAGGTGCTGTATTCCTGACTAGAGTATACCAAGAGTATGTTACGCCTAGTATGCCAAGAGTCTAGTATGCCAAGAGTCCCTTTAGGTTCTAGTCTGCTCCATACCTGAAGAATGAGAGGTAGGAATCTCTATCCGGACTCGAACTCCAACACCCCGCAAGGGAAGTTAGATCACTGGAAGCTGGACTCTCTGCGTGCAGGAAGGGCAGCGTCTTCTCAGTGCGTCTGGCCGGGAATCGGGCTCCTCTGAAGTCGAGGTCTCCTCTGATTTACAGGGGTTTGGGAAGGTATATTTATACCTGAAAATGTTAGCATTGACGTGAGTTGGGTAGCGTAAAGACGTCATGAATGAATCCCTTAAGGAATAAAGGTTCATGCATAATGTAGGAGTCCTTGAAGAAATCAATAGTCCTGGGCAAGGGAAACTCCCGCAGCCTGAGGGTCTGTTTTTCATGGACTCATTGAGACGCTAGGGTGGACGGATGTCGGAATCCATGCCTGTATTTGGTATGCATGGTTTATGCCTAAATAAGGTCTGGGATTTTATGCCTATATAAGGGCAGGTTGGATTGTGCCTATATATGGTCATGATTCTAGAAAGCCCGTTTATGGACACCCTATGAAGTATACAACAGAAGGAGACAGCAAGTGCTTTTAAAACCATATTATACTTGCAAACACGACGCCCCCACCTGAAGTCAGTGCCACCCGCGGTCCGTGCAGGTAACAGCGGTGGGGCCGGGTAAGGGGGGGTTTCGAGGGATGATGCTGAAGGAAAATTAATTATTTAATTTTCCTCGGCATCGTCCCTGAAATCCCCCTTACCCGGCCCTCTGCCCCACTGCTGTTAGCTGCACGGATCGCAGGTGGTTAGCGCCTGGTGCGGTCGCACTGCCCTAGAGCCACCCTGCTCAAGGGTCCTTTGACCTCAGTGACAGAGTCACTGTCACTCTATGGTGTGCTGCTTCATAGGCCTGCCTGCAAGACTGGAGGTGAACTTCAGAATAAATTGTGGTGGACAGGCCTTCAATGTTAACCCACACATGCCACTGCTAGGGTCCACCTGCTGGTGCGAAGACACCAGGGCTTTTAAGATCTTTTGGGGCCTTCTAAGGTCTAGCATGGGAATGTGCTCCCTCAGCGGGAGTGGTCTGGTGGACTGGTCATGAAGGCTGAACCTGGTTCCCCAGTTCCGAATTCAGCAGCTCTGACCGTAGTGCCACATCCTCTCCCCACTGAACACCATACTGCCCCACTGAGAGAAACTTGCACTGCACTGACCGGCTATAAACACTTGGATGTGACTCAATTCAAATTACGCACTAGACAAGAGCAATATGCTGCCTAAAAAGATTAACAACATCCTAGAAAAAGCAAACACTCATAGAGAATGCAAGATTAAGTAAAGCACATGAAATGTAAGCAGGAACAACATGGTTACCTTTTTCTTTTTACACTCATTATTCAGAAATTAGTGAGTGCTTTTGCCTGAAAAGTTAAGACCGTGACTACAGGGCCCAGAAGGGACCTGCTTCAATGCCCATTGCTTATATCCTCACAAAACATAAGCAGTATGGTTTAAAAAGACCACATTCGTGAACACACAGCCGCTGTACACATTTTGTTTTCCAATTTACCCATCAAGTAGGTATTTCAGTACCTCCAGGAATAGTGCATTTTCCCACCAAGGGAAAACAATGTTGTTCAAAGAGAGACGAGAAAACAAAAGTAGCGCTTCACTGGCGAACACTGTAAAGTGGCGCTAATGTGTTTAGGTGTGAATAAATCAATCTGGCCACCTTGCAACCACTATGTCTTGCTTTAGCTAGTTACTTTTCATATTTTGAATGTTTTAGTTCACTCCACCCCGAGGCTACACTTAGAAATTGAAAAAAGTCAGAAAAAGAGGACGTTTCCAGCAAAAGTGTTTTTCTTTTTTGGATTCATTTCACAGGGGAGCAAATAAACGAAAGCAGGAAAGAGAAGGTAATACCCGTTTCTAAAAGTCTTGGTTTTCATCATCCCACGCTGGCACCACGACGACGTTGCTCCTGCGCTGGAAAAAGAGAAGGTCCCACGCTGGCACCACCACGACGTTGCTCCTGCGCTGAAAAAAGAGAAGGGAAATCCTGAGAGAAAATGGCTCTCTTAAAGGGTTTCCCTTCCTCCAACAACGCTCACTTGGCATAACGTCATGCCGTCGTGCCGTGGACGTCATGCCGTGACCTCCACTACTCAGTGAAGAAACTGAGCTCACTGCAGTCCAGAAAAAAAATAAAAAAAGAAAGGACTACCTTTGCCAGCCGCGAAAATAGAGCCCAATAGAGACCCGTTTCGAGGGCCCCCAAAAAAAACTGCCGGTGCTCAGACCCGGACAGATCCGTCCCACTTAAAGCCCTGGTCTCTCATTAAATATTCAAGTCCTTTCATGGTGTGCCAAGCCAGTGAACCTGGACGCTCCTCAGGAGTTGGCCCATTTTTTTCAAATGGCTACCCCCATATGTCAAAAGTTATATCCATTGTTCCAGGGCCAGCATTTTGTCATGGGCGCCCTTCATATGCCATAGAGGTCCTTATAGGCAAAATTACGTGAACTATGCCAGTGCCCGAATTTTGCAGCAGGTGCCTCATTTGCAAAGAATTTCCTCTAGTGTGCCAGTACTAGTATTTTACCATGGGTCTCTATTATGCCAAGAATTACCTCCAGTACGCCAGTGCCACTATTTTGTGACCGGTGCCTGTCATGCTAAGAATTGTCTACAGCATAGTAGTGCCAGTATTGCCAGCAGCATTCTAGTAAGTCTTTTGCCATGGGTGCCTCTCTCTTTCACTCTTAGTCTTGCTCCCTCATACATTACCACTTACTCACAATCACTTGCACTCACTGTTGCTCATTCTTACATTACACTCACTGTAGCTCATTCCGTCTGACTTGCAGTCTAACACTTCCTCACACTCATTCATTCACTCACTCGCACTCACTTGTAGTCACTCTTACTCTCACTCACACTCCAATACTGAGACTCACTTTCACTCACTACCTGTTACTAACTCTCACCCACTCGCTTTCATTCTCACACACACACACACACACACACACACACACACACACACACACACACACACACACACACACACACACACACACACACACATGCTCATATGTACTGACATGCACGCTCAAACACAGTAGCAGCCGGTGTCAGAGGAGAGTGGCGGGGGTGGAGAGGAGACTACGACAAAAAGAAGGGGGGGGGGAGAATTTGCCTGTAGCCCACCGCATCCCCAGTCTTCTGCTCCTCTCGTGGCTCCACTGCAGGCACAGGCTCCCAGACTTTCCTGCGGCCAATTCTGAAGCTGCTCTCATGCATGAGAGCAGCTTCAGGATTGGCCTGAGCACCCTCAATTTGCGCTCCTAGGGAGACTGGGAGCTTATGCTTTGCTGTCTCCAACCCAGCAACTGGTTGGAGACCGCTTTAGTGCGCATGACAGTTTGGCCTGCCTGAGACAGTGTGCACCACCCCTCGTGGGTGCCTGTCATCCCCTTAGACCGCCCCGAAGACTCAACCGGGAAACAAAATAAAACGATAATAAACCTGGGTTTATTTTTGTTTACTCTTTCTTTCTTTGTACGCTGCTGGCAGGGGGCGACGCTCCTCTGCCATAGCAGAGAAGCCGCCGCCGCTGCTAACACATAAACTCACACAAACTCTCATCCGCAAATACGTACACAACTTCCATTTAAAAACATTGATTGCTCTTTTCACCTTAGCATACAGCAAAAGTCTCGTTCCAGTTCCTGGTGCTCCATTTTTTCAAATTACACCAATAGTAAATAATGTATTATTCACTATTAGTGTAACTAAAACAAATGGTCAGTAAACAAGAAGAGCTGAGCGCCAACAACCAAAAGAGCAAGCTGTCACCTGTTCTTGGCACTAATTTTGCCACTTCTGATGCCCAGTGTCATAAAAGCAGTGATGGGTATCGCAAGGGGCAAGCCAGGGGCCGCAGCTGCGACTCCTGGCGACCCTTAAATGACGTCCATGAATGTCATCAGTGAATCCAGTCAGTGCAGTTTGTGGCATCATGGGTGAGGTAATGAGCAGTGAAATGGAAATATGGCTGCCTAGGTCAACATAAATGGGGGATTTCATTACTTTAGGTTTTGTGTAGTAACCATACATGCCAACCGATCCAATTCAGGCGTGAGACTCGTGATTTTTGATGCCAAACGTGCTTTTTTTCTGCTGTCTCCCGCCTCAGATTGCTCCAGCTTCCATGTCAGTAAATGGGGGAAATAAGTTTCCCCGATTTTTTTTTTTTTTTTTTTTCTTCGTCTTAAAACTTTCCTTTTACAGCTTGAAAATGTTGGTATGTATGGATAACTGTAACGTCTGCTTAACCAGTGTTTTTAAATACGTTATTTACTCATCTGGATGAAGAACCATAAATGTAACATTTTTTCCAGTTAATTTATGTTCAAGCTATGTTAATGGCACAATTAGTGTTTCATAATTAAACGCATTCATTTGTTCTAAAAATGCAAGTAGTATGCTTTTGTGTGCATTTCAGGCTTTCCTCCACTTGTGGGCATGCCCTCTCCTCCGATTTGTAGTGCCAAATAGGATCTCAATGCCATTATTTGCAGGCAGCATTTACCAGCCCACTGCTCTAAATTTTTAAGCTGTGGAGAAACTGTGTTTAGAACATGTAGTATTCCTCCTGAAATGTTTACCCTCTAAAGTCACTGAGTGGTGGGAGGGGGCATATTGTCCGTTTTCTAATGTAGGTACCTGGTCCTGTTTTTTTTTTTTAAATATAAATGCATTCTAATATATTGACTTGATATTGGGAAGACTTGAGGTTGGTATGGATTTCGACGGGGTGGGGATCCCCAGTCCCCTTAGGATCCTGATTATGAAGGAGCTGGGTTTCTAAGGTGTGGTGAGCACTGCATTGATTTTCCTCAGTTTCATGAAATGAGCCATCTTTAAATGCATTAGCTGTGAGCTGTATAATTCAGCCAAATTGATTTCTAGGGGCCTGTGGGAATAACCCTTGTGATCCTTGTAATTATATCGACGTTGGTCTCTCCAGATTGGCATGCTGCCCCCTCTATTCTACACACAACTTTCCCTTCGGTCTCCGAGCATTTTCACTGAATGCCCTGCTGTGTTCTGGCTCCTTCCCATATGCGCCTTTTGCTTTCTGGTGGGATTTTGGCCATACAAGCCAATTTAATTTCAACATTCGGTTATGGAATCCTACCTGATGCTTCTCAAACGCTTCCTCCACCATCACCTCCTGCCTATCGCCAGGGTGCAGCACTAATCTGAGTGACCATTCCTAGTAGATTAAAGACTCATCTGATCTTAGTTTGTCTTACTTTGGAATATGTTGGAAATCCAGTCATTCCCACCTCAAGGATAGGCTTTGGATCCGCAGCCTTTCCGTTTCTGCCCCAGTGCCAGGCCCTCTAACGCAGAGCTACTGTCATCCTTTTTCTGTAGATTGTCAGGCTTGTGCTGAGCATCTTGCAATGTAGGGTGAGAAATGTTGTCGCAAGGTTCCAGTAACTTGCTTGGTTTCCTTGATGCTCCAGTGGTAGCTGTGATGGACTAGTGAACACTAAGGAGTTGTGTGAAGGTTGGTTTCAGATGCAGCTTCCAGTCATCCAAATAATAAAGGTCAATGTCTGGTGATAAAAAAATAATCTTGAATATAGAATTAGATGAAAGAGCAGATATGCAGACAAAGATGATTATTAGATGCCTCTAGCCTGTAGTCTGTGTTCTGGCTCAAAGTTTTACGACAGCATTGTATATACCACCACATATGGATGCTGGGTACCACCTTTGAAATGAGCGGTGTTATCTTAGCCTCTGGTTGCAGGCTTCTTGACACCTCTGAGTCGCTTGGGTCTGAGATAATGCTATGTCCCATAAGGTGGAAGGCAGTTCCACACAAAAATAGTACTGGACAAATCCAGCTCCTTTGAAGTCTGCATTGAGTTCATAAGGCAGCAGTGTGATTTATACAGTGCTTAATTTGTAAAATATTATGTGCCAGGGCTCTGACCAGGAGGCCACTGCAGCTTGCACCACCCATCACCCTTGTCATCGGTGCCAAAACAACTACTAACCATCTCTCTCGCATGTAAATGCTACAGTTCAGAATATTCCAGACCCCCAACCCTAAAGGAATGGCTGGGGAGGCAGGTATTAGCACTATTTTAAAGTATATTGTATTCCTAAACAACTGTTGTTCTGCTCATCTCTAAATTAGATGAGCAGCGCCACCATGTGGTAGACTGTTCTAAGTATGGTGGTGACAATTAAGTGCCGGTGCTGAGCACCGGAAAGCACCGGCTCAAATTAAGCACTGGATTTATACTTTTGTGGTTGTGATATGGGAACTCAATAAGTTTCTTAAATACAAATTGATTTGTATTTCTGTAGATCACAGTCCCAATTTATCCATTGCCCCTCGAAACCTCCCAGGCTCTTGGTTATGTTTTGGTGATGCCTGGCAAAATAGGCTGGAGCCCTTTTTTCTCAACAAATGCTTTATTGTAGTTTTCAGTACACAGTTAGACGCAATGCAGTATAAACTATGTACTGTGGCACATCACATTACAATTGTGTGAAAATTTGTTGTCCATACATAATTATTACGTAGATCACTGTAGGAAGTTAAGAATGGTAAATGAAGTCAAATTGTGAAAGCTACATCGTGGCCTTATAAGTAAGATGTGAGGGTGTCCGTAAGAAAGCTGACCCAAAGAGTGGGCAAAGGTGACTGGTAGAGGCATTGTATAATTATTGCGTTTACTTCACATATATTTAATCTACTTCCTTTTATGAAAGTTGTTAAGTATATGTATTGTGTAGAGAGCTTGTCAGATAATTTATGGTGTTAACCCATGATTGCATAAGTTCAGGCAATCTATTGTAGGACCCTAAAGTGAACTTCTACAATGTGATTTTCGGTTACAACACTATTCATATAAGGTTCAGAGTTTCTGGCTAGAAGATGATCACATATTGGGCAATGTATTTTCAGTGGAATAAAAGCAATCCTTGGATCACAGCTCAGAGGAAGTCTAAGTATGTGATCTTTTTTTGATCGGTGCACGTGTTCCAGTATTTAAAGTAGATTCATGTATCTGCACACATCAACTTGCCCATGAACGGTCCCCATATTTGGCCAAAGGCTTCCAATTGATCATGGATCATGCAGACGACCTGTTCACAAGAGACAACCTGTAACAATGCAGTCAACCATTCTTCTTTTGTGGATCAGGTTGACATCACCATTATTACAGGATGCAGGTCTTGGCCACGGCCAAGGAGGGTTGTTTTTCATCTTTGCTTGTGGTTAGTTGGTACTATAAAGTCTGTGTTGTAGAATGGAGGTATCATTAGCATTTGACATGTCTCCATCTATCGGAGCAATATTGCTGCAATCCAGGACAGTGCAATAG
Organism: Calotriton arnoldi; assembly: GCA_963921515.1. Classification (NCBI taxonomy): domain Eukaryota; kingdom Metazoa; phylum Chordata; class Amphibia; order Caudata; family Salamandridae; genus Calotriton; species Calotriton arnoldi. The sequence continues at coordinate 1,277,402 of CAWUFW010004654.1, forward strand.
GACATGCTGCAAATCGCATCACGGCTGGCTACAATGACAGCTATTAAAATGAGGAAGTAGGCCTCCCTTATGTAACTTTAAAAGTGATCTGTACCATTTCTGCGTAGACTAGGTTCAGCTGAATATTCTCATTTCAGTGATTCTTCTTAAGGTTGATGCAGATTCAGTTAGTTAAAAAAATATATTCTCAATCAATAAACTGTATAGACCCAATACTTCGCCATTGAATCCACCCCACACTGAGATATTTTGTAATTGGAAATTGTGGCAAACATATTGGGGTGGGGTCCAGTCAACCCCTCGGACCGTGTGATAGTTGTCGGTATTGGTAGGAAAAGCTTTCATCCAACTCAGCTTGTTGTCAAGACTATGGAATGGTTTGAGTATCCCATCATAATATAGTTCTAAGTGGCTGATTCCTTTGTAACTCTAGTTATTCCACTGTATCACAGAATCGCCCATATGTACATCTGCTTTGTGGCAGTTGGGTGCAGTGTTACGAGGAGCGGACTAACCTTCAGCTTCCTATGTGCATAATTACACTTTACATAGCAAAACCAAAGGGGATGATGGACGGAGTGTTGAACATTGCGAGCACTCACCCCCAGTCAACTGATCTGGGTTTAATCCATCATCATTCTTTAGCTCACTCCGCCACCCCAGTTCAGACATGGCCATATGCAAATCAGTCTGACCCTGTGCCTCATGGGAACAGTCCAGCCCGAACTGCCAAGCCATGTCTTCCCTGGACTGGAAGCTGAGCATCCTGGGACCGGTTTCGGGTTCATAACCCTCATCAGCCAGGCTATCTTGAATCCAGTGGCAAAGTGAGCAAAGGACCCACGTCTGGGCAAGATAGCCTGGCTGATGAGGGTTATGAACCCGAAACCGGTCCCAGGATGCTTGTTTCCGGTCCAGGGAAGACATGGCTTGGCAGTTCGGGCTGGACTGTTACCATGAGGCACAGGGTCAGACTGATTTGCATATGGCCATGTCTGAACTGGGGTGGTGGAGTGAGTTAAAGAATGATGATGGATTAAACCCAGATCAGTTGACTGGGGGTGAGTGTTTGATTTGCTCTAGCGCTCCGTCCATCATCCCTTTTGGTATCGCTTTGTTCGCCCTAAGTTGGCAGGGTATGCCCAGACGTGGGTCCCTTGCTCACTTTGCCACTGGATTCAAGATAGCCTGGCTGATGAGGGTTATGAACCCGAAACCGGTCCCAGGATGCTTGTTTCCGGTCCAGGGAAGACATGGCTTGGCAGTTCGGGCTGGACTGTTCCCATGAGGCACAGGGTCAGACTGATTTGCATATGGCCATGTCTGAACTGGGGTGGTGGAGTGAGTTAAAGAATGATGATGGATTAAACCCAGATCAGTTGACTGGGGGTGAGTGTTTGATTTGCTCTAGCGCTCCGTCCATCATCCCTTTTGGTATCGCTTAGTTACACTTTACAAACATGGCTATAATCACACTTGTCTAGAGTCCTTGGTAATGATTTAAAGGTGTATACTATGGAAGTATCTTGTTTGCAATTCAATATTGTTTACTAAAGAATGCTTCCTTTTCTAAAACTACTGACACAGGAGGTGGTTCAAACCTCGGAAGGTAACATATCAGTTGTGATAATTGATATACTAAGTAGTAGAAATGCATATGAGGCTGGCGTAATTCTGTTGAAGTAGTATGGGCATGTAGTCTGAATGATTTAATTCTTGGGAGAGACCCTCTCCGCATGAATCTGTTTGTTGTTGCCTATCTGCGACAATAAGGATGCATGGATTAACACCCCAAGCTGGAAATAGAAGTGGGGTGCCATAGTCTAAATTTCTGCATTCTGTCCCATGTAGAGAGGTTTAGCTGTGCCCATCAAATAGTCCTTCTGTGTATGTGATAACTAATTCAGGTTCTCATCCACAATTCCTTCTAAACTTGACATGATGTCCATGGTGAAAGCACAAAAATAGGAAAAGGCAATACAATTGCACATATATACGAAAGAATGTTGAGACACTTCTAATAAGAAATCATAAGGTGATAGAGGCTCATAGGTTAAATGGATACTGCTTCATCATTTACTGGCACCATATTCTAGTTCCTTTCTTACACAGTAGGGGTGAATTGAACCGTAAGGATGCGTTACATTTTTTACAACGCCTCGATTAAACCCACAGTGTGTTATATAACGGCTTCTTTTCTTTGGGCAGCCTCGCTACCGAGGAAAGAAGTTAATTGGCTTGATGAGGGAAATGTGTAAGTTCAATTGGTCCATGTAAACGGGTATGAGTTACCTGAATTAGGAAATTTTAATGTGCTCCATCATTATTCCTGTAGTAGATTACGTTTTTATGTGATCCCTGTTCCTGTTGATCTTTGTAATGAATTTTCATGTTTATTGATTTTGCTGCTATTGGATACAACATTTAGCACTTTAAAATTGTTTGCACTTATGTGCTAGATATCATGGAGAGCTTTTAACTTTGAATATGTCCTTGTATATGTTTTTAACATTGGATGTACTGTTTTAGCTCAAATGCATTATGTTTTTATAAATGTTACTGTGTGACTTTAATGTGATGGAAACATTGCGAATAAACTTTGGCTTGACTGGTCTGTACTGTGGACTAAAATGTATTGTGGTGCCAACATCTTCCACTGCAGCTTGCCCCTTAAGTGAGGATCAAGATTTGTCTCTGTTCTCGTGCGGTGCTTCGGTAACTCTATTCAGACCCTCCTTATCAGAGTTTCTCTGGCCTGGTCTGTTGATGTAGAATCTGAGCTTGTGTTTGTTCTACATTACTGTGCCCATTAGTTGAGTACAAGTCATGTTTCTCTTTAGGAATTATCCTGTCAATTAAGTTTGTGTCAAGAGAATCTAGGAAGGTTTGCAGTTCATCCAGCTCCGTACAGAATGAGGTTTTTAGTCGATTATCATATTTGCTGGTTCCCTGAGGTGTATTTATGTCCCATTGATGAAGGCGTGGTCTAGATGCCGAGCATCTTTTCCTTTTCAGATTGGTCTCAAAACAATAATTTCCAGATTTAAAGAACTTGTCCCTCAAAAATTAAAGGGACATTGTATTTCGTCTCTTACAGAACTGCTGTCTCATGCTGATGCATAGAAAGCATACAATGATGGGACGACTTCTAGACAAGTTAGTTGCAGGTCTTGAACGTATCCCGTGGGCCCTTGATTATTTCAAGGGTTGTGTAAATTGGATGTTTAGTTGGCATGGAAGCAGCACTGCTAAATATCTGAAAATGTAGTCTCATCTTTCTTCAGTACTGATAGTCTGACATCCCAGGAGCAGGATTCCAAGTCTGTGATTTTGCATTTAAGGTGCTAAATATCCTATTCCCAGTCTGGGTTCTTGCCCATCTTCATCTGTCAAGCCTTTTTTCAGTAAAAGTGTAAAATGTTAATAAAGGAGGCAGTGCCCCTTCGTATGCATGTTACCTTAGGCAGAGCTGATCGAAGATATCTCTTTCATGGTGGATAACAATTACTCCTGTCATCTTTGTCCAATTCATGTGTGTGGTCAGTTTGCGGTCAGAAGACTCTAGAAAACGGCAACTGATAAGCCAAACATGAAGACAAAGGGACTATCAAGATTACTGCTTGGCAAATTGTTTGTTTCCATGTCTTATGCAGTGATAATATAATTGGCAATGATGTAATTAGTGAACGTTGACTTCAGTAGACACTAGTGGTCTGTAATGCAGATGTCCAGTGACCGTATCAAGATTGCCTGGGGAGCTGGTCCCATGCCTGAAGGCTTTTCAGGTTTACAGACAAAAGAGCCACACCACAAGAAATCAGCCAGCAGTGGATCTTACCGGTAATGATGTGGCTCAGTCACTACCTACAAAAGAGGCAGTTTGTTGTCAACAATTCACATATTGTAACAGTAGGTATAAGTGCTGTCGAGTTAGTGTTTTAAATAAGACCGTGTCCCACTAGGAAAAAGAAATTGAGGTGTTTGCTTTTCAAAGATGAGCCCAATGTAAGTTAGAACAGTATGTTATGCATTCCAGTGCTAGGTGTCCCAAAACGCCGTCGCACAATTGCGCATACAACTTTGGTTGTATCAGACATGGAAACTAACCATGGTTCTTAAGTTAGTTGTTGCTGGGTTTATTTTATTTCACACATTGTTCCCCTGGGGCCCTCTGATAATCTGAGTGGTTGATTATTTACTTCACAGTTACTCTCCCATCACGTAGTGGCATCCAATCCTCACCTTGGCTTCTCGGCATCTACTTAGTTTGTCTCAGCTGCCTCTCTCATATCACGGGTTACGACAAGGCAGATGGTGGTCCAACAGATGTAATTCACTGCTGCGAGTAGTGTGCGGACATGATTATCACTCCTGTTCTGCCTATTCGGTGGATCGAGGCAAGCTGTGATGCTGCTCTTTCAGTTTGTGCATGTGTTGTTCCCCAGTCGGAAAAGTCTATAATTCACTCAGCTTGCATGGGTTCAGTGGGCGCGATCAGAGAGTAAAACTGCAATGGTGGGTGCACCATAGGTTCATCTAGAAGTTCACTCAAACTTGATTCATGTCCCCTGCTGTACATAGACTGGGCCGGAGAGATATAGTGGCCTGCAAAGCACTGTTACAGCATGTCTATATGTGCTGCGGCCAAGCTCTGCCTCCAATAAGCTGGTGTCTTGAAGAGTACGGTTTGATTATTCTGGTGCCCAAATGTAATGTTTTGTGTCTCTGCACCGTATTTTCAAGTTGAGAGGCTCTGGGAAGCGCCCAAGTCCTGCATCTTGCGTTCCATCAGTCGAAGTTTAAACTTTCTTTTATAAAAATCTTTTTCTATTAATTTCCAGAATACAATACAAGTACATGAAAACCTAATCAGTTCAGTCGAAAAAAACGATCGGAAAAAGTCTACTTGTTTGGCCTATCACCAACTCACTGGTCATACTGTCCTATCTAGCCAAGGTGTCTCGTCTTGTAGGAAGCCTGTGGGCTCTGAGGATTTCCACTTGTGTAGCATTATCAGCTCTTGCCTCCTAATTTAGCAGGCACTTCTTGATAAAAGTTCTTAAATCTGTTGCCTCTTCATCCAAAGGTCAGTCCAAGAACCGTAGGCACTGGTTTTCACCTCATTTTCCAATCACACTATCTTAGCTCTAGCTGTTTGATGGAAGTAATCACACATTGTTCAAAATGTTGTCTCTGGTCAGCTTCTAAACTCTGTTAATACTTCCCAGATTTCAAAGCATACTCACTGCTCAAGGCTGCCTACCGCCTTCTGCTTATGGCCCACTCTTCTCTTTATACTGTCAACACTCCCGCCAATGCCGAAGTCTTGGATCCTATACATTGGTTTGAATGCTTCACATCTGAAAACGTGAGATCGTTGCCACCCTAGGAATCTGAGAAGCATAGTGTTACTGGGTCATTCCTCTCTCGAGTTTCCCTGGAGGGTTGGGATTTAGGTATTCAGAAGCCTCTCCTTTTGGAACTTTTGTTCGCATCTTTTCAGTACATGAATGGGCATTATAATACACTTTTATGATCGGAGATCATTGATCCTGCCATAGTAAATATTCCTCCTCAGAGCACTCCAAATTGCCTCCTGAATTACCATTGAGATTCATGTTGCCATCACTCATTAAGGGCGCGGTAATTGCTGCCCTTCCCTGCCCCATTCAATAGGCTGTGCCCCTGCTCTCCCCAAGGATGTATTCTCCCTGGTCCGAGCCTCCGCAAAGCCCAGTGCTTATTCACAGAGCTGGTACGACCAAGGACCCCATCACCCTCCTCTCAGCACTGTCTCAGATATTGTGTGGCCCATCAGCATCTGAACAGGCTTTACCATATTGGCACTCTTGCAAACAGGGAAGCGGTGATCCTCCAAATCCTGCTGTGGCCTGAGAGCAGAGCAGCCCCCAGCGCAGGGCTCCCTCCAGTGCTGGACCTTGAAGTGCCCAACTTTCACTCCATTCAGGGCCCAATCATTGCCTAAGATAGGGAAACTGCACTGGAGTCCACAAAATAGGCAGCATTCTTTGAGCACCATCTAAAAATATTTTAAATAAAAATGTATCACGTTTTTTTTTTTTTTTAAAGTAAGGGCACTGAAGAAAATAATTACTAAATACTTTAATTCTATAGTTACATATTTTACAAATACATTGGTCCGTGCTCTGTTAGAAAGCCTGACGCATGCTGCAGTTTACTTTTGAAACATTGGTAAATCGGCATAAATTATACATTTCGCCTTTTTTGCCATTTCTATAAAGAACCTAGGAAGCAGTCTCTCTTGCCTGTGTTACGACAGTTTAATTTCAGACACCATAGGTTAGCATTTCTGTTTTTACAACAACATTCTACAGAGTTTATATGTATACTCTGTTAATTATATTAATCACTGTATTAGAAGGAGATTATTAGCATGAATCCTATAGAGTATAACCTGTCTGGGATCTATGTTATGACGTCCTTTTTTTCTAATTTAATTTTTCATAAGCTATGGATTTTTTTTAGGTCTTATGACGGTCAATCAAATATTGATGTTACGTTTTGTGTAATATGTTAGGTTTTCTTTTTTATGAAATATATTTGGAAATTTTAACAATGGATTTTATGAATGTGGTATCAATGCATTGTTTTATTTGTCTGTCTCTTTTATGGCATATCTGCATATCGTCCGACTAAAGATTATTTCATTGATTCATTGAGGACAGTAAATACTTATCCGAAATAAGTGGAGTAAGGTTTTACTGAGGACTTTAAGACTTTAAATATTTTAATAATAGGACTGTATATCTTCTGAAATTCAGAAGATCTTCTTCCATAGTAGTCATTTTTATCACAACTGATAAGTATAGTTGTTCGTTCTGTCTTAGTCCTGAACTTGTCTGAATCATAAATACAGTATTTGGTCATTTGAAACTCAAAACAAATACTTTGGAGAAAAATCAGTTGCAATATTCCGAACTCCACACTGTGTCCGGAGAGTACACATTTGAATCCGCAACATTGTAAGCTTCTAATAAGTTGTTACAGGAAAGTAACTTTTTTCCTAACTGCACATATTGAGATCACTGCCCAGCCTGCAGTCTTGCCAATAAAACACCCAGGTAATGTGTCAGAGTGTGCACGCATTCTTTTACTCAAGAGTCTTTCCTTTCTCTGTCACTGCTCTAGTTAGGGGCTGCTGCTTCTGATCCACAGAGCGGTCCCTCAGGCAGTAATTTGTAGTCAGGACCGCAGTAGAAGTCATTCCTTGCCTGATTAAAGCTGGATTTATATGGGCATCAAAAGGATTCAACATCTAGGATGCACTGTTAGAGTCCACAGCAGTCTTAAGGGTTTCACTCTTCATAGTACAGGCTTCAGTGGTCCAATAGCATTCGTCAAGGAAAGAGCTTTTAAATGAGTCAAGGGATACATTTTGATTTTAAGCAGAGTATTGTTCCAAATTCTAAAATCTTAACCATCACCCAATCGCACAAGCAAGTATCTCCCAGGACCTTGTTCCTGCTTGCAGATGTGCCAAAAAACACTGGCCTTAAATTGCTCCTGGTTCACTTCATAGAATAAAGTCTGTTGGGGGCAGACTGAAGTGCCAACGGTGGCCTGAAAATGACTGTAGCTTGGTTTCAAACCTTATAACCTATATTTCCACACACAACACTGACCGTGAAATGTGTTCTTGTTGGTGGCTATAGCCCACCAGGTAGTATTCACAATTCTGTTGTGAAAAGTTTTATCTTAATTTATGTTAATAAAGCAATATCTGATGGATACTTAAAACCAGATTCCGCACCTGTAGAAAATGCCCAGGTGCCAGATTGGATCCGTAATATTTTTGCATAACCCCTGCTTGTCAGTAAGTGGCACTGTGCGGCCCTGTGTCAACTCTGGTCTGCGCTGGAAGTGACGGCAGTAGCCGCAATTATGCACCACCAAAGTTCGCTGACATCAGTTCATTTCTTTCTGTGCCTGTATATGCAGATCTGAGGCTAGCTTATATTTTTCTTATCAATTGACAAGCTTTTTCTTCAAATTCTTTTCCAGTATGCAAGTGAATATGTCCCTTCTTAAAACCACAGGATTTAAGCCTTGTAGAGACTGTCACAAACATGTCTTTGACAAATCCTCATGAGGTCTGCCTCTGGTGTCTGGGGTTGGGCCACGACTCCAGGTCATACGAGGAGTTTGCCCTGATGAACCTGAAGGCAACTTGGGACTGCAGGGCCAAGCTGTGCGTCACTGAACACTGGCAGAAGTTGCATATGGGCTGCTTAAAGTCAAGGACACAGACCTGTTCCTTCTCTCAGGCCCAGTCCCATGGTAGGTCGTTGTCACGGTCCAAGTCTTTGTGCAAGACCAAATCTAGGAAGAAGCACGAAGTCCAAGACGGCCTTGTCCCAGCCTAGCTGCACTGTATTAGAGAAGTCCCCCCCCCCCACTTCGCATAATGTAAATGAACTTGTAATGATACGTGTATGCAACGTTTTTTATTAATCATGCATAATAAACTAAACTTTAAACCCCTCACGTGTTCACGAAGGTGATGGCGGTGATCACAGCATACCTTCGGAAGTTGGGAGTACCGTCTTCCCCTTCGTTGATGGCTAGCAGTTGAAGCGGGCTCGCCAAAGTCTGTCATAGACCACCTCCAAATGACAGCAAACCTACTTACATCACTGAAGTTCACTGTCGGTGTGCCAAAGCCGCTTCTGACTCCTTCTCAGAAGTTTCCTGTCATTGGAGCCATCCTGGTTGCAGTGCTCTTTCGGGCCTTTCCTCCGGGACAGCGAGTCCAGAACAAGTGGGCTATGATACCCATGTTTTATCCTCAGTCCTGGATCTCTGTGAGGACGGCTGTGAGGCTTCTTGGCCTGCTGGCCTCCAGCATCCTGCTCATTGACAATGCCAGAAGGCACATGCGGGCTCTGCAGTGGGATCTGAAGTCACATTAGGCCCAGCCCTGAGGGAATGTCGGATTCCATCCAGGTTTCAGAGTAGACTACAAAAGGTTTGCAATGGTGGCAGCTTGACTGCAGTTGGACCAACCCGCAGACCCCTCTCCCACCCAGAGCTGATGGTGGTGACAGACACATCAGTCCTGGATTGAGTAGGTTGTCTGGGAGACGTGGAGATCAAAAGACTCTGGTCTCTGGTAAAGACCCGCCTCCACATCAACTTGGAGTTTCAGGCCATTTGCTTGATGTTGAAAGCCTTCCTGCTGTCTGTCAACCGGCAGCTTGTTCAGGTCTTCATGGACACCACCACTGCTTGTGGTACTGTAGAAGCAAGGCGTGGTGGGGTCCTGGGCTCTGTGCCAGGAGGCCCTTTGCCTCTGGACATGGCTAATTTGTCAGGACATTTCATTCACCTGATCTTTCACCACTTGACAGGATCTTTAAACGCCAGCCGGACAAACTCATCCAGTGACACCTAGCAGATCATGTATGACAGATGCACCCAGAGGTGGCACTGGGGGACTTCCAACAATTGGGAGAACTCTGGCTTGATCCGTTTGTCACTGCCCAGAATGTGCAAAGTCAAGGCTTTTACATGTTGGAGCTCCCAAGAAGGCCCTCTCTCGGAGACAAATTCCATGTAAAGTGGAGTACAGGACTCCTGTATGCCTTCCTGTTGCTGCCTCTTCTGCCCAATGTTTTGAAGATAAGGAACGAATGGGCCCAGGTCATCATAGAGACTCCAGAAAAGAAGAGTATGGTACTTGGAACTTATGGGCATGAGCATCTGTCCTCTGATCAGGCTACTAATTCAGGAGGATCTCCTGTTGCAGCAGTAGAGAAGAGGCCTGTGCTTGGATCTTAGTAATCTACACTTCCATGTGATAAAACTGAGCAGCACCAGTTGAATTCCATTTGTTCTCCCTCCCAAGGAAGTGGATGTCATCCTAGTAGCCAGGCTTCCATCTAAAAAATCTGTTTATGCCGGCTGATGGGACAAATTTGTGGCTTGGTGTGGTACCCGTAACTAGCCAAATTGAGTGTGGCACTGTTAAAGGTATTCACAAAACCAACCGTCCTACCTCAACTCGCCTGTTGTCACGTGCTTTCTTAAAGGTTAGGTCCACATGTTTCCTCCTAAACCTTTTGTGATGCAACAGTGGGACCCTAATTTGACTCTTACTTTCCTTATGTGTGCCCTTTTTGAGCCATTGTAGAGCTGTCCTCCATGTCTCCTCACTCTGAAGACTGTCTTTTCTCTTTGTGATCACTTCAGCTTGTTGCGAGAGTGAGCTTCAAGCTCTTTGAGTTGAGCCACCCTACACCTCTTCTTTTATGACAATCTGGAATTGAGGACTAGAGTGGCCATCCTATCCCAGGGTGTGCCTCCCTTTAATGTTGGACAATCCATCACACTCCCGATGTTCTTTACCACTCCTCACCCCTCAAAAGAAAAGGAGAGACTCCATCAATTGGATCCCAAAAGAGTGTTTAGCATTTACATCAATTATTTCAGTTGGGTGGATGATTAGCTCTGGGGCAAAGCAAGGCAATGTGCAAAGGAGGACCTTATCCAGGTGAATTATCCTCTTGATCAAGATCTGTTACGTGTTGGCTAAGAAACAGCTCCCTCAGGGATTGAAACAAGGCTATTACTATTGTGCTGGCATGTGGAGTGCCTGTCGTGGATTTTGGCAAGCTGCTTACATGGTCATCAGTGGACATGTTCACGAAGCACTACTGCCTTGACAGCCAGGTCTAAAGGGAAGGGCTTTTTTGCCATAAGGTCCTGCAGGGCTTTTGGGTTTTAGTCATTCCACAGGTCCTCCATGGGTGAGGTACTGCTTTGGTATTTATTCTACAGGTGAGGAATCTGCTGTTATAAGTATCCATCAGAAAAACAAGTTGCTTATTTTTTGGTAACTCTTTCTGGTGGCTACTCTATCTAACCGCAGATACTTCTTCGCCTTCCTGCTCACCGTTCTATGGAATGGATTTTTTTCCATCTAAAAAGGTTCCGCTTTAAAGCACTTCATTCTGAGATGAATAATTGACTTTAGGGCTCTGCGTCAAGCAGAGCAGACATTGTCCAGAAAGAAACTGTGAGTGCGGTTGGGTGGCGCCTATATGTGGCTCCAGCCTTCACTTCCTGGAAGCAGTGGAGTCGACGAAGAGTCGCACAACACCACCTACCAGTGCACAAGTGCTATGGTGAAAAATCTTCCAGATCCAGCCTGGCATTTGGGGATTTTCTACAGGTGAGGAATCTGCGGTCAGATAGGGTAGCCCCTAGGAAGAGCGTCACTGAAGGTAAATACCTTGTTAATTTATTCCATGGTCTCTGCTATAGGGACGAGGTTGAATAAGGGACAGTGGGTCAACACATGTAGCCATTGATCAGCGGAGACCAGCCCTGGTGGTTTTCATGTATCTGGCCATCTGACTCTTTTAGGTGAATTACCAGTCCGTCCGGCTGTGCAAGCGGACACTCCTAAAATAAAGTCTTTCCAACTGGACAGTTTTTTTTTGACGTGCAGGCTGGAGACTGATTCATTGGGTTCATTACAGCCACCTGCCTCCTCCTGCCCTGCCTTCCCTCATTCTCTCATTTCCCGTGAGTGAAACCTCGTTAGGAAAATGAATATATGTATATTTTTTGTCGCTAGATATCTTTATTACTGCCGTGTCACAAGTGCAGGGGCGTAAATGCTTTCCTTGGAAGCGAAAACTCCCCTGTGACTGTAATTTATATCGCTGGGAAAACTCGGATTGTGGCAGGTGTCATTTGCATTGCCTGGGAAATGACTTCAGCTCCGTGCTGTGACGGGTTTCGTTCCGCACACAAACCTGCTGGGATTTTCCCCTCACTTTGCGATGTCTTCACTAGATGAATATCAACTGGAACGACGGCCTCTCATCCCAGGGCTCGAGCAGATCTCTGTCACTGCCTCTGCAGATGCGGGCCCTGCTTGTGCGTCTCTGGGAGATAGATGCGCGCGCTGGCCTGCTCCGCTTCCTGGAGTCATTTTTAATGTCTGCGTTTTATTTTCGTATTCCTTCCTGAATGCAAGATGGTGTTAGAACGGAGTGATGATCCTGCTTCAGCAGGTGTTTGGATTCTATAATATAGCAGGACCCACATACAGTATCTCAGGCAATGTATTTTATTGGAATGTATGTAGTGCTCTTTTCCATTGGAAGGCGTCGTAGCACTGTATGGTAGGGTAAAAGGCATATTAACACTTTCTCTTCTGGCCCTTAAATGTGGTTTTTAAAGTTGCTGCAAGGCTCCAACACTTGGGGATCGCATCAGGCATGCACGCGCGCACACACACGCAAACACAAGCGCACACAAAAACACATGCACACAAACCCTTCTCCTCCCCTTGAGAGGTCATTAGGTCTCGCCTACGCAGCGCGCATGCGCTGCATAGGAGCGGACCTTTTGGAATCGATCAGCATTTTCGCCAAAAACGTGCATGTTTTGCATTGCTTTCTATTGCAACGCGTGCACGTTTGGCGTTTCCCTTGCGGGAGCGAGCAGCGGTGCCATGTGTTAGCAATTATCGCGCTCGCTCCTGCAAGGTAAACGTTGTGTGTCCCTGCTCTCGGCCGCACTCCCCCCCCCACCCCCTCCCACTTGTTTATTATTGTAGGCGGCCACTCCCCTTCCTGTATGCGACGCTCGCCGGAGCCGCGCTTGTTTTAAATATATGGCCATTATTGAGTATGATTAGAAGGTGGAATATACGATTGGCGGGTGCAGTTCTTAATAAGAAATTTTGGCTGAGTGTTTGAAGTAGCTGGAAGGGTGGATGAGCAACAGCTGGCTTCAACTGCATAGGGGCATAATGGAATTTATATGGTTCGGATGGGGTGGTGAACTACTCGAGAGCTCTGTGTTGCGAGACGCCATTCGTAGACTCTTTGCAGGCTCCTTTACTATCAGACAAATTACAGCTGAGGATTACAGCACAGGCAGGTATTGCTCTTGGTGTATTTTTTCAATCAGATGTAGTGACCAGCGGCTGGTACGAGAAAAGAGCCGTAGCGTTTGTTACTGGAAGGAGCTGCATAATATTAATTTGACGTGACAGAAAGTACGGGGGCTTTGATAAAGGGGAGGCGCATTACAATGACTGAAATTGAAGCAGTGCAATGTATGTTTTTGTAGCTGGTTGTTCTCAGTATGAATATATAACGTGCGCGAAGCGCGCATCTTTACTGTTTATCGTGTCAGTTCTCCATGTGCATTGGACGTCACAGGCGCGTTCTGAATGCATTAAATGGAACTTCATGTTTATCACGCCTTGACATCACAGGAACATTCTGAGTGGTCGAGTGTGACGTCCTATTTATCGTGCCACTACCGTACCCTTTGGGCTTCACAGGCGCATTCTGAATGCATCAGCACTTTTAGGTTGTGCTGAACTGGAACGTAAACGTGGTTGCGATGCCTGTCTGGCTAGTCCTCGGCACACGCAGTGTGACATTTTACGTGGGTACGTAGTTATTACTCGAAAACCTACCGTTCTTTGTCTATCTTGTAGCGTTACTTATTGCTAGAACTTTAAGTGGGATGAAAAAACTGGAGGGGGGGTCTCCCAAAGGGGCGTGGCCAATGTAATTAAGGACGTGGCTTAAAATGCGTAAGCTAAAAGTCAGTGCTTTTTGCTTCTGTCATTGCATCCATATATGATACGAGTATCATCATACCAACAAGTCAGGTTAATGTGCATCATGACTAACCACTTGTACGGTCCGAAAGGCGAGACCTATTGGCTATGCCAATGCTTGTTTTTCAGTGTGGAGGCTAAAACGGGCATATTATGTCTCGGTCTAGATGTTACATCTGGAGTGTTAGAGTTCAGAAAGACTCAAGCCGGGTATTGTGCCAGTGATCCAAGATGAAGTTAAAACCAAATCAAATGCCACAGTGTAAAAACCAAGCTCCATGAGTTTGCCGAATTTCACAAGCATCGTGCTGCGGTTTCCCACCAGGGGAATATTTTATCATTTTTTTTGGTCTAGCACCCGCTCTTGTGAAACATTCATAACTTAAGAAAATATACAAACGTGTACATACTGGGGCTTTTTTTAAACCAGCCCTCTTCATCCATTGGTCTGCGCAAATTTGAGTTTTCCTTCCACTCACCACAGCATAAAGCATGGGGCAGTGCTTCCACAAGTTCAGCCAGTGACTCTCTTTACTGTAAGTGGTGACAATTTGCTTATGCGAATCTGCCTATGAAGTAGTTCTTGAGTGACCCTGTTTCATCCGGGCAGGAGGGGGCCGGGTCCTACCCAGCAGCTGGTGAAAGTAACGTACGCTTGCTTCCGGCGAGTTCTGCGACTCACCAAAGCGGTCACCACATACGCATCCTCTATCCCGATACTGGGCACGCCGAGACAGCAGCAAGTGACTACAGCAGCGGAACTGCGTGCATGGGATGACGCGGGGCTCCAGACGGTGGGGGACTTATATCGAGACTGGCAGCTGCTTCCATTTGACAAGCTTGTAAATGACTATGACCTACCGCAGGGCCAATTTTTACTGCACGCAGCGCTCATTCGAACGTTGAGGATAAACTGGGGTGACATGACAGAGGAACCAAAAACGCACTTAACACTCCAGTATCTACATATAATGGGTGCGGGCCGGCATCTCGTCAGGTGGTTAGCAGAGTCACTACGGTCACATGCAGCAGCCCCACTAGAAAAACTGAAAGGACACTGGCATGCAGATCTACAGAGACAAAGCACGGACCGGGAATGGGCAACAATATTCGGAAGCCCCACCTACATACCGAGGAATGCCAGGTTTAGGCTCATACAATATTACATAACACAAAGGGCTTACATGACACCGGCCTCAATCAATAGAATATTCAATTGCGTCGATGCGCGGTGCCCTCGCTGCGAACTGGTGGGAGGTGACCTCATACATATGCTGTGGACATGCAACAAGCTGGCTACCTATTGGGAGATCGTCACAACACACTTGGCGCGCTGCACAGACCGCACACTGGAATGGAACTGGGAGGTGTGCCTACTGGGGCTATACCCGCGGCATAAGAAATGTAAGGTGACAACCCGCTTTATAGACCTGGGACTTATAGTAGCAAAGCGCCTCATCACTAAACGCTCGAAGTCCCCTGACCCCCGTCAGTGAAGGCATGGTATCACTCCATGATATGCTGGGCGCAGGCGGAAAGTGTGGCGCTCCGGCGAGAAGATGCCATTGGCACACGTAAGACACCCCTAGCTGTAGCCTGGGACACAATTCTCACAGACCTCCGAGGCGCGTGGCAGGAACACTTGGAGGCACAGGGGTTATCCCAAGCGACAAACGGGACACGAGCGCACAGAGGGAACCCAATAGTAGCTTGAGGGCCCCCCCAATGAGCACCAATCCAGAAGTGGGGCATGGATAGCGCACACGCAGTAACCCCTGACAAGTACCCAAGATAACAAACACTGACACTGGGACATAGGCAAACGAAATGTTGGCGATGGAAAGGGCGGTGTGACATATGACATGCACCGTAGTAGCAACACCATCTGCGCTTAATATAACAACTCTGTGAGATGCGATTCCCCCACCCCTTACCCTCCTATCCTAGTGTTCTTCCCCTTATGAGCTAACGTTATTACAAGCAATGTTGTGTACATTCTAGTCGAATGTTTGTTGACGAAACATTGTTATTATAGCAAGTGCTGTGCCTTGTTTGTTTTCGGTACCGGATGCGAGACTTGCAGTACAAAGGTTCAGCATTTGTGCCAAGTGTCGATCGTAAAAGAGGCATATGTGCAATTTCAGTCATCTAACTGCTGTAATACATGGAAAGTTGTAAAACTAATAAAAGAAATTTAAACAAAAAAAAAAAAATGAAGTAGTTCTTGAGTACCGGGATCCGTGGCCAATCACTGCTTTATTTCTGAGTTCAGTTCATGAATAATTTTTTATTCATTTGTGAAGCGCCATTTTTTTTAGAGACGTATAGATGCCGCTTTTTGACTGTGGCCTTTTTTAAGTAACTTTTAAGCTTTTAATGCCTGTCCCATATGTTTGTAAAAATAAATATCAAACAAGCATTTGCAATGCAATAGGTCTCGCATTTGTGAGAGTATAAGCTATTGGCACTGTAAATGACGATGCCTTTTATTTGTGTTTTTAAAACCGATAAATGGCATTGTCATTTACAAATGCCAATAGCTCAAACTCTTGTAACTAGGAGACCTATTTCATTTAAATGAAGCGGCCGCCATTGTCCCGGGCTGCATGGGAAGTGAAAGCGCACATGGTGCGCTGAATGTTGCATGAAAGCATGTCGTGCTTGCAGTAGAACTTGTTAAAGAAAATAGTGCTTACAGACTAAATAAGACATACCGTGTAACAGAAGTAAAAGGGCCAGTCCTCATGGGAGGTTACAAATGATGACAAGGCGATACTAAGGAGAGACTACCAAGCCTATTAACGAATCAGAAGCCAGCATTTACAAAGGACAATGACACAAGCCAATGAAAAATATGGGCTGAGAGTGGGCGGGGCTTAAAGTCCATACTCTAATACAGCAAGCCTCGCAGAGAAGCGTTTGCGATGCCCAGGCTCGACCTAAAAATTGCAGGTTTGCCAAGGCTAGACCTTTTTACATTACTAGTGCTTGTTACAAAGTGTTTTATCTTTTGGTAGCTCATGAATAGGATAGGCAAGAGAGAACTCGTGTCATATAGCAGCACAGAGTTGAGACTAATCCTGTGATAAATGGAGGTACAAATGTGGAGGAGAGTCCGAGTTCGCTCTAAAATAAGAATATGAATATTTATGACATGGATGAGAAACCCACGGCAAGTGAGTGGTGTGTGGGGGTACTGTAGCGCTGAGATTTGTGGAGGGATCCTTCATCTGAACTTTGTTTTTCTTCTCTAGGTCGGCTATGAAAATGCTGGTACAGTGGAATTCCTAGTGGACAAGCAAGGAAAACATTACTTCATTGAGGTGAATTCTCGACTCCAGGTGGAACATACGGTGACGGAAGAGATAACAGAGTAAGTTCCTATACTTATGAATTTATTTTTGACTGTGCTTCCACCATACACTAAAAAGGTCAACCAATAAACATTCAGATACATCCCAGCCAAGAATTAATCTGATGTGACCAGTGGCGTAATGCAAAATGATGGAGCCATTTGCAGAATGTGAAGAAGGACTCTAGATTTTCCCATATCTCACAGATATTCATTAACTTTGGATTAAATACGGACCCCTGAAAGGTTGGGGCAGACCCTTGAAGGGTTGGAGGCCCCCCCTGCACTGCAGAGGCTTCAGAAGTCTACGGTACGCCCCCGTATCTGATGCAAATATGTGGACAACTAGAGATCAGCCCTGGTGGTAGCTTGCCTTCAAGCCCTGATCTATTTGAGAGAAGGCGTTTGATAAACACCCATTAGAACTGATTGTTGACCCCCAGCTCCATTAGGGACAATAAGGGATTGTTATAGAAGTTGTTTACAGTGAAGACTTACATATTCTGTGTCTCTCCGATTTCCTTTGTGTTATGCTTTGACAATTGCATAGTTTTCATTCTTATGCAAATACGTAGCACGTTTTGGTACTCATCCTTCAAAAATGCTGATGTGATAGAGACTTCTAACTGCAGATTCCTTATCATAGAATGTTCCCCAGGCACCAGACTGGATCCAGTAAATCTTGAGCTGTATCTCCATGTGCCGTTAGGTGGCAGCATTGACTTCGTGCTGACCTTGTCCGTTCCAGATGTGACGTGCACAGCGTCTACATAGGCGCCACCTCAGTGCGTTGACATGAGTTTCCTTCTTTCCACCCCAACAGAGCGGGTCTGGAGATCTACCTCTGTCATTTTGTTGCCATCTTTTTCAACCTTTTTCAACCTTTTGTCAACACTTTTTGAGCAGTTGCTCCCAGTATGCTAGGGACATGCCCCCTCAAAAACCTACAGGTTGTAGACCTTGTGGGGGAATGTCAAAAGCAGAGGTATGTGTCTGATCCCAACTTGGTCTGCCGTTGGTGGCTGGGGTCGGACCACAACTCCAGGGCCTATGCTGACTTTTGGTCGATGCACCTGAGTGGGAGGAGTCTGCTGCTGGTCCACTGCTCCATCTTTGAGGAAGGAAAGCTGGCATGTTTGATTCACAGCTGGCTACTGAAGTGAGTTCTTCCACACCACACTAGAGCTGATGCCTGGCCAAAATACAACTTGGAACTCTGCCATTGTTGGGCAAATTTAACCAATGTTAATTAGTCGAATCTGGTCCATTTTTCTCACCCCATGATAAATGAGATGTCTTAGGGGACCTCAGATTTC
Source organism: Calotriton arnoldi (assembly GCA_963921515.1). Lineage (NCBI taxonomy): Eukaryota > Metazoa > Chordata > Amphibia > Caudata > Salamandridae > Calotriton > Calotriton arnoldi. The sequence continues at coordinate 1,295,700 of CAWUFW010004654.1, forward strand.
ACAAATGCAATTAGTCCTGAGGATGGTCTTGTGTACTTAACACAATAGAGACTGAAACTGTGACACAGTTCCACTACTCTTTTGTAATTTACTCACTTGAGAATGAATTCTACAGCTCATAGATATGTACTTCAGTTTGTTTTTTGAGACTGGAGTTGACATACATAGGTCTCACATTATTATTGTAACACCATGGACAAACTAATGTATGTTATTCTGTAATATACATAAAGTGAATGCAACAGTGTTATTTTTGTCCGCCCGTTTTACATTCATTTTGTTACCCATGATTGATTTTGTTTATCCAATTCAGTTGATTTGTGTATTTGCTTTAATACGGTTAAACTCTTGATTTTGTTCTTATGATTCGATTCAATGCATCATATTCCATAGATGCCTAAATATCTGCACTTTGTTTTTTGAGTGACACCCTTGTTGGCCATTGACATTAGTTGATTGTTACCCAAGCTCACAAGGGCTTATGGGTTTGCCTTTCTTTGTAACATATGGATACAAAGAGAGCCCTGTCTTTTTACATTGATCACACGAAGAAACGCTGGGTACACAATCAGCTTTTCATTGGGTTTGCTGGAGCGAAAAATAGCAAGGCAGTGTGGAAAGGGACCATCTCTTTATGGATTGTAATTTCTATTAGGATCTGCTATGCACTAGCTAAGAAGCAGCCTCCTGAGGGTTTGTGGGCCCATACCACAGGGCCAAGACTGCTACTACTGCATTGCTGCGGCAACAAATAGATGGAATGCTTAATGAGTCAAACATTCTCCTCCAGTCAAGAGATCTGGGGTTAAATACATAGTTTGTTTGCTCACCACACCATTCATGTTTGGACCCAGCCATATGCAAATTAGTCTGGACTCTGCTCCTCATGGGAACAGTCCAGCCCGAACTGCTTAGCCGGGTCCTCCCTGGACCGGAAACAAGCATCCTGGTACCGGTTTCGTAGTATATCACCCCTCATCAGCGAGGCTAGCTTGAATCCAGTGACACAGTAAGCAAGGGACCCACGTCTGGGAATACCCATCCCACTTGTGGAAAAGGGTTGCGGCCACATATGATGGACGGAATGCTGAATGAATCAAACATTCTCCCCCAGTCAAGAAATCTGGGTTAAATCCATTGTTTTGCTCACTACGCCACCCCAGTTTGGACCCAGCCACTGAATTAAAGCTAGCCTGGCTGATGAGGGGTGTTATCAATATAATAATATAATTTTGTTTATGACTTGTAAGCTAAAGGGAGTATTGCGTTTAGGTGTAGCACCCTAACCCCTCCCCTCCCCCGGTCATGTGTGGGCTTATGAAGGGTTTGTGAGATAAACAGTGCTATATTTCTAAAAAAACAATTAGTGCAAGGGTCCAAGCTAATTTTTTAGGATGCGATAGTGATTGGCACCACCCACTGCCCAAACCAGAGCTGACCAATGCCTGTGTCAGTGTTACCTACATCATCAATCAATTGTGGTAAGGAAACCCAATTCAAGACGATTACTCCTGCTGGACGGCCCTGCATGAATACCTAATTGCGGTTAAAAGGGGGTCCTCACCCACAATGTCTTATGGCATGGTTCCTCATTGCAAAAAGAACAGATGATGGACGGAATGCTGAACAAATCAAACATTCACCCCAGTCACAGATCTGGAAAGCACAGGACCCACGTCGGGGCAAACTTGTCTGGGGTGGCATGGTGAGCAAAAGAACAATTGATTCAAGCCAGATATCTTGACTGGGGGTGAGTGTTTGAAAAGTAAGTTTACTCCATTCATCATCTTGTTGTATTTGCTATGTGTGCCCTAAGTGGCTATGGGTATGCCTAGACGTGTGTCCCTTGCTCGCTGTGCTGCTGGGTTCAAGCTAGCTTTGCTGATGAGGGGTGATTACCCCAAAACCAGTCTCAGGATGCTTGTTTCCGGTCCAGGGAGGACCTGGCCTGGCAGTTCGGGCTGGACTGTTCCCATGAAGAGCAGGGTCAAGACTGATTTGCATATGGTTGAGTCCAAACTGGAGTGGCATGGTGAGCAAAAGAATGATGGCTTAAACCCAGATCTCTTGTCTGGGGGTGAGTGTTTGAAAAGTGTCAGCACTCCCTCCATCATCTTGTTGTGTGTACTATAGTAGTAGTCAGGATAGATGCCTGCATCCAATGATGATCTCTGTGTCCTTAAACTTGGTCTACATGTTGAGGCCTATGTTGCCTCTGTGGGTTATTCGTTCTTCAAGACCATAAATATCCCTAAATAATATGATGGGAAACCAGTAATGACTCCAAAGTATTTAACGTATAAAGACTTGCACCCACTCATGCAGACTTACATGGGTTGACACATTGGTCATTTGAAAAAGCAGAGTAGAGAGAGACACAGAAATCATGTATGTTTGTCATTATCTTTCAATAAATATGAAACATATTGGTGATCCACTCCAATTGAATGTGGAACGTATTTGTGATGCACTGCAAAGGTATAATCATTGCAAGCGTGAAGGTGAAAAGTAGTAAGAAATTACCACAAAGACTTGACAGGGCTAAAATGTTTAATATTTGTGGACAAAAAGTTTTAACGTTGCAAATTTAGTTTACAGTTGTACTTATTACCCCCAAAAGTACCATGTGCTTTTACCTGGTGGTAGTGAGAGATTCCGAGGAGGCGGTCATGGTGTGTGGGGGGCGCCAAAAATGATTGTGGCACCAGGCGCCACCAGCGCTAAAGCCGGCCCTGATTACTGGCAAGACCCCATGACAATCACAACAGAAAAAGGGGGCATCGACATGAACAGAATGTCTTCAGGCTTTGTTTTCAGCCAGGAATTGTATTTTTGTTTTGGGTTTTAAAACGAAAAGTCCGACTGGGGGAAATGAGCAGTGGAGGCTGTGGTCTTCGCAGCTTCCTAATGTGGCTGTTAAAAACTCGATTGAGTGTGATGATGCCATTTAAGGTATATCAACTATAGCTTCTTGCAGTTTTTTTGTGTTACGACTGTAAAACCGAGGCAACTTGTCCTACCGTTCCATGAACAGTTTAACCTACTGTAAGCTGGTTTTGGTTCCTGCATGCAGTGTGCGCAGAAAATTGTGAACTCCACAGTTGGTTGCGTCCCATTTGTTGAAAATTAAGAGGTCTGGTTGTGTGTTTTCGTCTTTCATTTTCTCTTGTGCCTTGAACAGTTAAAAGCAGGAGTTGCTTGGCATTGAGTTTTGCTCCATGTCGATGATAGAGTACATGCAGAATGTTTTTGTTTGCAAAATCTTGTATTACAAGGATGTTTGTCTATTTCATTGATAAAACATGATTTGGCTCATATTCTTTTCTCGCAGGATTGATGCCAAACGTTATACTTAAACATTGACTTAAAAAAAGTCAGTTTAGCATGTCAAAAAAATAAACATGGAATGTGGAATATGGAGGTCGAGAAGAGAATGTAGTTTAGATTGTCTAATCAACAACGTGGTGTACACATTAGATTTTGGAGTCGGATGTATAGCTAATTAATGTTCTTATGTTGCATTTGCTTTGCCACAGTTTATTGTGACTACGTTTAGATCTTGGCAGAAAACCCGAGAAGTCGCAGAATAAATTAAACTGATTTAGTTTGCATGTTTCAGTTGCATTTTACCACCTGCGACCTGCCTTTCGCTGTTAATCAGTGTCGATTTAAAGTGTACTACCGGATATCTGTTAAGAGATTTAAAATACTTAATTAAATTGTGATAGTTTTACTGAGCTACTGCCACACAATTCCCTCTGAATGTGGGCTAAAAATGATAGTGTGAAAAACGGTGAGTGGGATGGGAGAAGTAGGTGTGGAGGCAGTACTCTGTAAAGAGAACAAGCTTCTTAATATCAATAATGCAAAAAACATAAGCCACAGAATAGGTAAAAGCAAAGCTCGGATTTTCTGTTTATGAGAAAAATTGGCAATTCTAGTTAGCTCATAAACATAACATGGGAGGAGGCACTAAAAATCAATTTACTATGCAATTACACAGAGATCTTGCAAATTCGAACCTAGATGACGAAGCCCTGCCTCCCCCAGCATGCATGGGCTCAAACTTATATTAAAACATTGATTGCAGGAGAGGAATTGCGCCACTGCCGAACCAAAGAAAAACATATCTTCAGCTATGACAAAAAATATGCACTCCTTTAGTATGCGTATCATGATTTTGCAGAAAAGACTATTCTTGGCGGCTAGCAGCAGTATTGTTCCCTCAACAAATGTCTGGCCAAAAGATGTCATTCAAAGTCCTCAGTCTGCTGTGCTGGGGCTACTGGTTGGAGTCCTTAATCCACCCTGCTGCTTTGTAGAACCTCTCATTGTCATGTCCTTTAGGCTAGTCCTGTCATGTATGCCCCTATTACATACATTTGTCCTATCCACACGACAATACATTTCCAAACAGGTGACCTTTTACCTAGTAGCTTGCTCCTGGCTCTTCAACTCCAGGCTCTTAGTATTCTATCATAATCCCTGTACCTGACGTACATAAACATGTCCCCAGGCACTGCAGAATTATTCTGTACAAGGGTCACCACTTTTTTCATCCTTGGCCAACAGCCAGCTGTGCATGATCGCATTTGTTTAGAAAAGCATTGATTGTTTTCAAAACATTTGATTGTTTTCAAAACATTTGATTGTTTTCAAAACATATCGATTCTAGGAAAAAACCCTAGAGTGACCACTTTAGTATAAAAGACCCTCACTCCCCCCTACAAATTAGAGGAGAATTCCTTCCAATCTGACACTGGGTCCTGCATGCTGAATCTTCGACACGCAGCGGTCTGACATCCCTTGCGGGCTGTCATCCTCGAAGCAGAGACGGGGTCCTTCATTCTCAACCATCAGGTGAGGGGGCTGGTTCATCCCTAGGGGTTTCTTGGCTACAGATACATATACCCGCATATACATGCTACACATACAGATCTAGGCTAGGTACATTTAGGCAAGTTAATTAGGGCGCACATTTTAGGAATATGCAAGTGCTACTGTTTTTATCTGAACTGCTCATGTTCATCTTATTAGCACTACGGTAGAAATGTATCTACTATTTACTATATTGGTACTAGCAATCTCTTTTGTATGCTTCTGTCTCCTGATTGTCGCAGCACATATGTTTTACACAAGGCTGTCGCTGGACCAATACTTATTGAAACGTCCTAATCGCCATCTGTGTATTTTCTGAGAGAAAACCAGCACGAGTGTCTGAGCAAAACGTACTGTACTGTTTTCCATGATCCCTGAGGAATCCGGGTTGTCATGTTCAGTGGTTGCCACAAACTACCTACACCACTGTAGAATACAGGGGGGTGGTAGTGGCACTGTAGAGCTAGCTGGTCTAACGGGTGACATATCCTGTGGGGGTGTCCGGAAGCGGTTTGGACACCAAGCCCTCAGTTTAGGTCATCCAAAACGCGCATGTCCTGGGGGACTCCTAGGAACTACACAACATCATTACATTTAGAGAAGAACAATATGACCCCTGGTGAAGGGATAATGATGAACCAGGTCCATGATGATGTATCCCCTTGGCCAAGAAACCAAGTAAGTCATTCTCCAAATAGGTGACTTCCCTGGAAAATCTTGGCATCTCTGCAGAAACCAAAGGAAAATATCGGGCTGCTGCTCAAAGGCCCACTCATGCCTTTTGCCCTGGAAACTGGAATAACTAATTGCCCATGTCTCACTCATTCCCATCCAGCCAACGTTCCATTCTGAATCTCCTGCCTTCCCAAAACCTGTTCCTCCTTTTCACACAAACCCCTTTCTGCCTAGTGCACACCTGAGCAATTTGCATTCTTTAACTGAGTATATAGGTATTTTGTTAATCCCAAATGACTTATGGCTGAAAGTGTTAAAAACTAAAGTTCAAAATGCTGTATTACAGCACTTAGTTTTATTTTCATTGTGTACCTTAATGCTAAGAATAGTGGAATGCAAAACCTGTTGTAATACTTCCATAGTTGGATAATGCACTTATGACTTTAAATTTGCATCCATAAAATACATTCACAAAGCCCCTCGATTTGGAAATCCCAGTTTTATTAAAGTATTACAGCGCTCATAATGCAAATCTTTTGTAGCAAGTACCGTCTACCGACATGTCACCACTGAGATATCGCCAGTCCACACAATAAACCTCAATTGATCCCAGTATCAGCACATTCTACTGGATACTTCTGCATGCAAACTCATATTGAACCCTAGACTTAATGCTTCAGAGGAATATTTTCAACAATGACCAATCATTGGTTGTTGGCCCGAGGTGATGCTGCTGTGGCACAACACAGATCCATTAAACCTCATTCCTGGAAGTGACAGAGTAGGTCCATGAAGGTGTCCCCAGTGCAGATGACGTCTGTGTTTTTGATGGTTAGGTTTTCTTGACTCTTTGGTTTAAATCTCTGTTCTCGCTGCTGCTGGCAGATGCCTGTGACTGATCTTCATTCTTGCTCTCAGTGGTGTCTCAAGCACATGGTACTATGTGTCTTCATGCAACCTTTGCAGGTGAAACGTAATTTTTATTGCCCCCTTCAGAAGAGTCTACATTCTAATTCTGCTGTCTTGGTTTCGCTTTTTGTTGTGAATGACGGTATTTGATTTTCAGTGTTTTCACAAATTCTGAAAATCAATGGTTATTTGTGTTAATACATTTGGCACTACAAATATGCACTAGAAGCTGTTACAGTGCTTACTCCAAAATGCTTTCAGTTTTACTGTAAAAGGACCATCTTTACTTGAGGTGATGGGCGTTAGAGTTTTCACTTGAAGCTGCACAGACACTACACTCTTTTCCCTGTGCTACAGAAAACTAAAACCAATGCCTCACCCTACTTAAAAGTAGCAGTTTGTTATTTTCTGTATATAGGCAACGGAAAAAAGGATAGTACATATCATTTAACAGAAAACGTATTACTACTTTAAAGGTTAATCTAGAAGTAAATGCCTTTTTGAGAACACAGCGATCATACAGGTTCGTGCCAAAATATAGAATGCACAGCACTGATAATTTAACAGGAAATGTATTGCTACTTAAAACTATATCTAGAATGAAATCCCTTTTCAGGGAATACAAAGATGAGCGCTGTAATGTCAGCTGTCGAAGTTCATTAAAAACAAGCATTTGCAATGCAATAGGTCTCGCATTTACGAGCGTTTGAGCTGTTGGCATTGTAAATGCCAACAGCTTAAACTCTTGCTAATGCGAGACTTATTGCATTGCAATATTTTTTTTGTTGTCAAAGCCCCCATGCCGTCCTTTCACGTGCATGAAGGCCCTGCCCCTTTCTTTAAAAAAGCTGTGTCTAACAAAAGGTGCGTGGCCGCTATTAAAGTGAAACCTCGGCATGGGGGCTTTTACAAAAAACAAAGCATCTGTTTGTCAAATGCTTTTTTTTTTTTTGTAAAAACCCCCATTCCGCGGTTTTACTTTAATAGGGGCCACGCACCTTTCCTTTGACACGGCTCTTCTAAAGAAAGGGGAGCGGTCTTCATGCACATAAGTACTGCCTGGGGGCTTTGACAACAAAAAATTATTTGCAATGCAATAGGTCTCGCATTTGCAAGAGTTTAAGCTATTGGCATTTACAATGCCAATAGCTCAAACTCTCCTAAATGCAAGACCTATGGCATTGCAAAGAAGCGGCTGCCATTCAGGGCCGGACTGGCCATAGCAGGCACCGGGCGTTTCCCCGGTGGGCCGCTAGGGTGGGGGCCGATTTTGGGCCCCTGGGGGCCGTTTTTGTTACAGGGCCGTTTTTGCAGCATAGCTGCAATATCGGCCCCTGTAACAAAATCAGCCGAAACCGGCCCTGGCAAACAGCTCGGCCGCTGCCCCCCAAGCCCCGGGGGGGGGCCGGCCGAGCACTTTGCCAGGGCCGGTTTGGGTTCTCAGTCCGGCCCTGCTGCCATTGTCCCGGCTGCTTGGAAAGTGAAAGCACGCATGGCGCGCTGAATGTAAGGAAAGCACGTCATGCCTGCAGTAGGGCAAAACTCGTTAAAGAAAATAGTGCTTACATACAAAATAAAACATACAGTGTAGCAACAGAAGTAAAAGGGCCAGTCCTCAAGGGAGGTTTAAAATGAAGACAAAGCAGTACTAAGGAGGGACTAACAAGGTGATTAAGTAATTAGAAGCCAGCATTTACAAAGGACAATGACACAAGCCAATGAAAAACATGGGCGGAGTGGGCGGAGCTTCAAATCCCTAACTGAATACAGCAAGCCTCGCAGATCAGCGCATGCGCTGCCCAGGCTCGACCTAAAAAGTATGGGAGCTGTGATTTGTAACCCAGACTCGGTCAAAGCTAAAGTACCCCGGAACTGTGCCTCCATTATATCGTATCTGACAGCTGTGGGAGCTCAGACAGAGGAGATCCAAAGCACAGAGGAAAAGTTAGGCCTGGTGCGGCCAAAATAGCATCTAACATGTTACACGCTGAGGCTAACCCAAATGTAGTTTTTGGGAGGGGGGCAGCTGGGAAGTAAATAGAGCAGGGCGCCCCCATACAAACCATTTTTCCTTCTAGTATAGAGGGTCCAGGATCAGTTGAGGGGGCAATCTGGTAGTGGACATATTTTCTCCCCCAAGAATGGCCCCCGCCAAAAAAAGGAAGAAAAGAGGCTTAAAAGCAGCCCTGTTGCAGCCGATCCATTATTAGGGCAGGATCGAGGAAGGCTCCTGGACGGTGATCATCTGGTACACCCATCTATGAGATCATTTGTGGGTGCCCTAATCCAGACATGTTTGGAACCTCTATTTTCAAGGCTCCAGGAGAACTTAGCCAGTCTTGTTGTTTCTAAGGTTGAAGAGCTGGCGGGGAAAATGTCCCGAATTGAGTCTCCATTGGTGGATCGGGCTACTAGATGTGTGGACAAAAATGTATATGATGTGAACAATGTGGCAAATACTACTCAAAGTATTCAGAGGGAGGGACCTGCGGGAGGGGACAGAGAGAACTCCCTTTATCCTGGTGTCCCTAACATTGTTCAGGCTAAGTCTAGAATGGAACCGGACCCCAGTATGATTGAACCTACCTCAAACCACTCGGGAACCCATCCTCCCTCTCAGCAAGAGCATTCACCCCAGTTAGAATGTAGTATTATACCAACGCACAGGATTGGTAGTAGATGCAGATTGCACCTACCCCCTGAGGCCACTCCTTTGGTAGCAGTACTCACAGGGGTACCCCTGTTAAAAGATAATACAACTGAATCCTCATCAGAGCTCATACGCAAAACAAAGTTTTGGTGTAAAAAATTGTCAGATGATGGGGCACAGGTGTCCATGCATATTATCTTGGCGAGACCGGTTGGATGGGTAGGTCGGAGAGCTTAACTGGGAGAAGGTGACTAAATCACCATCAACTTTGATCAGGCTGATATAGCAGGTGGGTTGTTTAAAGGTAGCATGAATCAGGGCCCAGGGGGTATTAAAGTATTGCCTCTTGGTTTTTTCTATCCCCCTAGTGAGGTAACCCAGGCTGGGGACACCAGAGGTGCATGCAGATCAGTTCGTGCCTGATTAGGGGGGCTGTTAGATAATCGCTCCAGAAATACGTATGGTGTGCCACTCGCGTCTGGTTCCTCTACATTCCCCTTAGGATCAGCTGAGGTTTATGGAGGTCGGACAACTGAAATAAGATTAGAATCTTCTAACAGATTCTTTCCACTGAGCGAGCTGGATAGTAATGATTGACTCGCTACACCTCTCACCTCCCTAGAACAGAGTCCGGTAAGAGCTGATAAACCTTGCTCTACGAGAAAGAAGGTAGTTGGAATAAATAAAGATCTAAATGTTCTCAGCTGGAATATAGCGGGCTTAAAAAATAAAATAAATGATTCAAGGTGAGTTGATATGTTAAAGGAGTACGTTGTGGTGGGTGTGAGAAGTTGGCCTGGCATATGCTGTCCACTACTTATAGTGGGCACCTTGCACCAGTCCAAACAACCCCTTATTGGAGATAGGTTAAAGACAACCTTATTGAAAGCTATCCTAGTGGTAGCTATGGAGAGCAGCCTTCAGGCTAAGTCTTGAAGGAATGTAAAGCAGCTTGTTTTACCAGTCTATAATCTCTTGAGTGATCAAATGAAAGAGCACCACACCAGGTATATATTCAAAATATATGTATTTATTGCTAAACACACCCCTCTAGTCTCTTTATGAGGCTAGAGTTCGAAGTACATAGGTTAGAAGTTATTTAAACACCGTAATAGCACAAATACACGTTTGGGCCCTAGGGGCGTACCAAACCATATACCAATAAAGTGGTATAAGAACCACGACTGAACTAGACACTAGGCCTAGAGCCTCTAGAAGTGCTTGGACCACAAGGAACCACCCAAGGTAGTGACACAGGGGACCCACGGGAGACGCGTGCAGTGTAAATACACAACCGCGATACGCCGTTGACTTCTATGGAGAAAGTTGTGATCGGGAAATTAGAGAAAAGGGACACTTTAAAGAGGACTTGGACCAAACCCTTTGAGATCTAGGACTTTGAAGAGTCTCTACCCACGGGAGCACCGGAGTACTCGTGTTACCTCACCCAGGGAAGCCGGGTGCATAGGTGCCTTTCGGGGTCGGGTTTCGTCGTCTATTTGAATGGCGATCTGCTCCAAAGTGCTGCTGGCGACCAAGTGGAAAGTGTCCGGGTGGATCCAAGAGTGGATCGGAGTTCTGAAGAACCTGAAAGCAGAGGGGACAGAGTCTGGGTCATTAGCCAGTGACCAGGAAGGCGATGGACAGATGCCCACCGATGTCGAGTGCTTCAGATGCGTTGACGGTCGTCTTGTCTCTTCAGCCACGAGGTCCAGGAGGCGTTGTCGGCGACCAGGAGCAGGATTCGGGCTGTCTGTCACGATGTCTGTCGAGTGCTGAGGTGTCGGCGACCGGATTGGACCCAACAAGCCTTGGCAACGGCAAGTCTCGATGCAGAGGAAGATCAGGTCGATGGTGCAGACCAGCAAGGTCTGGGGAACTCACCCAGCGAGGGTAAGTGAGGGAAGGCCTGGAGCAACCAGGATGCCAAGTAAGAAAAAGATTGGCCTTCGTTAAGGGCTACTAGCCAACGGGCTAGCGACCGCAAAGGAGCCTCGAGACATCGCACGTGGATCTGGCTCACAGGACACTCGTGGAGTGGAGGCCAGTGATCTTCGGTGCAGTTGGTGCTGGAGGCTAGGGCTACTCGGAGCCCAAAGCACGACTTCGTGGGCGACCCAGAAGAGGATGCACTTGCAAATGTGCTCGGTGTCCAGGGGTCACGGTCTCAAGTCACCCACGATAGCTACGGGCCTCAGCTTTGCTGGGGACTCAGCGTAGCCTCGGGAAGTCTGAGAATCCACCTCTGGTGATGCGATGACTTCGGCGTCCGACGGAGCTTCAGAAATGCGAACCGGACAGATGCTTCTTTGGTGCCTGCCAAGCAGGGGAGTCACTCCTTGACCCCCAGGGAGATTCTTCTGTCCTCTAATCGTGAGTAGAGCGTCGAAGGTCCAGGATTCTGTTTCAGAGTTTCGTCCAGGGATAATCTAAAGTCCTAAGGACTGGGTTCCTATACTTATACTAAGGATAGGGGTTGGACTACTCTGTGGCCCCACCTATGGGTGGGTCAGGGCAGAGGGGTGGCTACACCCCTTTCCTTTGTCCAGTTCGCGCCAAAGCAGGGGCTGCAAGCCCTGATCCGGTTTGAACTGGGGTATGCACAGGGACACCAAGTGTGCCCCCAGTGCAGGACTTCAAAGCACCAGAAAGTGCTCCCGCCCAGCCCCAATACACATTATCCTGTCTGGGGAGGTGGTCACACCTCCCTGGGACAGGAAACCTATTGTCCAGGCCTCCCCTGCCGGAGTTTCGTCCAGCAGCAGGAGGCCAGACTTGTGTCTGTGGCAGTAGCATCCATTTTGTGATGCCAGGCTTTAGAAAAGTTACCGGCCAGGCCAGGGTTAACATGTCTCTCCCTCTAGAAGGGTGGAATGCTACCCCCGCCGCCAGAATTGGCGGGGGGTAGTATTCCAAGATGTTTGACACCAAACACGACATGTTTAGGTGCAGCCATTCCAAAGTTAGCATTTAACGCGAGGTTAAAATGCGCTTAAGAGTATATGGTCAGGCTGCACTACAAACGGCATCAGAGAAGGGTCTCCGAACGCTGCAGAGGGGCCCTGCTCATGCAGGGGCACCTCTCACATAGGAACCACGCACTCTGCCTTCAGGATTGATAAGGCCTGCCTTAGGAGTGACTTATAGGTTTATATGTGTGTATGTATTTAGTGATATAGGTAACCTATATCACAGTAAGGGGTGCATGCACCACTTTACCCAGGCTGCAGTAGCAGACATCAGTTTGGATGGCTTTCCAGGGGTGGCATAATACATGCTGCAGCCCCTGGTAGGCCTCTGAGGTACCTATCCCCTTGGTACATAGTATACCATATACTAGGGACTTATAAGGGCACTCCAGATTCCAATCAGAGATGTGCCTAAGGCACATGGAAACCTTTTTACAGAGAAAGCAGATAGACTGGGGCCCTGAATAGCAGGATCCCAGTCCAACTAAGTCATAAACCAGAAAAACACCATAAAAAAAGTGGGGGCAACCATATAGTCAGATTCCACCTTCCTACAGTGGGCCTACAAGAAACCTGGAAAACTGAAAACACGTTCTGGGTGGACGGTTGCACGACCTATTCCGAACCCGCATGGCCCTCCTTAGCGGGAAGAGACTAGGGAGGGCTAATAATCTTAGTCTCCCTAAAAAACAAACAGGTACCCATTGCAAACTTGATTCTGGTTCCTGCAACGCCCTAGTGGTTCAAATAACCCCTGTAAATGCGCCAAAATTACTTATTGTGAACTTTTATAATGCCTTCGAGAGAAACTCGGCAAATGAACATCTATGTAGTTTAAAATGTTTTCTTGAGTCATACAGGAATAAACAAAACACTCCCTACTCGATGATAATTGTAGGGGACTTTAACATACACTTGTGCAGTATGGATTGCCAGGTCAGTGATATTCTTGGCCCGGAGAATTGCTCAAATTTGCACTTTGTGCACACGCAGCAAGGAGGTTATCTAGATGACATTTTGGCTGACTCCGACCTATCACGTCTGTGTATCAGTAAGGGTGAGGATAGTATTCCCCCCTTTAAGGGTAGAGGAGTGAATTCTACAATTGATTTTATTTTCATCTCCTCATGTCTGTTTTCCCAGGTTGTAGCTTATGCAGCCCAATGGTCTCATTTTAGCGATCATAATCCCATATTTTTAAAGCTCGGCAGGGGGCTGGGGGGGGGGGCAGGGCAATGGAAGATACTAAAACAGGGGAAGGCATGCCTAATGTCCATGTTAAACTAAAAGACATGGGGCGTAGTCTTCACTGGAGCAAAGTAGTCCCAGAACAGTTTCTCTTAGATTTATTAGAAACTACCAGGGATGAAATTGATCTCTGCCTGGATAGCACCAATGAGGGGGAGGAAACCTTAATAGCTTATGACCGGATTTGTCAAGAGGTAGCGAGAGTTCTCTCGCGACCTGCCAGGAAAGTCAAGGTGGGTGGCGAGAGGTGGTTTTATCACAAATGTACAGATTCACACCACAAGCTAGCTGATGCTTTGAAACCAGATTCCCAAGATAAAGTCCAAATAGCTATGCTCAGGAAAAAGTACAAGCGAACCGTAGAAATACATAACGCAGAAATTAAAAACGAAGCTTGCAATGAGCTATTGTCAGCTGATGTCATTAAGAATAGCGCTAGGTTCTGGGAGATTGTCAAACCTTTTTTTTTTTTTTTACAGGTGAAAGTAATTGCCCCTTGGATTGAACCATTCCACAAGATTATTGGTATACTCATTTAAAAAAATATATATGGCGATCAGGTTGAGATGGAAACTCCTTGCTTTCAGTCAGGGGTAACAGAACCTTGGTTTTTAATGAAGTAGAAGTTACTGAGGCAATAATGCAAATGCCATGAAATAAGGCCCCTGGACCGGATGGTGTCCCGGCTGATCTTTATAAGCTTAATGTGACACTTTGGTCGAAAATACTGACAAATGTGTTTAACGTAGCTTGTCTGTATGGTTTGCCGGGGACTTGGTCTCAATCAATCATTATACCAGTCTTCAAGAAGGGGCAAGAGAGAGGACCCACGATGTCATAGACCGATATCGCTGATTGAGTCAGCAGTTAAAGTAATGGGGAGAGTGATCCTTAAGAAATTAACAGGTTGGATAGATGAGTGTAAAGTACTGTCAAATCTTCAATATGGGTTCAGGAAAGGTAGGGGTACTGTAGATCAGTGCCTAAATTTACATCTGATTGCGGGAAAATATATTACCGCCAAGCAGGGGACATTACATCTGGCCTTTATGGATCTGTCCTCTGCCTTTGACCGAGTGAACAGATCCAAATTGTGGGCTTTGCTAATTGACCTAGGGATGGACTGGAATATTGTTAATTTTCTGTCCGATCTACATAGGGACCTCTGCTACGGTGAGATACGATCAAAGGGGTAATCACACACGACATATCCGCATTATAAGAGGAGTCAGACAGGGATGTATTCTAGCCCCCCTTTTGTTCACATTATACATTAATAACTTAGATTCCATATTGTGTACAGCCTGGAAAGATATCCCTTGTGTGGGGGACCGGTTTATTCCTGCGTCCTATAAGCGGACGATAGTTTTATTAGCACAAACAGCGGTTGGGCTCCAATATCTCCTAGACTCCTTTGCAGATTTTATGAGTTCGTTGGATTTAAGCGTTAACTTCTCCAAATCGCATACAATGATTATGGGCCCAAGATCAAAAAGACTAAAAACGCATTATTGTGAAGGTAACGAAATATCTAGGGTGACCACTTTTTCGTATTTAGGAGTACTGTTTGATGAAGGGGGCTCATGGGTACCGCAAAAGAAAACAAAAAGAAATGCCATGGCGAGAGCGACGGAAGTGGTCCTTGATTTCGCACGCAGGCTAGGGGCCAAACCTATTCAAGCGATGCTAAACATTTACAGGGCCAAATGTATCGACATCGCCAAATATGGATCTGAAATCTGGTGTTATAAGGAGGTTGAATGTCCAAATAGTGGAGAATACGTTTTTTAGAAGTCTGCTTTCAGTGCCACAATCTACTCCCTCTTATATCATCCACCAGGAACTGGGTGTTGATTTTGTAACAGATTTGATCGGTGTGGCTTTGCTTCTGCGGTGGATTACGATTTGGACCAACCCAGAAATGGAGCTGAATTGTAAGATCGCTCGGGACTGCTTATCCCTAGATAGAACAAGTAGAATTCCTTGGCTAGGTTACATCAAGAGCCTAACTGAGAAATTAGGGCGGCCCACCTTATTTGATTACCCCAATAAGTTGGTAAAGGAAAACCTATTATGGTTTAAAAACATTTTGTTTGTATTATGCAATCCGAAGGAGAGGCTATAGAGCTTTCGAAACCCACGGTTCGCGCCTACATATCTTTAAAAACAGCCCCTGCGTTGGAACTGTACCTAAATGAAATCACAAACCCTTACCACTGCTTTCTTTTAACAAGATTTAGATTTAACCTTGTGCACTTTGTATTGGCATTCCCTCAGGGGTGGAGTGAGATTCAAGATTTGGGCCCCTGTTCCTGTGATAATTTTTCTATCCAAGACACTACATTTTATAATGTTTTGCGACCATTATCACCACATTCGCAAACGCTTTTTATTGCCCATACTGAAAGATAAAGGTTTTATGCAGGTAAGGCCTGCATTAGTATACTTACAGATGCTGAACAACCCTTGGGAATGCTATAACATTGCTAGTTTTTTAGTGGCTGCAGTTATGGAAAGAAAAAAAAAATGCTTCGCTGATGTGATACATATTTGTTTTTTAAATGGTTGTTTTAAGTGCTTTTGGCGTGATGTTTTTGGTGCACAAGACCAAGTTTTCTAATTAAATTTGTAGCTCAAGAACAAGCCATGAATGAAATCTGTACCTATTTGACCTTTTTATAGTGTTATGGTGGAAATTATTCTATCCTGGTGTTTATGCTGCAGAAGATCATGTCCTAAAAGTATTGTGTATATGTTTTTATCAGATTTTTTGTAGTGTACTTTTATGGTTTTAATTAACCGAATGAAGTGATTTTGACTGACTGACAGTCATTATTCAACAAGCATTGACTAAGTAAGTCATTTTGGCTGTTTTTGTAATGCAGACGGTTTTACCAGCCTTCACTGATCCAAAATGGGAAGTGCTTGAAGTAGCAGTGCAAGTTTCCCTATGTCCAAAAAGGGAGTTACGGTTCTATACGAGTAGGAGAGAGATGTTTCTTCACGCATCCAACCAGTACAAGTGCGGTAGCCTTGCATGCTCTCCTCTGATAAATTGAACATTAATGGCACATGCAGCACAAGTGCATGTGTTTTCAGTGTTGTTGTGTGCGCGATGTCTGAATAGCTGTGCTCCTGGTGGGGTACTGTTGTGCATTTGCTGGTGTCTGTGTATCAGTGTGGGATCTGTGCATCGAACCTTATGGCCACTGCTGAAGCAGGCTCTGGTTTAAACAACATTAATAGCTCTCAGTCTTAGTCAGTAAATGTTTATTTAAAAAGTCTTTAAAACAACATAACACAAACATTAAATATCCTATAATATATACATACAGTGAAAAGCTCCTAAAACATTTATAATCAATAAAAACGATCATAAGTTTCATAAAACTTTGCGTCATAAAATATGTATTAACTAAGATCATATCCAAGCTTATAAGCAGACAATTGTACTATCATACAAAAGTTAAAGGCAACGTAAGGCAGAGATCCCTTTCATAGTCCCATTTAAAATTTTCTTACAGCCATCACAAATCTCCCTACTGTACAAGCAATATCCAACTTGTGCATATCTATTAGCAGGGCCACTGCTTGCACACGGTTAAAAGCACCATATTTTAAAAACAGCAGTCTTAAAATGGCTTTCCGAAGGAACAAAACATTGAAGCAATCCACTAAGATGTGCAGATTATCACATTTTACACTCAGGCCACATGTGCATTTACCCGCCGCATCCATCATAGCCATTTTTATCTTGTCACTACTGTAGCATGGCTTAATACCCGCCTGCAGCCTTAATAATTCCCATCTTAGCTGGTGGTTGGGTAGTAAATTAATGTAAGGGAATCCTTCTAAGTTATTCCAAGAATGAAGCATAAACTGGACTGAAGGCTTCTTTTTTAAAACTGCCTATCCTGGTCCCTAGGAATCTCCTTTAATCAAGGAGTGAACTTCGACCTTTAAGTTTCTATCTGCGAATTCTGGGTACATAGCTTAACATTCAGTTCCTTGCATATAGCCTCAAGATTTTTCTTGGCTCCCTTGGCCCAACTTAATTTGCTATGCATGATCTCCTTTTTGCACCATAATGATACCTTTTGCCCTTCTCCCGCATTCAACCGTAGCCAGAATCTCAATACTGCTGCCTTTGCCAGGTAACTCAATGTCATACCTGGTTCCAGTCTTACTGCCTGGATCATTACGGACCTTGGCAGGAAATGTAAACTTTTTAAACATTTCCTCTTCTGGGGTTCCCAGCAACGTTTGCCACTTAGGCTTAACAGCTCAGCTCCATTCTGGGATTGAGGGCGGGTCATAGCAACATAGGCTTTTAAAACAGGTCTGTGAGACATCTGTCCGTAGTCTCTATTAAACTTTGTCAGACCGCTTAACCAAGGCAAGGGCTTTTACATTAAGTAATTCAGTAGGTATATTCAACTTTAAATTCTTCTCAAACCATACACCAAGATACTTATATTCATTTACAGAATCCAGTTTGTTGGGGCTTAGGTGCCACCTAAATTTTACGGGTTTTCCCCAAAGCCCAGGACATTAGTCTTTTCCATGTTTACCACCCGCCTTTTGCGATCACAATATTCCATAAACACATCCAACTTCCTTTGTAAACATATCTCTCTTAAGTCCATTATCACAACATCCTCCGCATACAGAAGACATGCTATATAGTTGCCATTCACTTTGGGGCGGACTCCCTTGGCTAGAGCTAGAGCTACCAACAAATCGCTATAAAAAGGGAGAAAAGTAGGGGGCCCAACACACATCCTTGCCCCAGCCCGTTGTTAATTAGGATTTTCTGGGTCCGTATCCTCTCCATGTTCGTAATTTTTCCTGTGCCCAATTATCTAAGTGTGATTCTAGTATCCAGACCAGGAGACCCTTGGGAATGCCCTGTTTCCCACAGACAATTCCGATCCACCAGATCGACGGCTGCACGGAAGTAAACAAAGCAGCAGAATAAACTGCCCCTTTGCTCTACTGACTTCTGCACTAGGAACCATAAACAGAAACAGTTATCTATCGTGGAGTGGCCTTCTCTAAAACCCCCTTGTTACTGGGGTACAATATGATTTAACTCCACCCATTCCTGGAGACTACCTAGTATAATTTTTGCAGAAAGTTTTTCAGCAATAATTTGCAATTGGGTTTTCTGAGATTTTAATGTCATAATTCATCAGTCACCTCCAGTAAACCTTGCAATGTTTTTTTTGCAAGATCAATATTATATCCAACATTGATGCTGAAGGTGCCGCTAATGTCTCCAAGTTTAGGATTGAGTTTTGTATAGATCCTCCTGTATCTCCATTTACCACTGATATGGACTGATCATGTCTATTATCGTACTCCTCCCTACTCCCTTTTGTAATCCTGTTGGTTTGCCCTTGGTCCAATCCACCATTTGTGCCCCCCCCGCCCCCCCCTCCCCTTTGCGTATCCCTCTAATCGAGTAGTAAGAAGTGCCGGGTGACGATGATGGCCATGGTTCCGAGGAGAACTCATTACAGTTCAGGATGTCCGAGATACATGAGGAGGATGAGCTTGCATCCGATATTTGATAGCTATCTTTCCCCATGCCGCCAAATAACCCATCTCTAGAGTCCTGGGCTTCAGAACTAGCTTCGGTATAGGATGGCTGTCTCTTGAAATGTCTGCCCACAAAGTCCTTGATTGATTTAGAGACATACGCGCCCCCCCCCCCCTTCTCTCTGTGAGGGGCTTTTATGGGAGACTTGTTTCTCTGCATTTCTTCGCGCAGACTTTCTTACTCCTTCCTTATGCGCTACATGGTTCTCTTGCAGGGACCTATTTCCTGCCAAGTTGGATGCTCCCTTCTGTGGGTGGCTACCCAATCGTTGGCGCTGTTTACCTTTCGCTGGCACCATTTCTCCTGGTTACCTGCACTTCTGGATTCCTAAAGTGTGCCGCTTACTCCCTGTCTAATGGATCCCAGTATTCTTCTGTAGTAGTTAGTATTTCCTAGGTCCAATCTGAATTGGGATATTATCACCCTATACAAAGTCCTTATATCCTCTAAGGCACTTACCGCTGCACTAGTGTATGCGCTGACGTTTGAACGCTAGTGGGTTGTACCACTGCGGCCGCCTCCACCCTTATCCTCCTTAGTGTGCCTTTACTCCAATGTGTTCAGAAAACTGATCGGGAGCCTTGATTGTGCTCCCCTCTTTTTGCCCTGTACCTCACAGCAAACCCCTAGGCCGATTTTGGCCCCACCAGCCATGCCTTCACACTGCTGCGCGCCTTGCTCCACACGGCCCCTTATGGGGAATAGTTGCACATGCCCAACCCAGGGGGCTTACTACGGCCAGGGGTATATTTATAGATAAGTAACATGCCCCTTGGGGGTTAGGTGTTAGGGTTAGCAATTTCCACTGATTTCCATGTTGATGTTTTAGCGGAGTCGGGCTAATCCGGCTGTTCTCGCTGAGGCTTCGCTCAGCTCCCTCATTTCCTTTCATCTTGCTGCTTGAAAAGCGGGCGTGCACGAGCACGGCAGCATCTGCGTCTGTGTCTACCACCGGGCGCATCAGGCGTCGAGTGTCAGAAGGCAGAGCATAGACAGCAAACACAAGCACACACTGAAAAGAAAATCTGACAAGTGAACACTATATAGCCCAGGGTCCAGCAGAACATGATCAAAGGTCACTTCTCGCCTCGGTGCTCTTGGTAGCAGCTTTTCATGGCTTTCAGGTGTAGTTGCAGTGGTTCTGGATGTAGCACATGACCACGAGCTATGCCCTGCACCCAGCCCTTGCTCCTAAAACCTGCTGTGTATGACCTTGCAGTGTGAACTGCAAGGTTTGAGCTCAAATTATGACCTTTGGCCACTCTTCTCCCAAATGTCCTTATCATTCGATTTCTCCACCCCCCATGTGCAGCCGGCTCACTCTGCAAGGAGCTGGAGTGCCCCAGAGAATGCTGCCTAAGCTTCACCCTTGTACAGCAAGCTTTTAGCGCAAACACTAGCATCTGATAGACATCTAGCCGCAGATTCCTTAACTTAGAATATCCCCAGGCGTCAGACTGGATCCGTAAAATTTTGCGCAGCAGTACCTCTGCGCGCCGGGGGGCGGCGCCGCCTGGCTCCGCCCTGACGTCGTCCCCGGACGTGACATCAGTGGAGCCATATAGGACCCTCCCGGCGCGCTGACGTCAGTTTCCTTCTTTTCCGCGTTACAACGCGGATCCGGGATTCAGCTGTTCCTCTGGCCTGTTTTTATTCAGGCCCCTTTTTTCGACGTCGTGCTTTAAATTGTGCGGGACTTGTTCACGTCAGATGTCGGCGTCGGACCCGCACGCCATTTGCATGTGGTGTCTTGGGTCGCACCACGACTCCGAGGAGTGTGACGCCTGCCCGGCAGATGCGTCCGAAGTCCCTACGGGAGCGGCGGATGAAGCTCTTGGCCGCCCGGTTGACCCGCTCGGCGTCTCCCCGACGTTCTCCAGTGGGTTCGTATCTCCGCGCCCGCTCCCAGAGTCGATCCCGCGAACGTCGATCTGCAGGTAAGCACAAGTCACGGAGGTCGAAGTCCTCGCTTCCACGTGACGGTGGGGGCCATGGTTCCCGCTCCTTCGCGGAGCCGTGCCCCCCGGAGTCTGCCTCCTTTTACCCGCCCTTTCCGGGTACTGGTGCGACTCGGCCCCAGATGGAAGCCTATTACCAGGCTCTGCACTCCATCTTTGGGTCACCTCCACTCCCTGGTGCGCCTTCGGGTCCCACAGTGGAGGTAGGCATTCAGGTCGGGTCTCCGCCGGCGGGTTCGCCCTCGGCGCCGGCCGAATGCCTAGACTCCGGCTCCGGAGTCGTGCCGGCATCGGTTCCAACAGATGGGCGTTCCAGCCCCACGCCGAGCCATTCTGCCTTGTCCCCGCATAGCCCCTGGCGGCTCCCTGCGTCGACATCGGCACCGGCGGCACTCTGCCTGTCGTCTCCTCGACCTCAGGCACTTTCTCTGCACCTCTCGGTGGTGGAGACGTTGCCGCCCACTCGTCCAGCCGAGTCGCCCCCCCTCATGGGGCTCGACGTCGCTTCGGCGCCGGATCGGCGTCGTTCAATGCCGGATCGGCGTCGGTCGACGCCGGAAGGGTCGCCGGTACCTCTTGGCTCTCCGCTTCCAGAGGACACGGAACCGCTGTGCTTGGGCTTGTCTCCACGCCCGTTGGCTCCGCCGCCATGGAGGCAGTGGCCCCTTCTTCCTCCTGCTGGGGGACGTGTTAGTTTGCAACCGTCCCCTACAGATGTGCTCTTGTCCCCCCCCCCCCGGACGCCCACTGAAGCTGGTGCTTTATTTTTACGGGGTGTTCGCAGGGCGGCAGCTGTTTTGCACTTGCACCCTCCTTCTGTCCTCTTGTCCTCTGATCCGTTGTTGGATCTCCTCCACCAAGGTGCGGTGGATCTTGAGCCCTTGCTGCCCTTTAGCGTCTTGTTGTTCGACGCCCTTCTCGGGACTTGGGCGCGTCCCTCTTCAGGAGATGCTGTCGATAGGGCCGTTGCGCATCGGCATCGTCCGGCCCCTGGGGCCCATCCTGTTTGTCCCTTCAGCCTACTGCTCACGGTCTCGTGGTGCAGGTGTCTTTCGCCATGCAGCCTTCTTCTCCGCCTCTACTGCAGCCTCCTACTAGGGAGTCTCGTTGGCTGGAGACATGTGGACGCAGCATTTTTGCGTCCACTAGTTCGGCATTACGTGCTCTCAACACAGTTTGCGTTTTTGCCAGGGCTTCTTCTGCCCTTTGGGACTCCGTGGAGTGTCTTTTGCCTGCCCTCCCTGAGTGTCCTCGAGCTGATATGGCTCGTCTCATTCACGAAGGCAGAGAGATGGCGCGGTTTACGATTCGGTCCACCGTTGATTCTACCGATTCGGTGGGTAGGACAGTGGCGCGGTCCGTTGCCTTGCGCCGCCATGCCTGGCTGCGCGACGGGGGTTTCCCGACAATGTCCGTGACAGTCTCCGGGATTTGCCTTTTGATGGTGTGTCCCTGTTTGACGCACATGCGGACTCTGCGGTTCGCCGCCTTCTGTCTCACCTTTCGTAGTTTTTGTTCCGGTTGAGGTCCTTGTCCTCACCCTGCTCTGTTGTCTTGACTCATGTTGGGCCGGGTTCATGCTGTACTGCCTGAATGGCCTGGGCGGCTCCTGGCCGTATTTTCTTTCATTTATGCAGCAGTTTTGCTGCTTATCCTTCTCAGTTCCTATAGCCTGGTGGTTCAGGTTGCACCCTTCCTCCACGGGTTATGTGTTCGGAGCCTGTGGTTTCTAAGTTCCACTTTTACGTCCTCTGTCTTGAGCTTCCGCTCCAGAGGAGACCCTGGTTGGGGTTGATACCTACCCTATGTGGGGTATTTGTTTGCTATTGTATAGCTGCCTTCCTTCGACAGTTGCCTTTGTTCGCTTCTGTGGGGTCCTTTTCACTCGGTCCTCCTGTGGCTGTGCCTGTGTGTTTTGCACGCTGCTGCTGCGGGCCCTTCAGGGGCCTTCTTGCGTGCCATTGGTGGGGTGTCGGCTGCTGGCCTGCATTTTTCCCAATACCTTTCTTCGGGACTGAAGGGCTTTCTGCTCCTTCCCGTCCCCTCATGGTTCTTCGCTGCGGCTGTTCCATCTGTGGCCGCCCTGTCAGAAGGCCCTGTCGTTGTCCCCGAGCACTCCTACTTAGCTCGGCACTCTCCCTCTGTGTTCTATCGGCGTAGCATGCCTGCTCCCTAGTGTCTCCGGCTGGTACGTTCTTCCCTGGTGCCTTCTGTTGCCTCGTTCTCCTCTGCTATATCCATGCTGCGTAGCCCTTTCCTGGTGGACTTCGCTCTCCATGGTGGCGTTCTGGCTCCAGACGTGGTTGATCTTCCTTGTCGTGTGCCTTGCCTTTGGCACTTCCTCTGCCACCGTTTCTCATGCCCCTGTTGCGTTCCGCGCAGGGTTGGCGTGCTTTCCTTCGGGCTGCGGTTGCTGCTCTCAGCGGGGCGGTCTCCTCAGAGCATTGTTCTCTCATGGGGCGTGTTAGGGGAGCTGATGTGGTCTCCTGGCTAGATGCCGATTTTCGAGCTGGAGCGCGAGGTTCCGGTCTCGGGGTCGACTCTACATCCTGTGATTCTGGACACATCACAGCTGGCCTGGCCTCCTTGCCTCTCTCGCGATAGCCAATGGGTCTGCTCCACCGTCGGTGGCTGTTGCTCTCGCTCTGGGCATTGTTCTGCCCAGTGCCGCTGCTGCGTGGCTGTTGGGGCTCTGGTGTTTTTCTTTCTCACCAGTGTGCTACCACACATACGCCTCCCACATGCTTACTACTCCGGGTAGTCGCCGAGGTCTGGTCCCTCACTTTCGTGAGCGCCGTTCACACAATGCGCCTGGTCTTGCGCCTCTTGTGTCTCAGCTTGCTCGTGGCGCTTCATGGGGCCTTCTCCTTCCATGGTGTGGTTCTGGCGGTACATCCAGGTTTCTTGGTGTTCTTCGGTTACCCACGTGCGTGGCACTGGTTGTTACCGTTCTTTTCTGCCTTGGGCTGTCCGCCCTTTGCGTAACGGGTGCATTGGCAGGTCTTGTGTTTCTTGTAACACTAACTCATCTTGGGCGTAGTCAGCATCTTCCCGCTGCTGTTCCCACTCTCACAGTGTTTCTTTCACTGTCGTGCATGGCCCTCGGACTCGGTACGTCCTTGTGCCCTAGTTAAACCTTCCTCTTTCAATGGTCCATCGGATCCTGTGGGTCCCTCACATCCTGCATTTGTGCCTCTCCGGCTACGGCAGGTGTCCACTCTTATTCCACATCCCCCCCTTTTGGGTTTGTGCTCATTTTCTCCGCTGTTGACCAACAGGGATTTCCTGCCGCCCTCGGCAGTCTTTCATGCCTTTTGCCTCTCATTGTTGGCCACTTCCTCCGGAGTATCCTGGTCCGGTGTTGGCTTTTCCGGCAGCGCTGTCCCCACTGTGTTTAGTCAGCTGGTTGACACTTCTGTTCCCTTGGGAACTTAGTGGGGTTCCGTCGCAGACCTCCCTCCAATGGGTTATGGCTTTGGTATCTATTCTAAGTTAAGGAATCTGCGGCTAGATGTCTCTATCAGATGTACGAGTTACTTACCTTCGGTAACGATGTATCTGGTAGAGACGTTGTCTAGCCGCAGATTCCTTAACGCCCACCCATCCTCCCCAATCTGCGAGGACCTTTTCAGGTGGGGTTTTGGCTTTCGCCTCCTTTGTGGTGGCTTGTCCTTCTACGGGCGGCGTTTTCCGCCTTGCTCCCCGTTGGCCTCTTCCTTTGGTTTACTTGTTTCCCTCTCCCCCCCCCCCATTTTCATGCTGGGGCGGTGGATTCAGGTGTCCTTCTGCGTTTTAACGCATCAGTTTCTTCCAGTATGGTGCCTACTGGTGTTCTCTACCCTCCCACCCGCCTTCTCTGTTGACGCTCCTGCAGTCAATTAGTGTTCCGATCTCTTTTGGGCCTGTTCCTACAACCGATAATTCTCTCACAGGGGACACGGTCTCCCTATTTCTTTCTTCTTTTCTTAATCCTATGGGTGGGTGCTTTTTGCCTGTCGCTCTCGGCTCATTCTTGCCGTCTTGCCTCAGGAGTGGGCACTCTCTCGCTTTTGCGGGGTTGCTTCTCAGTTTACTGTTCTGCCCTCTTAATTTCCTTTCATCCGGAGCAGACTTTCTGTCTGCCTCGGTCTTCTTTTTGTAGGTCGATTTCCCTCAGTGGTGACATTCACTTCGCTCTTGCGAATTGGCTTCTCAGAGTATTGCTCTGCTCTTTCCTTTTCGACACCTTTCAGTCGACAGTGCTTCTCACTGTCGCTCATGGTGCTTTCTCACCAATTCTCTTTTTTATTCGCACACTGTTCCCATACTCTCACAGTTTTGCTGGGGGCTCCGCGTTGTAGCGCGGAAACGTTCCTCCGAAGAAAACTGACGTCAGCGCGCCGGGAGGGTCCTATATGGCTCCACTGACGTCATGTCCGGGGACGACGTCAGGGCGGAGCCAGGCGGCGCCGCCCCGGCGCGCAGAGGTACTGCTGCGCAAAATTTTCCCGGATCCAGTCTGACGCCTGGGGATATTCTAAGTTAAGGAATCTGCGGCTAGACAACGTCTCTACCAGATACATCGTTACAGAAGGTAAGTAACTCGTACATTAGGACCCTTGATCAATCAATTCATAAAAAATGGAGCAACCCTGTGATCGTAAGAACATGGATAGTATTGTGCAGTAACAAATTGCATTGGTTTCCTCGGAAATGATCTTTCAATACCATTGACACTCATATGGCATCCTCAGCTGTATCCCCACACAAGTTAATGGCAGTAAAAGACTCCCAGTTAGATAGAAAAATAAAATATCAAATTGTTTATTGAAAATAATTTCAAATGGTGTGCCATAAAAAACGTGAAGCAGTGCATGTGTTGTGACTAGGTGAAAAATAACCACATAGAACACATTGACAATAGTTATTGGCTGCAAGCAGAGTATTACAGGGACATGTCAAAAATAAACTGGATTGTCCATGTGTAGTTGTAAACATTTTATATGCAGCCCAAATTTATGACTATCGTTGACGTTTCAAACTCCCCGAAATAATTTATAGTAGGGTCTTCATCAGGACAAAATGGATGTGCACTCTGTACTAAGCAAATAGGCTGCTGCCGGAACAGAGGTAGTGATAGACCAGCATGAATTCAGTTTCTTAATATTTCATGATAACGGCGTAGATAAAACCCACACTGGGTCCGCAGAAATTACATTTAAAAAACAGTATGGATTCAATTCCCTTCCGTTTCATGCTAACTGAGTGAATATATCCCACATTGATTCAAACTTTTCTACATCCAGCAAGAAAGAATAAAGTAGCTTGTTTCCTGTGTCGTTTTTCACCAGTTTTTTTTTTTGTTGCTTTTTCCATCCGAGAATGGTTTGAGAAATGCTTTTTGGTTCATTGTTAATTTAAGCATTTGTTCCTATGAATAAATGGCACCAACCCCCTCCCCCCAACCCCCCCCCCTTTGGATGTCTCATTAACATTCTTCATCAAGAGATTGGGAGTACCTTCCTCTCCTGACCTGATTCCCCCTACTTTTTACCCCTCCAAATATCTTTCACAGCAATGGTACTTGGACTACTTGAATATTGTGTAAGCGTTCAGAGCAAAACTTTCAATCAGTGACATGCAGCAGTTGAAGAGCCTTTCTAGAATCAAATACACAGTGGGAAAACCAGCTGCCTTGTCCAGTTCAATTCATTTTCCACTTCAAAGTTGATTGACTGAGTTTTTCACCCTAGTTGCTGAAATGAGAGGTGAACCCTTTAAAACCCACTGAGGCATTTTTGTAAAAACCAATATCTCCCACACTACTGAATGAATGTACACCAAACCACAAAAATGAGAAGGCCTATCCTGAGAACAATCATATCTTCAGTCCAAGCTTTGTATAATTCAGTTTTTCCTGCAGCAGAGAGAAACCTGTTTTGGGGAACATGAAATTACACATGCTACTTTTAGATCACCGCCAAATTAACACTGTTCCCTCTTGACTCACGTGCACGAAATTTGTAACAGGTTGAGCTGGAAATGTATGCGCAAATTCATTTGTACATTTGTGATAATTGTAGTGCTTGCTATTACCGCACTGTAACTCGCTTACAGAGTCCTTGTCTCCGAGGAAACTGGCTGCATGTTGCCAAGACACATTCAGTTAGATTTTCTCTCACTGCATGCATATAAGCCCTTGTCTTTTGGCTAAATATTTTCGTTTATACTTTCTACTGTGAAAACCACAGCAGAACTCTAACAATGCGTGCATATCTGCCAAATGGGCTATGTCATTTATTACTATTCTGAAAGGAACAGAGAGGCACAATGACCCACTAAATAGAACCCTTCTGCATCTACATATGTGCTATAGTATAAGACCTCTGCTGTTTTGCCGATTGACCACCTGCAACTGCCGTAAACGCCAGCACCAACATCCCAGGAAGACCCCTGGTGGGACGAGGGTCCCAGGGGCTACGGCGCTCTTCAAAAAACGGACCCGCACCTATCTTCACACTCAGGGGAGGACTGCAACCCCCAGAGTGCACCGCTCTCTCCCGCAGCTGCCGCGAGTGAGGGGGAGGCGTGGCCAACGCGCTTATAGCGCAGCCTCTACCCCCGCGGCGTGGGAGATCTCTGCTGTTTTGCCGATTGACCACCTGCAACTGCCGTAAACGCCAGCACCAACATCCCAGGAAGACCCCTGGTGGGACGAGGGTGCCAGGGGCTACGGTGCTCTTCAAAAAACGGACCCGCACCGATCTTCACACTCGGGGAGGACTGCAACCCCCTGAGTGCACCGCTCTCTCCCGCAGCTGCCGCGAGTGAGGGGGAGGCGTGGCCAACGCGCTTATAGCGCAGCCTCTACCCTCGCGGCGTGGAAGATCTCTGCTGTTTTGCCGATTGACCACCTGCAACTGCCGTAAACGCCAGCACCAACATCCCAGGAAGACCCCTGGTGGGACGAGGGTCCCAGGGGCTACAGCGCTCTTCAAAAACGGACCCAGCACCTATCTTCACACTCAGGGAGGACTGCAACCCCCAGAGTGCACCGCTCTCTCCCGCAGCTGTCGCGAGTGAGGGGGAGGCGTGGCCAACGCGCTTATAGCGCAGCCTCTACCCTCGCGGCGTGGAAGATCTCTGCTGTTTTGCCGATTGACCACCTGCAACTGCCGTAAACGCCAGCACCAACATCCCAGGAAGACCCCTGGTGGGACGAGAGTCCCAGGGGCTACGGCGCTCTTCAAAAAACGGACCCGCACCTATTTTCACACTCTGGGGAGGACTGCAACCCCCAGAGTGCACCGCTCTCTCCCGCAGCTGCCGCGAGTGAGGGGGAGGCGTGGCCAACGCGCTTATAGCGCAGCCTCTACCACCGCGGCGCGGGACGCGCGCGGGTCGCAGCCCGGACGAAGGCCGGACCAAGGGCGGGCCCGTCTGAGCCCGTCCGAGCCTGAGCGAGGCTGGGCCACCCCCCTGAAAACTTCCTCCGTGTGAGGTGACTTGCTTTTGTGAACACATATCTGCTATCCAAGTGAACTGTTGTCTCTGGGTGGGTTTTTCCGGTATTTTGAAAGTGATTAAGTATAAATTTAAACTATTGTTCCACACCGTGGATTTTCCTGAACGCATCCACTTGATTATTATTGTTCACTTGCAAATTGGATCTAGGGTACTCCCTCAAACCAAATAGCTATGGGAAAGGACACTGTTCCGCATATAAAGCCAAACACCAGGCAGAAAACCCATGCCCGTTCACCGACACCCAAACCTACAGCGATCGATAAAATGCTCCAGCAAGCAATAGGTGCCGTCTCCAGCGAAATCGAACGCACTGAGAGACGCCTTTCCCTAACTCCGACATTACCTAGGTTTTCAATCCTTACGGAGGCAGTAGTCCTAAATCCTCATCAACTATCAGACTCCCCGACCACCCTAGAAACACCGCCCGCACAAGCAAACCCTGCTAGGGAAACTCCTAACAAAACATCCACGGGGGGAGGCAAAAAGAAAGGGACCATATCGAAAACACAAAAATCAAAGGGGAGGGAAACAAGGGAATTCGTTACCCGAGGTGGCGTATATTCAACCACCAAACGACAATGTAGCCTGTGATAGAAGCAACGCACCCATGGAGCCACCGACTTGGGCTTTAAACCTGGTTGAAGAGCTCAAAATTCACCTTGAGCTGCTCATTAAACATGAGCTCGAAGTCGCAATGACCCGCATCAACAGGCTGTCCTCCCTGGTTACTTCCTGGGGTAGCAAAATTGAGGCTATTTGGCATGCTACTCAACCAACAAATTCCCTGGTCCCTGCCAGAACACTCCAATCCCATCAAAATCCTGAAACCCTACCCGCATTAACTGTGCCACCCCCCCTTGAAGGCCAAGTACTAACAGCATCTCTTGCACAACCACCTGCACCAGCGGAGTCCATCCCTCCGCCACAACAACATCAGGGTTCAGATCTACTCCAGCACAGGACGACAAACACTATAGATAAAGCGCAAGGCATTAGGGCGGTGACAACAACCCAGGGCCTATCAATTGATCACACATCTAGAAACAGCAAAGGAAATAATGAAGGGAACTTATTCCAACTTAATCGGAGGGAACTTAACCCACTCCTGCCATCCATAGACTTGCCTCCAGCTTCCACCCCATACGTTGTTGTACTAGCGGGTGTACCTGAGCTAGACACAGGACGTGCGGAGACCTATCCTGACCTAAAAAATAAAGCCATTTATTGGCTAAATAAAAATAGACCCCTTCCCCATCAGATACATAGCGAAATTCTATTCGCACGCAGGGTTAGCTGGGTGGGGCAGAGGCAGAAAGACATCAAGGGAGACTGCGTCTTGATTAACTTTAGAGACAGCTGGGTGGTCCAGCACATTATTGATTGGCGCCAGTTCGGGATGAGCTGTGGTATCCAGACCCTCCCCCTGGGTTATTTTTACCCCCTAGTCCCCTGTTAGAGAGAATGGGAAGCGTGTACAAAAAATGGGAATTAAGAGCTCAGCCAGGAAGTGCACTAAACAGGGGTTGGGGGTTCTGAATCTACTTTACCATTTAGCATCCCTGTCAGCAATAGGTTCAGTCCCTTAGATTTGGTTGACTGACTAATTTCGCCCCCAAAACATCTATCCTGCATAGGCACCCACACAGACAAGTCACAGTGCCAAGAGAGAACTGAGCTCCTAAGCCATGAAAGATCTGCTCCCACTGACCACCTCACGGGAATAAATCAAGTGATTATCCCAGGGACTAGTACCCAATGTGCACCCCTTAGTACACCTAGGGCCCCTGACCACAGTACACAGGGCTGGGAGGGGACTCATCAAGAATTGCAATTAGAGAGGGATCCCTTGTCCAGATCCACAGGAAATGTAGAAAATGCGCAGAATCTCAAGATCTTGTCCTGGAATATAGCGGGTCTAATTGCTAAAATGGACCTCCCGGACTGGGGAGAATTCATAGATTCTAATGAAGTATGCCTTCTCCAGGAAACATGGGCTACAGTAGAATTGCATAGGGTAGGATATGTAACCTACTGTATTCCAGCTGTTCAGGGGCTCAGGGGGAGACCTTCTGGAGGTTCATGCATCTGGGTGGGCATCCACCTAGGATGCTCCATTAAGATGATAGACACGTCTTCCTCTGATATTCTGTGCGTTCTCCTCTCGACTGAAAATCTCCCCAAGTTGGCTGTTATTAATATCTACTCTCGCCCTGTGAGGCATGGGCTAACCTCGCACACTCTTGACTCCCTGCTATCATTTCTCCCCACTTTACCCAAGTCTACAAATGTAATAATTGGAGGCGATTTTAATTGCCACTTCGAGTCCCTCACTGGCATTGCTTCTAACATCACTAGCGAGGAAGACTCCGTCTGGTCAATCCCAGACTGCAATACCTACCAGATAAGAGGGCGGACCCCTCTTGTCCTTCAAATGAACACCCTCACACTTAGTCACTCGCTTAGGGCATGCAATGGTCGCTTTCCCCTTGATAGCCCGGGTAAATACACATTTGAAAAACTGGGACAGGCCTCTATAATTGACTACATTCTAGTCGATGTCGAGATATGGCATAGAATCCTGAATTTCTCAGTTCAACCTAGATGTGAGAGTGACCACAATCCACTGGTCCTAACTCTAGACCAACCCCAAATTAAAGGGGCACAAGGCACGTTGCAACGACCAGCCTCGAATTTAACAGCAATTGAGGGGGGCAGAAGAGTACGCTGGGCAACACTTGTACAAGCACCGGAAAAAATGGCCTCTATGTATGACCGAATTATTCAATTTCTAGCAACTGCATTCGCAGCTTTTAAAAACAGTGATGCTCCAGAATCCCTCCTGGTAATAGGTAAGAACCACCAAGATTTGGCATCAAATCTGGCTGAGTTTTTTACAATGGTAGGAGTCCCGCCAGTCTTGATTTAAAACCTAAAAACTCCTGGTATACCAAGGCGTGTAGGGTAGCCAAACGCGCCCTGATATTAAAGATCAGGAAGGTGACAGCTCTGGTATTAAAGTATCCAGAGCGCACTACAAAAACACTCTTGCTGAAGCGAAAGCAGAATGGGAGACCGATAGATGGGACGCATTAGAAGCTAGGGATATGAGATCTTTTTGGAACCTTTTTGGAACCTAGTTAAAACGGGAAAATCTGAAGGCAATACGGCCATAGAACCAAATTTGGGGGAGGAAGTCTGGAGATCCCATTTTAAAGCTTTATATTCAAAAACCCAAGCCAAAGATAAAGATGGTAGGGCTCCAAACTCTGATGAAATTGCCGCCATTCAGAATTGTTTACCACTGTGTACATTGGCAGAGGTATCTTTGGCATTTACTAAATTGTTACCAAACAAAGCCCCAGGGTTGGACAGGATCCCTGGAGATCTGTTCAGGAATGAACAAGTAGTATGGGCCCCCTATTTACGGATTTTATTCAATGCCATCTTTTGCGGTATGGCACTCCCTCCAACATGGGCTGGGGCCGAAATTATTCCCATTTACAAAAAGGCTCCCCGCTAAATCCAGCAAACTACCGACCATTAAGCCTTATTGATGTCACCCAAAAGATATTTGCTCGTGTCCTCCTGGGTCGACTGCAATCATGGATGGATGAGACGGCAGTTTTAACTCCATTACAAGCCGGCTTTAGGTCTAAAACGTCAAGTATAGACCAGCTATTCAGGTTGCAGTTGATCCATTGGAAAACTGTTATCTTGGAGGGTGGCACCCTTTACTTAACCTTCGTGGACCTCAAATCCGCGTTTGATATGGTGCCGCGCGATCAGCTATGGGGCCTTCTTCATGATATGGGTGCCCCAGTATATCTTTGTCATCTGCTGAAGCGCCTCCATGAAGGCACCTATGCAAGGATAAGATACGGTAGGAACGGGGAACTGTCAGCTCCATTCCCGGTTGAGAAGGGGGTGAGACAGGGGTGCGTGTTGGCACCGACCCTGTTCTCCCTCTTCCTAAACGGTTTAATCAAAACCTTGCTCTCAGTCAAAGATATCGACTCCCCAAGGCTAGCGAACCGCAAAATGCCAGCCCTAATGTTTGCGGACGATACGCTGCTCTTATCCAAGTCACCCATGGGTATGCAGCGGGTATTGGAAGAATTCAGCCTATTCTGTAAGAGAAGAGACTTGGGAGATAAATCTACAGAAGACTAAGTACATGGTTTTTGGTGCCAATACTAGAAATCGCCCGCATCCTCGATTGGATGGCAGATCGCTTGAGCGAGTGACTATCTTGGACTACTTGGGCCTTACACTCAACGACACGATGGAGTGGGGGACCCAAGTAAAGAGAGCACATCTCAAATTAATACAGTCAATAGGGGGAATCATAAAAGTATTTAAAAATTGTACCCATAAAGCTCTAGGCCCCCAGCAGAAATTTACAAAACCCAAGCGAGGGGAGCCTCGCTATATGGTGCTGAACTCTGGGGCCATTGCCCGTCTAACACCCTGTCAAAAACTGAGAACACCTTTATTAGGCAGCTGACGGGTCTCCCCAAAAGCACCCCCCTAACTCCACTTAGGATGGACTTGGGCATTGATCCAGTAGCCGACCTAATTGCCTCTCGCCCTCTCCATTATTGGCGACTTCTTTGGAGTACGCCCGAGCTACAAACATACAGGGAGGAACTGAAGGATGTCATGTCTATCCTGGGAGCAGGTAACCTACCGTGGTTGGCTTATATCAGGAACACGTGTCACCAAATGGGGTGGGCTAATATGTGGATAACCCCAGAAGTGACCTGTCCAGTTATCCCTAAAAAATCCCTAACTACCGCTTTTAAAAATTATAAATTAGCCCAAATTTCCCAGAGTATAGACTCTTCAACCCTGACGTCCAGGTTTTTGGACATCAAACAGCAATATATTCTAGAGCCTGCCTTGGATAGTATTCAACCTCCCACGGCTAAGAAACTGTAGTTACAATTTAGGCACGGGACGCTCCCGTTGCGCGCATTTACCAATAAATGGAAGGGAGCAATAAAACAAGAATGCCCGGGGTGTTCCCACACGGAAGAAACAGAACTCCATGCCATCCTTTTCTGCCCTGCATATAGTAAGGCGAGGTCCAAGTGGGTACTCCAGCTCTGTAGGAATTTAGGGATCAGAGATTATACCGAAGTGTTCAGGCTCCTAAAATATGAGACGCAGACACTATTTGTAACTGTCACTTCGAGATTTCTACTTGCAATGTGGAACACACGCAGAGGTATCATAAAGTTGAAAGAGTCGGGCAACAACACAACTCTGTCTTCTCCCTAGACAAACTATTGTATTTGCATATAGTTCTTAATGAGAAAATCTGTTTACAAAGTCAATTTGGACAAGTGGTTTTAATTGCTCTTTTAATAATTTTTTTAAAAATAGGCAATAATCTAATTGTTTATACTGCTTTTAAACTTTTATCAAACAACACTTGATACCAGATGATGTTTTGGTCTGTTGTACATCAGGTGATGACTCAGATTTGGGGATAAGACTAACTTTTGTACCGGCGAAGCTCAACAATGTTTTTCTTTTTAATGTCACCCCGCACTATCATTATGCCGATTACATTTGCTGTCAATTTTAACTTTTTGTAAAAATTATTTCTAAATGTTATATCTTACTGTGCTTTTATGGCTGTACAGCCGAAATAAAGTTTTATTTGACTTGACTTGATAATTCCTCTATTTTTCTGGTTCTGTTACATATCTGATGCTTTATTTTTTTTTTTTTAAATTAAGGCAGGCTACTCGTTTGTGTGCAACATTTCTATTTTGTGTTCCATATAGTGGCTGCAGCCATGCAGGGAGTGCTGCACATAGCTAAGGCTCTCGGCCTCAGAAGTCTGAGTTCAATCAAAACAGTATAGAATGCCCCAGTAGGCTTTTTTTTTTTTTAAATTGAAAGACTAACCGATTTGTTCTAGGTTACAGTAACCTCACTCCATGCGCAGACAAAGATATGTGTTTTTCTATCCTTGACTCGGAAGAAACAAAAGACGGCGCTCGGGGGAGGGGGGGTAGTGGAGTGGCTGAGGAAGATAAATAAATAGCACTAGAGGGGCGGGCACAAAATAAAATAAAAAATCTCCAGACTTGAGATTAACTTTTTCTTTAAATTTAAATAAAAATTCTTGGCGTCAGATCGAGACATAAAATAGACCCGGGCACCAAAATATAAGTGCCACCCATGAATAAATCATATAGCACAAAATGGCCTACATTGTCCAAATCGGTCAGTTTTAAGCATGTAAAGAAACGCTTTAACAGGTTTGCAGTCATGGGAGACTGCATGCATACGTGCTTGTTGCAGGTAATGTTTGAGGTAACATGAGAACAGTTAACTGTTGAATTCGGTGGTTCACTAAACGAGAAAACAAGCCCACAAAGCCTAAATAACCCGCCCACACATAGACCCGCCATACAAGCGTTCTAGCGCAGTCAAATTGCCTTATGGGCGAGTCTGACTTACATTTTTTCCTGTAAGAGGACATCACTTGACCGGAACAAGCCCAGCTCTACCGGCTCCTTCAAACAAGGCCTCACTGACTGACTGACCGACCGACTGAAGGCTTACCTCCATTGTCGGGGTCCAGCAGGAGCCTGGTACCAGTCTAAGACTCGGGGGTTGACTGATCTACAGAAACACCGCTGGAAGTGTACCGTAAGGCGCATAGCGCCCTGACGTGTGGTAGAACTTGAAGCGGCCCTTGCTATGCAGCGTCCAGACATGCCTGATGACAAGTGGGAGTAGGCAGGCGAGGAGAAGTGACAGCAGATTTGATGTTTCAATCCACGCTAGGTTAATTTTTCTTCCAGTCGTTTTGGAACTTGGCACCTCGATGCCTGCACATTGCTGATGAATCTGTCCTGTCATACAAAATTGATGGCGTCAGCTTGAAATATACATGAAAGCAGCTTTCAGATTAATTATACAGGGCTTGAGCAGGCTAATCACTTGTGTAGGTTGGTCGTGTTAAGGCCTTGGGATGTTCTGGCATTTAGCCCTGACTTTTATTTTTCTCTCCCCCAGAAATATATTGCCTGCTATTTAGAAAAGGCTCATCTAAACCTGTAAAGATTGTATTTTCATAACTTTTATTTTTTTAATAACCTAATTTGTCGAGAAGAATCAATAAGGGAGAGGATGGTAGCTTGCCAACAGGCTTTGCATACTAAATACTGTACTAAGACACCAAGCCTAGGAATGGCCCTTCTCCTTTTCTAGAGGCTATCCCCTGGATCTGAATCCAGCAGATGCTTGACAAGCCCAAAGGGAAGAAAACCTATTCACTTGACTTTAGTTGTTATTAATTAGTGCTATCTTGACCCTATATGCAATGGCTGCGATATGCTTGACATATTGGATATATAGCATTTGCATAGAAATATAAGGGTAGTAGGAAATATCCATAGAGCAGGTGGTACGAAATTTTCAGAAATTACATTAAGTAACAGCAGCCCTCTTCGATCAAAAGACAGGAACTCTGAGATTGCTGTCCTGAAATGTAACTCTCTTCTTCTGAGAATCTGAAATATAGGTCCATTAATCAGAGCATCCAGTTAGGAAATGGCTAGCAGATTATACTTTAGGCTTGATTTTGAGTGGTGCGAAGGAGTGGGGCAATGTGTTTCATAGTCTGTATAGAGTTGCACATTTTTAAAGCGTGTCCGGAAAAAGCTCATTTTGCTTTAGAGCGTTTTTTGGGTCTCCTTGAGGCCTTCCCCTTTCGGTCTTAACTTCCTCAATCTAGAATCCGATTTTTTTGCACAGGTTTGTTTTTCTTCTAATGCCTAGTAGGTCGATGTAGGCGTTCATCGCAGTGTACAAGCGTTTCTACTCTTAGTTGACACATTCCAGCTGGCTGCATCCTATAAGCCCAAGTAAAGTCCTTTCTCGCCCAGCAGTTGAATACTCCTGTGAGGTAGAGCATTTTCCATACCAGTGACTGTTTTGTCCATCCCAGCTCTTTTGCACAATGGGATTTACCAAGCCTGCCCTTCTGTGTGCTGGCATCAGTTTGTCTCACTGGGACAAAGAGCAATCCTTACTGGGGTGTATTGCTGCTGGTAGAGTCCCTCCATGGTGAAGTGTCAGTGACTGAACCTCCCAGTCTTGCAGCCTGCCTCCAGATAGTGCCATTGTACAGGATCAACAAGGACAAGATCTGGCCCACGGAGGACTCCTCTCAATCTGGACTTGTCGTCTATCTTCCTTCTGACCGAGGCTGGAGTTGTGGAGAAAAAGGCCTTGTGTCATGCAAGTCAAGGAGTGGTTGGAAAAAAGCAGCGCAAATTTTCTAGATGACTGGTATGGCCTTCAAAGTCACTGTCTCATTGGAAGCATAGAATGACGTGCAGGTAGTGTCTCCTACCAAGGTTATTTCAACAGTCTGGTTGGTGACTCCTGCTTCAGATCCCCTGGTACTGGCTGAAGAATGCTTGCATGCTCCCTCCCCCAGCAGATCCAGGTGGACTAGGATTGGGCTGGTACAATGTCTTTCATGAGTTTAGCATGACCATTCTTGCACTCTTGCAGTACTGTCAATGTAAAGGGACGACGTGAATCAGGATGTATCTGGTTCTGCCTGTCCAGCAGGCGACCCGGACAACTTGGTGCTTCTTCCTGTTATTGGAATACTTTTTCATCTTGAGGGCCAAGATTTGGACTATGGAGCCGGCTCTGGCCTCACTCCTAGTTCATGGTTTAGCACTGGTCCTTCAAGGCTCAGTAGTGTTGACTCCACCTCGATACAAAGGTCAAGAAAGGCTTTTAATATCTGGGGTTCATGGATCTTATTGGTGCATTCGATTGTTAACCATGGCAAAATATGGCGAGTCATGAGATCATTAGGGGCTGACAAAGCGATTGTCCATTTATTAAGCTACATATATCAGAATGCTACTACTAGGGTCCGATACAGCCCAGATGAGGAATGTTCCAAACCTTTCAGGGTTAGGAGGAGTGAAAGACAATGGTATGTCTTGGCCCCCTATTTATTTATATATAAATGGCCTTGAGTGTGAGCCCTTTTCAACGAAAGTTTGACCTACCATGAAAAGGCTCTCACCCTATCCCTGCCCTATTATATGCCGACTATGCGGTTGTCATTGCCAGAATAGCAGATGGGCTACAAAAGTCTTTAGATTACTTTACTTGCTACATGGGAAAACTCAACCTAAAGGTGAATCTTAACAAATCATCCATCATGGTATACCCAAGTTGGGACCCTTATTAATAAAGGGTGTACATATACCCAGAGTTAATACCCTTTTGTGTCTAGGGATATAGTTTGATCATTTTGGTAACCGGAGACCCCGCGAGAAAATAAAAACCCAGCAATTTAATAAAAGCACCAAGACAGTATTTTGATTAGCCAATAAATTTGGATTTCGGCTGATGAAGTAAATGTCCAGGATATTCAACAGCGAATGTTTTGATGCAGCCACTTATTGTGCTGAAGTATGCGGGTCTACATCATGCAAACAGCAGAGTACCATTGTCAGGAGGAGTCTGCTGTTCCAAATATCAGTTTATATCTGTCATGCAGAATTGGAGTTGCCTTTTATTGCAGACTGTATCTGAAAGAGACACGTTAGTGACAGATTCCTTACCTTAGAATATCCCCAGGAGTCAGGCTGGATCCGGAAAGTTTTTGCGTAGCAGTACCCTTGCGCGTCGGTAGGCGGCATCGTGTGGCTCCGCATCCGTCGTCGGCGTCGGGACCGCCGGGATGACGTCGCGGGCAGTACTTAGACGCCGCCCCTGCGCGCTGACGTCAGTTCTTCTTTTTTCCACGCCAGTAAGCGCAGATCCGGGAAGAGCAGTGCCCTAGTCATTTTTTGACTAACTTTTTGGTGATTTTTCACTGTTTTCTTCGAGTCATCTCCGCTCCACAGTGTCGGTAGGGAGGCCCGGCTTCAAGCCATGCGACGCCTGTGGTCGAATGATGTTGATCACAGACCCGCACTTAGTGTCTCTACTGTCTCGGCCGCGACCACGACACGAAGTCGTGCTCCGACTGCCGGGCCTTGCACCCGAAGGCTTTGCGAGAGCGGTCTCGAAAGCTCCTCGAGGTCCGGCAGTCTGCTCCGCACCAAGCCCCGGTCACGCGAGAGGTCGGTCGTGGAGTCCTCGCCGGTCGTCGGAGTCCAAGTCTTCGCGCTCCTCGGGTAAGTCGAAGCACAAGAAGTCTAAGAAGCACCATCGCTCTAAGACTTCGCCTCGCCAGTCTCGCGACTCGGCTGAGGCCCCTGTCGGCACCGTCCCCGCGGCTCCGGATGTGCCTGTGGCGCCGCCCCCGCATTACCCGACCTTCCCGGGTTCGGGGGCAACTCCGGCCAAGATACAGGAATTCCTGTCGGCCATGGCCCGCCTCTTCGGGCCTCAAGGCCCCTCCAGTGCGCCTTCGGGCCCCGCGGGCCCTAATGGGATTGCCCCGACGACGACTCCGGTCCCGGCGCCGCCTGTCCCACCAGCCTCGCTCCCGGCCCCGGCTTCGGCCCCGGCCTCGATCCCGGCTCCAGTGGTACCGCAACCCCCATCGACGCCGGTTGACCTAACCACGCCTCCGCCGACGCCGATGTCCCCGGTGCCGTTCCTGACGCCGCCCGGGGCTCCGGGCGGCGTCGTTCCCCGGTTCTCTCCGGACGCGTCATCGGACCGACGTCGCCCGACGCCGGCTCCGGCGCCCATGAGACCTTGGGTCTCGGACGTCCCTCCTCCTTATTTTCAACCGGAGGAGGACCAGGAGAGCTGGGAGGGGTCGGATGACCCTCTCACACAGCAGTGTGACTATGATCAGGACTGGGCAGAGGAACTTGGGGATGCCAGTGGTCTGGACACTTCCCCTGACACTGGCATGCTGTCTCCTCCTTCCGTGGCTACGGAGGAGGGAGCAAATTCGCAACGGTGTTGCGTAGAGCAGCTGGAGCCTTACACCTCCAATTGCCTACAGTGGCTGTCAGGACTAACCTCCTGACGGAAGTGCTTCAGCCGGCAGCTACCTCCTCGGAGCCATTGCTGCCGTTTAATGATGCACTTTCTGACGTTCTTTCGGGCACCTGGTCCAAGCCCGCCACAGGGGCTCCAGTGGATAGGAACGTGGCCCGACGCCATCGTCCTGCTCCGGGCGACCCCTTGTTTCTCTCTCAACATCCCACCCCCGAGAGCTTGGTTGTCCAAGCCTCTGCCTCCCAAACCGCCTTCCCTACCGCCCCTCCGGATAGGGAATCCAAACGCCTGGATCAATTTGGGAAGAAGGCCTTTTCTTCCTTCAGTGCTGGCTTGCGGTCCGTCAACACCGCTTGCCTTTTGGGCCGATACTCCCACTCTCTGTGGGATTCGGTGGCGCTCGTTTTGCCCTAGTGTCCTGAGGAGGTCCAGACACTAATTTCCCGCGCCATTGCGGAAGGAAGGGATGCGGCAAAGTACACCATCCGTTGTGGCCTTGATACCGCCGACTCGCTGGGCAGATCGCTTGCAACGACAGTGGCGCTGCGTCGCCACGCCTGGCTGAGGACAACTGGTTTCTCGGGTGATGTCCAAAACACACTCATGGACATGCCCTTTGATGGAGTCGGTCTTTTTGGTACCAAAGCAGACCATGCGCTGGAGCGTTTAAGGACTCACGGGCTACTGCCAAGTCCCTGGGCCTTTCTGCTGTGCGCCCTCCGCTAACCTCTGCTTTTCGCCCCTTTCGTGGCCACGGAAGGGGCGCCCAGTCACGTCCGCTGCCCAGCCACCGGCCCGCGCAGCAAGGGTCTTCGCGTGGCCGAGCACGTGGCTCCCGCCGTGGCGGGTCAGGCAACCAGCGTGCGGGTCAGGCCACCAACCCCGCCCCGTCCGCGGCCTCCAAGCCCTCCTAGTCCTTCCTTTCAGGTGCACAGCACGCCAGTAGAGGGCAGGGTCTGCCATCACCTTCACCACTGGCGTGCCATCACCTCGGACAGGTGGGTTTTGGACATTGTCCGAAGGGGCTACTCCCTCCCCTTCGAGACCACCCCCCCAGCCATGCCACCTCAATTCCACTGCATGTCAGGGGATCACTTGGTGCTTCTGCAGAAGGAAGTCACGGCACTCTTGGCCAAGAGGGCCATCGAGCATGTTCCGACCCCAGAAGTAGGACGTGGTTGCTACTCCCACTACTTTCTGGTGCTCAAGAAGGACAAGGAGGACATGCGTCCTATCTTGGACCTCCGGAACGTCAATCGCTTCCTCTGGAAGGAGAAGTTCAAGATGCTCACCCTAGCTCAGGTCTTGACTGCCCTGGAGACTGGTTGGTAGCGTTGGACTTACAGGACGCTTATTTCCACATCCCCGTCCTGCCGGCCTCCGGCGTTACCTGCGGTTCACGGTAGGCCTCGAGCATTTTCAGTTCACCGTGCTCCCCTTTGGCCTTACAAGTGCCCCTCGGGTGTTCACGAAAGTGATGGCGGTGGTCGCAGCTCATCTGCGCCGGGCAGGGGTTCCAGTCTTCCCCTACCTCGACGACTGGCTGCTGAAGGCGGGCTCGTCCCAGGCAGTCGTCTCCCACCTCCAGACTACGGCCGAACTCCTGCACTCGCTGGGGTTCTCCATCAATGTGCCGAGTCGCATCTGATTCCTTCTCCACAGCTCCTTTTCATCGGGGCAGTTCTGGACACGACGCAGTTTCGGGCCTATCCTCCCGAACGGCGAGTCCGGGATATTCAGGCTATGATTCCGATCTTTCAGCCTCTATCCTGGGTTTCGGTCACGGATAACCCTGAGGCTGCTGGGCCTCATGGCCTCCTGCATCCTGCTGGTCGATCATGCCAGATGGCATATGCGGGCTCTGCAGTGGGACCTGAAGTTCCAGTGGGCGCAGCACCAGGGCAACCTGTCCGATCACGTCCAGATCTCGGAGGGGACTGCAAAACAGTTGCAGTGGTGGCTCTCGAACCGGCAATGGGTCATGGGCAGATCCCTCTCCCTTCCCCAGCCAGAGCACACAGTTGTGACGGACGCGTCCCTTCTGGGATGGGGCGGTCACATGGGAGAGGCGGAGATCAGAGGCTCTCTGGTCTCCGGCGGAGTCCCGGCTCCATATCAACCTTCTGGAGCTCCGGGCGATCCGACTTGCACTCAAGGCATTCCTTCCCTCTGTCAAAGGGACGGTAGTGCAGGTGTTCACAGACAACACCACCGCCATGTGGTATTGCAACAAACAGGGCGGGGTGGGGTCGTGGACCCTATGTCCAGGAGGCTCTGCGCCTCTGGACATGGCTGGAACATCAGGGCATATTCCTGATGGTTCAACACCTGGCAGGTTCCCTGAACGCCAGGGCGGACGAACTCAGCCGCAGGTGCATGATGGATCACGAATGGCGTCTTCACTCGGAGGTGGCGCAAGGTCTCTTTCAGCAGTGGGGAGAGCCTTGGTTAGATCTGTTCGCCACCGAAGAGAACGCGCAATGTCATCAGTTCTGCGCGTTGGAATTTCCAAGGCGGCACTCGCTCGGCGACGCTTTTCGTCGCGAGTGGAGTTGCGGTCTATTGTACGCCTTTCCGCCCATAGTGTTGAAGAAGATTCGGCGCGACCGGGCCCAAGTCATCCTTGTGGCTCCGGACTGGGCTCGAAGAGCTTGGTATCCCGAGCTACTCAGTATGAGCGTCGATCCCCCGATCCGTCTGCCTCTTCGGGAGGATCTTCTGTCGCAGCAGCAGGGGACGGTCCTCCACCCGAACCTGTCCAGTCTCCACCTGCTTGCGTGGAGATTGAGCGGCGGCAGTTGATTCCTTTCGACTTGCCTCCCGAAGTTTGTGATGGGATTCTGGCAGCCAGGCGTCCCTCCACCAAGGTGGTATTCGCCTGCAGGTGGAAAAAGTTTGTGGCATGGTGCACAGCAAAGGCTGTGAATCCCCTCTGCCCCTCTTTCTGAGGTTCTTCTGTTCCTTCTTTCTCTGGCCCAACAGGGTTCTGCCCTGGGTACCATCGAGGGCTATCTTTGTGCTATCTCGGCCTTCCTCAGGCTTCCTGATCAGCCCTCCCTTTTCAAGTCCCCTGTTGTTAACAGGTTCCTAAAAGGCATTACACACCTCTTCCCTCCTGTTCCGTTTGTGATGCCTCAGTGGGACTTGAACTTGGTTCTTACCTTTCTCATGTGCGCTCCCTTTGAGCCTCTACATAACTGTCCTCTTCGTCTTCTGACTCTGAAGACAGCCTTTCTGGTGGCCATCACCTCCGCTCGGCGGGTGAGTGAGCTCCGGGCTCTATCATGCAAACCTCCCTTTCTGTCTGTCCATCCAGACAAGGTTGTTCTTCGGACGCGTCCGTCCTTCTTGCCAAAGGTGGTTACTGCCTTCCACATTGGGCAGACCATCACTTTGCCCACCTTCTTTCCGCCTCCGCATCCTTCCAGAGAGGAAGAGAGGCTCCACCGTCTGGACCCAAAACGTGCGCTTTCCTTTTATATCTACCGCACACAACACTTCCGGGTGGATGACCAGCTCTTTGTTGGCTATGTGGTCGCCAAAAAAGGTTGGGCGGTGCACAAGAGAACCATTTCACGCTGGGTAACGTTGTGTATCAAAGCCTGCTATTCTTTGGCTAAGAAGGAGCCTCCTGTTGGGCTGCGTGCCCATTCCACCAGGGCAACGGCTGCTACCACGGCCTTAGGCCGTGGTGTTCCGCTGCAGGATATCTGTCAGGCAGCTACGTGGGCCTCGCTGCACACGTTTACCAAGCATTACTGCCTTGACAGTCGGGTCCGGAGGGACGGCTTCTTTGGCCGTTCTGTCCTCCGGGACTTCCTTGTCTGATCTTTGTTCGCAGACCCACCACCGGGGTTGGTATTGCTGGGATATCTATTCTAAGGTAAGGAATCTGTCACTAACGTGTCTCTTTCAGATGCACAAGTTACTAGCTTGTGTAACGATATATCTGTAAGAGACAGTAGTTAGTGACAGATTCCTTACCGCCCACCATCCTCCCCGTTCTGCGAACTGATTTCTAGGGTTAAGGACATCCTTTCAGGGCCCTAGTATTTTTCAGACACCTATGTCAGCTTCTTGCATGGCTCTGCGTTCCTGGCGCGGAAAGTCGTGTACAGAACTGACAGCGCGCAGAGGCGGCGTCTAAGTACTGCCCGCGACGTCATCCCGGCGGTGCCGGCGGCGGACGCGAGAGCCACACGGCGCCGCCTACCGACGCGCAAGGGTACTGCTACGCAAAAACTTTCCGGATCCAGCCTGACGCCTGGGGTTATTCTAAGGTAAGGAATCTGTCACTAACTACTGTCTCTTACAGATATATCGTTACACAAGTTAGTAACTTGTGCATTAGAGAAGAGACGGATGTTACTGTGGTACACTCTATGATCCAACCCTAAATAGTTTCAACAGAGCACTCACCAAAGACCGTTTAACTCTTTACCAAATATTTAACATTCCTTGGTTTAATTTTATTAGGACTAAGCATAGATTGCTAGGCTTTACGATATAATATGTTGATATAAATTTAATGTTTTGCTTTGTCAAAACTGGAAGTGAAACACCAATCAAAGCATGTTTGCACATTAGGAAGAACCAAGACATAATTAAACCTATGAATGCTGCACATGCTCCGGATTTATCAGGAGAGGGCAGGGCATTCAGCCCTATCTCGTCTGCCCTAAACCACCACCAGTGATAACATTTTGACTCCGTTCCAGTTGAGCATCATCAATTTTTTGGTGGCCTTCCTGAACATGGGGTTTAGAGAACGCAGAGTTCGCCTTTCTGACGGTTGTTCTCCTCAAAGCACTATTCACTTTATTATTTTTTTTGTAGTTTCTATAGGAATCCTATTTAC
This sequence comes from Calotriton arnoldi, assembly GCA_963921515.1. NCBI lineage: Eukaryota > Metazoa > Chordata > Amphibia > Caudata > Salamandridae > Calotriton > Calotriton arnoldi. The sequence goes on from CAWUFW010004654.1 coordinate 1,339,909, forward strand.
ATTTCTTAAAACCACTTGTATTCAATGTTATCCAATGGAAACTGGCCCTCCTATCTCTCCAATCATTGGATACACTTCCAATATGTGAGACTGTATTTAGTTGCATCAATAGTTCTGTTAGACTAAGGACATGCATAAGGACAGAGTAGAGTTGGTACGCTATATGACACGCAAGTAACTTAATTGATCTAGTGTGTTATTTTAAACTGTTCTTTTATGTATTTAAATTTAAGAAGCGTTTGAAATATTTTATTTACTAATGTTTTATGGTTGTATGAACCAAATAAAGATTTTGATTTGTTTTTTTTACTGCACCTCGCAAATCTTGAGGGAGTACAGGTTGACCCTTCAGAGAGGACACCTTTGGGCAAGAATCCATGGATAGTGGATGTGAATCAGGAACCCGAGCTTTCGTAGTGATACTGGGTTGGGGGGGCTGATGGGTGTCTTGAAGGGAAGTGCTTTTCATTTTTCTCAAGCATACTAAGTTGTGTCCTCTCTGATCCTGGCACCTGTACCAGAGCATAAGTTAATTTATGCTTTTGATGCTAATGCTCCCCATCTAAGTTGTTGCTTGCCTATGGACCCAAAGTTTTCAAACGTGCTCAACAGATATGTAAGAAGTTAGTCTGGGCTCACTGGACCTGAGACCCAATGTTCCAATTCCTGTGCTTTTGTCTGTGGTAACTACAGAGGCCTCCTGAAATGGGAAGGGGTTCTCTTCATGTTTTAAAAAGAGGCAAAGGCCTCTGAATTATGGGACGAAAGTCTACCAGTCCAGTTGCCTTTAGTGAGCAGGTAAATGCAAACCCCATCCTGGACAGCTATTAGCTTGGTCTATAGCAGTACTTTGATCCTCACATTTTCCTCCTGCCTGCTGTTGTCACATGCATACCATTAAAACTATTTCATGATGAATGTTGGCATTTTTGTAAAGCGATAATTGTGGCAGCATTTATTTAATGTACAGCGTGGGGTACAGGTCATGTTCATCGACTGGTCATTAAATGGACAGAATCTCCTAGACACCTTCAGGAGAAGATGGGGAAAGTCGCAGTTAAATCACTGAACACAGTACCGCTACGAGGACGCCTCTGCTGCAACAACAAAGGAGTGAGCAGTGGTAGAATAAGAGGAGGCATCCAGCTTCCTGTACACCTCTCCCAGCCAAGGCATCCTACGAGGGACTGTACCCAAATGAGACAAGCTAAAACATACAGCCAACAACCCACAGGACTGCAGGACACCAACCACTACCCAAATACCTGAGGTGCTCACATGCACGGAAGTGTCAGCGTTCAGAGAACCCGGGTGCGGCAGCAAACGCCATGGTAACAGCTACTGTGTCACCAGTACCTTTTGTCATGTCGCCTCCAGCCAGAAATGTGAGAATTAACAGAGGCCTAATGTCTCCTACCTTGTAACAATTTGTGCTGTCTAAACTAGTAGTTAAAGAAACGTTGCCCCCATCTCTTCCCCCCAGCCTCCTCTTATGCCCTTTCTACATACTTCCGGCCCCCCTTTCCCTCCCTGTCACCCTTATCCCCACCCCTCCCCCTGGACACGTAGGTATGCAGACCCCCTCAGCGTGGGAACCACTGCCGCACACCCTGCCAACTCTTACGCCTCCTTCTTGGTGTCTCACCCTTCCTTTCTCGACAGTGGGCCATGGAACTAGTCGGTCCGACACCACGGGGCTCCTCCTCATCGCAGCGGGCGTCCCCCTCTCCAACACTGCTGCCCACACCATCCCACAACAGGGGACGCGCCCTCCCCCTGTCCAGTGGCCGGTTGCCCAGGCTTTCGCTCAACCACGTGGGTCATCGGCCCGATGGTGCCTTACTGCCTTGACATTTGTTACCTAGAGGGATGCTGTAGTATCCTATTGTCATGTTGATATGTTCCCTTTCACCCTGCTCTTTGCTGCTCAGCCAGTGTGAGTGTTCCGTGTAGAATGTTAGTGTGAGTGGAATGCCTGGGTGCTTGTGTGGATGGTTGAATGACAGTTGAAGATGGGCTGAGCAGCAGAGAGGCTGCTCCTGGTGGGGCATGCTGTAGCTTCTTGTTACCTCTACTTATGGACTCAATAAACTACAAGAAACTCTACTCGACTACGTCTCTTTGTCATCTGAACACGTGGGCCAGCCCACTACAGATGCCCAGCACTGGTACAGTTAGTTTTACCAGCTTAATATGTAACATGTGCATTTTCCACGTTCTCTCCCCTCCCCCCCTTTTTGCGTTGAATAGTATTGTTTATACACTCTTGTTCTAAACTGTACTCTTGCTGTATGCTTTTGTTCCAATAAAAAGAATTATGACACAAAAACATTGCACTCCAATCATAACATTATACAAAGAGGCGAACAAACAACATAGTCTCTCTCAAATCCTACACTTCGTAGTGCACAGTTAATCTCTTTTATGTAATTTAAATCTTTATTTCTTGAACAAGCTAACATATACAGACAACACGTTTAGTCCTTTGGAATTTTTAAAGGCTTCCCGTAATTTTTAACTTTCATTTTTTCTTTTCATAACAAATTCACACTGTTCCAAGAATTCAATGTCCACCTCAATCAAAGCAAGCACACTCTAGTATGTAATGGTAAACAGCAAACGTCCTCCAGTCGCTAAATCTGAATGATATAGCCAAAAGTCACATTTCCAAATAAAAGAATAAAATAATACACCTCAATGTTGGAAAAGTCTTGCGTATAGATGGAAGCCCTTATTCAGTCTTCCAAGACAAGCCGGTCTCTTCCTTTTTAGTAGGTTAAATTATGTCTTTGACTCGGCTATTGGCAGTAGTGGAGCATGTGGTTTGTTGTGGTCAGGTGATTTGCAGGACACATGTATATCCAACTACTCTTGTCTCGGAGACAACAATACCCATGATTTGTCAAAATATCGAAAATTACAAAATATGCTCATTTCATTAACCTGTTCGACCCTTCTACTTACCACACTGCTGGACCAAGCAGTGATTTTCCTGCATATTCATAAATAGGTATCATCCCGGGCCTAGTCACACTCCGTGTGACCATGGTCTTTTTTATCATCATTTTCTGTTTCAGTTTCGGTATAGACTAGCCAAATCTTCCCCTATTCCCATAGGAAACAGATGAGAAGAGCACTATGGATTCTGGACCTTTGACTTACTCCTCCAGTCCCCCACCATTCAGAGTGATGCCTGTTGGAGGGGCTGTACATCCTGTTCCTCGTTACAATTTCAATGCTGGCTTGGTGGTTCTTAGGCTCTTTTAACAGATTTGTTCCCTCTGCCAGACTGCAAACATGTTCTTTTCTGTTTCATGTGGTACAGCACTTTTTCAGTTGTCAGTCAAAGACAGTTGCAGGTCACTCATGTTTCAAGCTAAAGGTGGTTACCCATTCCTCATCAGAAAATGTAGGCATCTGTAACGAGGGTTCATGACATGTCTGTTTTGAGAACCTGCTGCAGGGATTTGTCTGTAAGCACTTCTTTGGACAGATATGGCACATCACTCAAATGCATTGGACTTAAAAACAGGTGTCTGCCGTATTAGAGATAGATATGGTTGATAACAACTAAACCTGGAACCTACTTTGTGAAATAGTTTGGCACTCACTTCCTTTCTCTTTGCTGTCTCGCAATTGGGATCTGAAACTTGTGAAAGCTGGCCATCTGACAGGGCGTTGTTGGATTGGTCCCCCTTGGTTGCAGATAACACAGCACAAATGCCTGCCCACAAATCTCTTGGTCTGTGCCATTGTGAATTATTTGGTTGTGACAAATCATGCATGCAGAAACCTTTTTATCCAATAGCAAAAATATGGCAAATGTGTGATTTATCATTTCACCCAATGCCTCTCCTCATCATTTAGCACCTCCACCATTTTGTCTCCGGTGCTTCATACATTCTATTTTTGGTTGCGATTTAAGCTGAAGCCAGTACTCCTCTTTGTCTGATAGCTGACCACCTGGGCAGTCTTTTCCTATTCCAGTGTTGACTCTAGTGGGTCTCCGGATGGAGTTTAAATAAGCACGCTTCAGGAGAACTCTGCTTCTCCCTTCATTCTCCCAGGGCGAAAGCTCCCTCAAGGGCTATGGTTGACAGTGTTGTTGGTAAAAATTTCAAATAAAAGTATTGCAAACCCATTGTCATCCCATCTCAAACATTTTTTCTGTAACACTGTGATTTTAACATTGAGTCATGTATGCTTGAGATTTTTTTACGAGGATAAAGTGGTCTTCATTGTAGGACCCATCTGCGCTCTGTTTCCCTGTTGTCTAGTTCAGTTGCTGTGGTTCACACTCCTGTGCTAGGAAAACATTTTTCTTGAGCCCTTCACTTGCATCCTACCTCAGAGGGAGCCTTTTTAACTATCTGGCTCATGGCTTGAATCAATATCTATTCCTAACTGCCACTGGATCTGTTATGCCAGCTGAGGTAATCAACCAGCAAATCCAGCCTTCCCCTTCTGATAGAGACTGCTAACCGCAGATTCCTCACCTTAGAGTATTCCCCGGGCGTCAGACTGAATCCAGAAAATCTTGAGCAGTACCTCTGTATGCAGGTAGGTGGCATCTATAGGCTCCGCGATGGGGTTGTCCACATTAGAAGGGACTTTGTGGTGCCCATATAAGCTCCACCCTGGCACGTTGACATCAGTTCCTTTCTTCGCCAGCAGCGTGGATACAGCAAGCTACCTTGGTCACTTTTTTCAACTTTTTGTCAACCCTTTTTTGAGCATTTGCTCCTAGTATGCTTAGGGACATGCCTCCTCCAAAATCTACGGGTTTTAAACCTTGAGGGGACTGCCCTAGACACATGTTGGTGTCTTTCTCATTTGGTTGGTCTCTGGTGCCTGGGGTCGGGCCACAAGGCCTGTGCCGAGTGCAAGTCCATGCACCTCAAGGCTATCTGTGAGAGGTTGATAAAGCTCCTGGCGGCAGAAGGCCCTATGCCGTTCCTGTTCCTGAGAGAGATCTTGGGACTATTCCTGGAGCCGTTTCATCAGATGCTAGTCTTCTTGCTCCAAAATGTAATCTTTGAAGTTGAATAAGTCAAAGAAGTCCATGTGTTCTCGGCTTCCCCCTCCCAACCTCATACTTTGAGGCGCCGCTCCAGCACTCCATCTGCGGAGCCTAGGTCCGGCCCTGCTCTGCACTACCCAGTTTCCTGGAACGACGTTTGCTCAGTTGTACGAGTTTTACGATGCCATCTTTGGGCCACCGGCTCCCTCTGACATGCCTTTATGCCACACAGAGCTCAGAGCTGCCCCGACTAGGTTACCGGCAGCTGGTCCACCCGTGAAGTCAGCTGGGCCCTCTGGATCCGTCCCTGGATTGACGCCACCACAGGTGCCTTATTCAACACCAGCTTTTCCATCAAGTGTGTTCCCCAATGCCACCACGCCGCTTGAGGAGCCCATCATCCCTGACTCTGAACTGGCACCGCCAGGCTCTACAAACCCCTGGACTTACTTCCCCTAGAGAGCCCCTTCCTTTCTGAAGGGGGGAGATGAGGAGGAACAGTTTGGTCCCTTAGAGGAGGACCCTGAGCCAGAAGAAAACTGGTATGGGGAGCTGGGTGACACTAGTGGCTTGGGCACTTCTCCTGACTCTGGAATGCTTTCCTCTCAGGGGCCCATTTCAGAGAGGGGCGCATCTTTTGTCACCATGATGAGCAGGGCAACAAAGGTCCTTGACCTACAGCTACCAGCAGTTGCGATCAAGACCAATGTCTTGACATAGGTGCTTCACCCAGGAGCCAGTTTGTATGAACGGTTGCTCCCCTTCAATGGAAGCCCTCACTGACGTTCTCCTGGGGGCCTGGGCAAAACTTTGCACAGGAGCGCCTGTGCTCTGCATGATTGCCCAATGCCACTGCTATGCCCCAGGAGACCCATATTTCCTCTCCCAGCACCCCTCCCCTGTGAGCCTGGTTGTACAGGCTTCAACAGCCAAAGGTCCACCCAAATGTATTCTCTTCTACTCCACCGGACAGGAAATCCAACAGGCTGGGCACCTTTGGAGGCGCATTTTCTCTTCCATCAGCCTAGCCATGCAGTCTGTGAACAATGCATGCCTCTTGAGTTGATACTCCCATGCTTTGTGGGACTCGTTTGAACAGCTGCTTCCCATGCTTTCAGTGGAGGGCCAAGCCATACTTAACCACGCCCTAGTGGATGGTTAGGATACAGCGAAGTTCACCTTCAAGTGTGGGCTGATTAGCACAGACTCCTTGGGTATAGCCATATCTGCTACAGTGGCGCTGCGTCACCACTCCTGGTTGCAGTGTACTGGGTTCTCTGGGGATGTCCAAGCGTCCTTGATTAACCTGCCTTTCGATGGTACAAGTCTATTTGGTGACAAAACTGACACGGCAATCAAGCGCTTTCGGGAGAGCCGGGTCACCGCCAGGTCTCTTGAACTTTCTCTAACTGCCCAGTTCCAGCAACAGTCCTTTCGCTCCTCCCACAGCCATGTTCGGGGCAGGCATCTACAAAATCAGCCATACCCAGCAGTCTAGCAACCTGCCTAATCTTTTTATGGACGAGGTTGCGGATCCCAACGAGGATGCAGGAGCCATACTCGGCATACTGTTAAGTCCCTCACCCCTACAGCTGCTTAGCCTATAAGCCTCTTTATTGCACCTGCTTTAGTGCATCCCATTGGCAGCAGGATCAGGCACCACCGTCCCCAATGGTCTGCAATTACAGTGAGTGCATCAAATTATGTGTAAGGGGTACGCCCTTCCATTCATGGAAACCCCTTCGACTTTGCCACCATCCCTAGAACGGCAGATGGAGGACCATCTCTCCTTCCTCTGCCAGGAATTGCAGACTCTGTTGGCCAAAGGAGCCATCTGGAGAGGATGCCTGTGACCGAAGTCGGACGTGGTTGCTATTTCTGTTACTTTCTGGTGCCGAAAAAAGGACGGAGGACTTTGTACTATACTAGATCAATGCCCTCCCAATGCCTTTCACAGAAAGAAATTCAAGATGCTCACCTTGGCTCAGATTTTGTCTACCAAGGAGACTGGATGGTAGCTGTGGACTTGCAGGATGCTTATTTTCACATCCCGGTCATACACTCCCACATGCATTACCTGCAGTTCAAGGTGGGCCATGAGCATTTTCAGTTCGCTATGATGCCCTTCGGCCTCACTAGTGCCCCCTGGGTGTTCACGAAAGTGATGGCAGTGGTTGCAGCTCTTCTTCTGAGGTTGCGGTTCCAGTCTTCCACTACCGCGATGACTGGCTGCTGAAGGTGGGCTCGCTCCAGGCAGTTGTCACCCACATTCAGACTATGGCAAACCTTTTGCACTCGCTGAGTTTCACTATCAGCTTGCTAAAGTCACTCTTGACTACTCAGACCCCCTCTTTCATCTGAGCTTTTCTGGATTCTGGATCCTCCAGGGCGGAGAGCCCAGGGTATTCGGACTATGACCCAATGTTTCAGCCTCAATCCTGGATTTCGGTGAGACTGACTCTGAGGATACTGGATCTGATGGCCTCCTGCATCCTGCTGGTGAAGCATGTAGGATGGCATATGTGGGATCTTCAGTGGGATCTGAAGTCCCGGTGGGCGCAGCAGCAGGAGAATGTCTCCGTCCTTGTTTAGATTTGGACGGATACTGCAAAAGATCTGCAGTGGTGGCTGACTGACACGATTGGGTCCATGGCTGACCCCTCTCTGTTCCCCACCCAGAACTGACTTTGGTGACCGATGTGTAATTTCTGGGGTGGTGCAGCCACCTGGAAGAGGTGGAGATCATAGGACACTGGTATCTGGCAGAATCTCAGCTCCACGTCGACTTTCTTGAGCTGAAAGCAATCCGCTCGACATTGAAAGACTTCTTCCTGTTCATCAAGGGAACGATGTTTCAGGTGTTCAGCCTACACCATGCCCATTGCGTTTTGCAACAAACAGGGCGGGTGGGGTCTTGGACCCTGTGTCTGGAGGCTCTGCACCTCTGTACTTGGCTGGGGCGCCAGGATATCTTACTTGTTGTGCAGCACCTGGCAGGCTCATTGAACACCAGGGTGGACGAACTCTGCCGTCTATTCCTTGTGGGTCATGAATCGCGACTACATCCGGAAGTGGCACGAGGTCTCTTCCAAGAATGGTGAGATTCTTGCCTTGATCTGTTCGCCACCGTTGACAATGCACAATGTCAGAACTTCTATGCGTTGAAGTTTCCAAAGCAGCTTTTGCTTATTGACACATTTCGCCTCAAGTGAAATTCAGGACTCCTGTGCACCTTTCTGCTGATATCTCTCCTGCCTCTAGTTCTCAAGAAGATCAGGACTGACCGGGTTCATGTCATCCTAATGGCTATCGGCCCTCTGTTCAAGCTGCCCATTCAAAAGGATCTGCAGTGACAGCAACAGGGCAGGGTCCTACACTCGAACTGGCGCTCTCTCCACCTTCATGCATGGAGATTGAGCTGCAACAGTTTAGGATTTTCGATCTTCCGAGGTCTGTGATGCCATCTTGGCTGTCTGGCGTCCCTCCACTAAAACTGTATACGCCTGTCATTGGAAGTCGTATGGACTCCCATGGTATGGATTTAATCAAGCCACTATCACTGCTTTGTAGGTGTTGACTGTTGTACCCTTGATGAATGCAAACTACTTGGACAAATGCCAGGGCATTGTTGACAACAGTGACTTCCTCACACTTATTTGCCATCCTTTGGTAATGAATCATGATGAGTCTTGATTGTGTTTTTGCCAGCAGAAGTGATCATCAGCACACATTAGGGTGAATAAGTCTTTTGTGCTATACAGCATAGGAAATGTTTCCCCCGTTTGTAACTGGATTTTAACACATTTCCTTATTGCCAGATAACAGTGCTTGATGGATACTTCTAACATCCGATCCCTCACTTTAAGAATATCCACAGGCACCAGACTGGATCTAGAAGATTTTGCCGCAAACTCTTTGTCTGTGAGGGTCTTTCCTAAAACTACAGAGTTTAAACCTTGTAGGGACTATTGCATGCAGAGGCCTCTGACCGATGCCCATTAGGTGTCTCTGGTGTTGAAGTTCTGGCCATGACTCCAAGTTGTGCAGAAAGTGTGCCTGAAGGCAATCTAGGAGCATGAAGCCATGACGTACGTCGCCAAACACCACAGGAAGTCATGCAAGGGCCGTGCCACCTTGAAGCTGAGGATGCTGAGCCATATCTGTTCTAGCGGGTGCTCTTGCAACAGGTTGTCATCTCCGGCAAAGTCTTTGGGTAAGTCAAAATCCAAAAAGAAACCTAAGAAGTCCAAGCAAGCCTCGTCCCAGCCTCACCACTTTACTCCTGAGAAGTCGCAAGGATGTCAGGGTGCCCCTCGGTTTTGCTCCCAGTCCCCTACTGAGTGGTCTATTCTTCAGCTGATCCTGGTGTGTCCCAAATTTCTGGTGCCATTAGCAATGCCACAACAGGTTGAGGCATTTAAGAATGCCATGCTTTGAATCTTTAGCACCCTGCGTGCCTTTGGGCCCCTTGGGTTCACGGAGGCCTCCAGTTGTGTTACCACCAGTGGGTCTGCGCTGTCTGTGCCTCCTGGACCCTCTTTTGATCCAGCTCTGATTCAGAGCTGACTGCTGGTTCCTGCCACGTCAATGCCAGCCCTGACACCGCAGACTACAATCCCATTGTCCTGTCTGACTCCAAACCGAATTGGTCTTGACCTCAGCTTAAGTTGTGCCAAAGAACAGTTTTGACACACCCAGCCGCAGTACATTCTGATAAGACAGTGCCTTTACCTTGGAGCCATCCTCCAGTTCTCCAACAACTTTTCATATCGGATCAGTCAGCCAGCCTTTGTTGATGATGGGATGAATATCTCCACAATATGATGATGATTTTTATTTGGATCTACAAAAGACCAATGGACTGGACACTTCCCCTGACATGGGGCTGGGTCCTCCCTCTGGGCCTACCACTGAGGAGCCTGCCTTATTAGCCATAGTCATTAGACAAGCAGTTGCAGATCTGGGCTTGCAATTACCATCTGTTGAGGTGAAACTCAATGTCCTCACTAAGGTTTTTCAACCAGGACAGACCTGATCTGAACCTTTGTTGCCGTTCAACAAAGCTGTGACTTACACCCTTATGGGCACTTGGACAATAGCTTGCTCCTACACATCTGTGAACAGACTGGTAACCTAATGCCACAGATCCACTCAAGGTGACTCTGCGTTTCTGACGCAACACCTTACTTCTGAGAGCCTGATTGTTGTTATCTAGAATCAGCGTTAATTCCATTTCTTTTCCTATGACCCCCCCCGACGAATTGAGGCATTCGAAAAGAGGATGTTCTCATCAGCTAACCTTGCCCTTACGTCAATCATCACCAGCTGCTTGCTGGATATGTACTCCCATGTGTTATGAGACATGGTCGTGGAGATCTTGCCAGCAGTTCCAGAGAAATTCTGATCCAACTTGATGTAGATCATTCGAGATGGCTAGGATGCTGTAAAATGTCATACTGTTAGGCCTTGACATAACCAACTGTTCAGGTTGAGTGGTCAAAACTAACGTGGTGCCCCGGTGCCATGCATGGATGAGATGTATGAGCTTTTGAGGGAGACTTACAAGCGTCGCTTATGGAAGTGCCTTTTGATGGGTCTTGTCTTTTCGGTGAGAAGGCAGATTCAGCCCCTGAGCACTTTAAAGAAAGCAGTCATTGAGTGCTCCCTGTCTTCCCACACCCGCAAGGCAGAACCCCCAACAATTTTGTCCCTTTCAAAACATTGCTAGGGGTTTTGCCTACAGGCAGTGTCCCGATCCACCACCACAACAGGCACCCCAGTCCTTTCGGGGTAGGGGATCTGGAAGACAGCGTCAAGGCCTGCAGCAACTGGAAACCTCCCAGTTCACAGCCCCTTCAGCAGCAGCCTCCAAGCTGGTTTTGTTTTATGTTAGCTGCACACGACTACCCTGTGGGAGGCAGAATCTGAAATGTTCTCCATGGGTGGTAGGCCATACAGAACATCTGACAGGTGGGTTCTACAGATAGTCCAGGAGGCTGCGCCCTGACATTCCTTACCTTCCCATCGCCTCTTTAGCTTACATTGGAGCGGCTTTCAAAGGAGCATTTGTCATTTTTTTCCTGCAGGAAATTCATGGTCTTTTGGTGTAGTGAGCTATAGAGAAAGTCCTCGCCTCAGACATGGGAATTGGATGTAACGTCTATTATTTCTTAATACCAAACAATTGTGTGGCCTTTGTGCTATTTTCAATCTCAAACCTCTGGATTTCTTCCTGCGGAAGGACAATTTCAAGTAGCTCACACTGGCCCTTTTTTGGATCCCGGAGACTGCATGGTAGCATTGAACTTGCAGCACTCATGTTTCCATGTTCCCATCCTGCAGGCCCACAGGCACTACTTGCCATTCAAAGTGAGCGAGGAGCATTTTCAGCTATCTGTGCTCCCCTACGTGCCTCATCTGTGCCCTCAGGTTTTCAAAAAGGTGATAGCGGTTTTTGCGGCATGCCTTCGGAGGTCAGGCTTTCCAGTCTTCCCCCTTCCTAGACTACTAGCTGTTGAAGGCAGGCTCCCCACAGTCCGTCATGGTCCACTTCCAGAAGACGACAAACCTCCTTACATGCTAGGGTTCACGATCAACCTTATCGAAGTCACACCCGACTCCTTGACAGAGACTTCCTTTCATCAAATCCGGCCTGGATATGGTGTGTTTTAGGGCTTTCCCTCCAGAACGCGTCCAGGACGTTCAGGCTATGATCCCGATGTTTCAGCCTCGGTCCTCTGTCTCATTGAGGATGGCTCTGAGGCTTCTTGAACTGTTAGCATCATGCATCCTGATTGTCAACTGTTAGATGGCACATGCAGACTTTGCCTTGGGATCTGAAGACCCAACACCAAGAGAAGCTTTACAATTCCATCCAGGTGTTTGAGGAGATAGCAAAAGATCTGCAGTGGTGGCTGCTCTACTGCAGTACCAGTAGCAGACCTCTCTCCCTACCCCCATCCAGAATTGACTGTAGTGACAGATGCTTCCCTGTTGGGTTACGGAAGTCCTCTGGAAGAATTTGGGATCAGAGGACTCTGGTCACTGGCAGAGACTGGCCTACACATCAGCCGGTTGAAGTTGTGGTCAATTTGCTTTGTTGTTGAAATTCTTCCTGGCATCCATTAACAGGAGGCTGGTTAAGGGCCTCTCAGACCACACCACTGCCATGTGGTATTACAACAAACTGGTGGAGTGGAGTCCTAGGCCATGTGCCAGGAGGCCCTGGGCCTATGGTGCTGCCAGAATAGCTAGGGCATAACCCTGTTTATGCACTACCTGGCGGGATATTTAAATGCCAGGGCAGACGAGCTAAGCCAGTGTCGCCTGGAGGATCATGAATGGCAGTTGCATCCAGAAGTGGTACAGGGCATCTTCCAAAAATGGGGAGAACCCTAGCTCAATCTCTCTAAACTACTGCTGAGAATGCGTAATGTCAAACTTTTTGCATGCTGAAGTACCCAAAAAGGATCTTTCTTAGAGACACTTTTCACCCTGAGTGAAGCACGGGACTACTGTATGCCATCCTGCCACGATCTCTCCTGAGTTCTGAAGAAGCTCAGAAACAACCTAGCCAAAGTCATCCTAGAGGCTCCATATTGGCCAGGAGAATGTGGTACCCTAAACTTATAGGCATTAGCATCTGTCCTCCGATCAGGCTACCACTTTGGAAGGAGCATCTGTCATGGCAACGGGTCATTGTTTTGCACCTGGGCTCGCGCAATCAATGTCTCCATGCGAGGATATTGAGCTGCAGCAGGTGGCTACATTCAATCTTCCTCCTGAAGTAGTTGATGTCATCCTTGCGGACAGGCGTCCTCCTACAAAGCCTACGTACGCTAGGATACGTTTGTTTCCTGGTGTGGCACCTGGAATACGGACCCATTGCAGGCCAAACTGTTGGATGTTTTTTTGTTAGTACTGTCTTTGGCCCAGCAAGAACTTGTAGTAGCCAAGGTTGAAGGTTACCTGGGAGTACTTTTGGCCTTTTTGTATTCACCAGACCATCCATCCTAATTTAAATCACACGTTGTGATGCGATTTCTCAAAGGTTTAATCTACATGTTTCCACCTAAACACTTTTTGATGCCACAGATTGACCTACATTTTGTTATTTGCAGGTCTAAGGTGCACCCTTTTTGACCCGCTGCACATCTGTCCTCTACGGCTCCTTACTCCGAAGATTTGCGAAGATGTGCTTTTCTTATCACAATAACTTCAGCTCGTCGTGTGAGTGAGCCTAAGCTTTATCTAGCTGCCATGCACCACCACCATTCTGGACAAACTGGTGCTGCGGACTAGAGTTGCCTTTCTTCCCAAGGTTTTGATTCCTTTTCACATCGGACAGTCCATCACTCTTCCAAAGTTCTTTTGCCCAGCTCACCCCTCGAAAGAGGAGAGAATCCATTATTTGGATCCAAAAGAGCGCAGATCTTTTTCATTAATTGTACCAAGGACCATCGAATGAACGATCAGCTTTTTGTGGGGTTCCCTGGGCCAAATAAAGGCAAGGCAGTGCAGAAAAGGACCTTTTGCCGTTGGATAGTCCCCTGCATTAAGATCTGCTATGCATTGGCCAAGTAGCAGCCTCCAGAAGGATTAAGGGCCCATTCCACCATGCCGAGGCTGCTAGCCTGCTACCACTACATTGACACTTGGAATGTCTGTCGTGAATAGTTGTCAGACCGCAGTGTGGGCTTCCGCGCACATGTTCATGAAGCATCACTGCCTTGACCGCACATCTTCCAGTACCTGCAGAGACCATTATGACCTGGTAGGCTGTATTTGGTGGTAAAGGTATGACTGCTTAACAAACAGCAAGAGTTTCAAAGCCGGTGTTGATGGTTGTTACTGTGCCATTTTCCGCATGATGCTTACAGGCCATTATCTGAGCCCCCTTTCGCTGTACGCCAGTCAGCTCACAACCAAAGCTGTCAGGTTTTCAGTTTTGTGTATGAAATCTCACTGTTTTGACTGTGCTTGTGTGACACTTCAATCAATCAGGGGTTGTAAAGCGCGCTACTCACCCGTGAGGGTCTCAATGCCTTGTGTGTGTCACTTTGAGTGGCACCATATCTCTGTAGAAAAAAGCAGTTGCGTCTATGCGTTAAATTACCCCCGTTTGTAACTGTCATGGCCTAAAAACAGCCATAATACAGATTCAATTCTCGAGACATGTTTATTGTTGGTCACTAGATGCCAGATTTACGAAAGGCTTTAGCGATCACCAACACTGATAAACAAAACCACAGTCCTCTAAGGGACATATACATTTAAAATGAACTCACTCATACCTTAGTCTTGGAAGTTGTTTGCGGGCAAGAACAAATTTAAAACAAGCCTCGGTTGTGTGGTTGTTAGCATGTTACTCTCAGGCCTTATACATTTATATTGTAGTGTTTTCTCATCCTCTCGGCTATGGACCACAAGTTTCTGGAGCTAAATAATCATTTTTAAAGTGGGAGTGTGTAATCTAAAAGGAAGAGCATTAATGAGAAATCAAACTTTATGGAGCTTCATTCCCCTTCTCCCACAAAAACATTTTAAAATAATGTGTGCAGTGTGGGGACACAAAGGCTTGTGCTCCACACAGCTGCATTGGTTTCATAGACCCACATTTGGTAGAACCGTCTCTCAGTAGGTAAAGAGTATACATGCTCACACACTATGACGGAGCTATCGCTCAGATCACAAATGTCTTGCAGTCTCCTATACAATTCACAGCATAGCTATAATTTACGATGCGCATATCTCAAGAATTAGACAGCAGAACTTTTGAATTCTGGTATAGGTTGTCCTGGGTTTATAATGGGATTCATGGATCTACATGTACCAGAATGCAAAATAAAAGCGTTAATTGGCTATACTAACCTTAATGATGCTTGCGAGCAGCTTACAATATGGTGGCTAGAAGGCCTTAATCAGCTGATTGCGTCATAACAAGTGCTTTATGCTTCGCAAAGGATATAAAAAGCGCTATATCAATACCAATACATCATGGCATAATGTAGCCGCTTGGCAGATGTCGTAGAGATTGTTTTTTGAATTTGACAGCATTAGAGTCCTAGAGCACACACAACCAGGTGGATTAAACAAGATGGGGTTAAATTAGTTGATGACTTTTATAATGCGCGTACAGCCAGGTCACTTTACTGACTGACTTAAAGCTATCGCACAAACGTTCTGCATACATCGAGTGGGGTTTGACTACACGTGAGTGCGAAGTCGAGAGAGCACGCTCCACTGATTTGCGTCATAGATGTCAGACCGACAGTGACGGGGATATTTATAGGAGGTGCTCTAGACTCATCCCAGAGGTTATACTTGACAGGCCTGCACAACACGTGATAGGCAGTTTATTCCAAATTACTTCGCTTTAAGGACACTGCCAGTATTTTACCCTCGGCCCTAAGAGGCGACGAGGGCAGTCCCTTCCTTTTTTTCATATATAAAACACCAGGTTATGAAAGTCCTCTGGGGGGCCGAATTAACACCTGAAACACGTGCAGGCCCTGCAGGCAGTCACGTGCATCCCTGACACATGGGAATATTCAGGACCCAAAGCAAAGGTGGTGGGCGCTCCCAGGCCCCCAGAAGCGGGAATCTGCAGAGCCCTCACCTACCCAACCTTCCAGGGCACTTCCTCAGTAGCCAGTTTATGCTCTGTATTGCCGCGGAGACACCTTGGGTTGGCATGCCTTCCCTAAAAAGGAACGAAAACCCTTCTTTTTTTAATCGAGGAATTCGGTAGATATTGTGTTGACGCCACTTGTTACACACGGCTTACAACAAAAATCGTCGGTGCTGGTAAAGGCTTCTCCAGTCCTGGGCGTTGATATCGCGAGGAGCAGAAATGTTGAACTGCATCACGTTTAGCGCGAGCCAGAATACCTAATAAGAACGTTTTCCCCGGTAATGTTTCTTGTATGTACCAAGACTCTAATTGGTTTTGAGAACAGCTCTGCCGCTCATCCGGCTTTCATCCAATGCGACGTATCGGAATGCGTTTAAATCAATGGTGTTTTGAGGATTTGTTGTTCAAAAGCCTGCAAGAACAAAGACAACGACATGAGGTCGGATTAATTATTTAGTCTGGAATTGGCTTATGAACCGTGCAGCTATTTTGAGCATGAGTGAAACGAGGCTAAACGGCTGGTCCCAAGGCCCCCACTCCCCCTCAATCACCGGTGATGGTGCAGGCATCTCGTGTTGCCGGCCTTGAGAGTACAGCCTTGGGTCTGACCACAGGCGGGATAGAGGGGTGTGAGGGTGAGAGGAAGCTGGCTTATAGAGGTGTAACGCAAGCCCCTGCGATGCAGAGGTACCATAACGTTCGGGGTGGGGGGTGTAGTGAACCATCCGGGCACTACCTTACAATGTATCCCTTTGCACCCGCAGGGCCGGGCGTGGCCCGAGGGATTAAATAAAGGTGCTGCGGCAGCTCGTGGCAAAAGCACGTAACTGCCATGTGTGTGCTGTATCCTTTGTTAGGGGGCCCCGCGTGAGGAGTGTACAAAGTGCCGCTGGGGACCTAGATCACCCCCACTACTCTGTCTGTGAGGGAGCAACCCCATGACGGCATGCCCAGAGTGTCCAGCGCGACATACCTTGGTGTGTGGTGTCTGCTGTAGCTGTGCGGCCATGTTCGATGGTGGGGGATTGCGTCCTGGTACGGCTTGACCCCGAGGCTCCTGTGGGTGTTGTGCGCCCGGTTCCTGCCTGCAAAGGTGGGTGTGTGTGTGTGTGTGTGTGTGTGTGTGTGTGTGTGTGTGTGTGTGTGTGTGTGTGTGTGTGTGTGTGTGTGTGTGTGTGTGTGTGTGTGTGTGTGTCAGACACACACACTGGGTCCTGCACATGCCCCTGATGCAGCATTGGTTGAAGGTACTAGCGGGTGATGAATCTGCGTGGTGTGTGCGGCCCTGCTTTCGTCTGCACTGAGCTTGCGGCGTGCAGTCGGCAGCCCGTGTGACCTCCTGTGGGGGAGGGATAGCATCCATTGTGATTGAGGTGAGGTGCTGCCTCTGGAAGACCACATTGTCCTGAAGCGGCCTCTGGCAGTGAAGGAGGGCGGTTGAGTCCCCGCTCTCAACCCGGCAGGAGGGGTGCTGTGTGTATGATCTCTGCTTCGCCTGCCTTCCGTAAAACAAGCAAACGCAACCTCAGAGGGTGCTTTAACCAATGACAAAGAACTGAGTATAGTACCCCTGGTCAAATTGATGCATGGACTGTACCACAAAGTGTAAAAGGAGAGTATAGTAAAGAAGAGGTGCAGATCAAGATCACACTGAATCATATTTATATTGCGCATTCCCCAACATGTCGTCCTCGCCCCAGAATGAGACTGCCCGTTCAACCAACTGGCTGATCCTGCCATGGCCGCACCACGCTGGGGCCAATGGATTGGACGACTGCAGCACTACTTTCGTGCGATGCGCATATGGGAGGGGGATGAACTGTATGAACCTTTGAGAGTTACCCAATGCGGGGCCGACGATCACGCCAACGATTACTTTGACGCAACTGTTATTGTGCTCCATAGACATTTTGACCCACAATTAAATCCCGATTATGAACACTTTAAGTTACAAGCGCGACAAGAGGAGGGCGAGTTTGTCGACGCCTTATTTGCAAGACTGCTTAAACTGGCAAGCACCTGCACAGGGATTGATAAGCTAGATAAGATTCGAGTACAGTTGATACATGGATCTCGATCGTCCACCCTTAGAAAGCTGATCAAGAGACAATGCTGAATCCCGTTGAACGGGATCCTGGCTCGCTCGCACAAGCTTGCGTTCTCGAATGCCTGCGAAATTTAGTCCGCACTCAATTGCAGCGTGTCAGACATCCCCATGTCCAGCGCAGTGAAGATCAAAGAGGAACATATGGAAGCCATCCAACGACGGCCAGGGCGATCCTGTGATACCGGGGGTGTGAGAGCACTCGAAGAGCTGTGGAAACTGTGGCCTTTCCAACCACCTGCCTAGAGACTGTCCCGCTCAAGGCAAGTCCTGTTTGAGGTGCGTAGGTGTTGCATTTCTTCGGGCTGCCTTCCTCCGCCTTCGGAGGAGCCCCAGCTATTTTCTTCTTGCCACACCGGTACTTTAATGTGGGTGATCACATGACTAAGCCTCCTCTGGATTTTTATTTGGTTTCTGCCCTTGGTGATGCTAGTGGCCTTGATTCTTCCCTGTCCTCTGGCCGGTTTTCTCCTCCCCTCGGAGGCTAGCTCAGCTTTTGCTTAGCTTTTGCAGAGAGTTGCTGTAGATCTGTGGCTGCAGCTTCCTTCTGTTAGTGGCCATTGATAACCTACTTGGGGTGCTTCAGCAAGGCCAGCTGAAAATGGAGCCTGCGCTTCATTTCAGTGAAACCCTCTTTGATATTCTGTTGGGCACTTGGGCTAAACCCATTTCAAGGGCCTCCGTGGACCAGTCTATAGCTCATAGGCACCATCCTGCCCCTGGGGATCCGCTCTGCCTTTCCCGTCAGCCTACTCCGCCCAACTTTGTGGTTCAGGTTGCTACAACGTCCCCCAACATTGGTGCCGTGCCTACAGTCCCTTCGGACAGAGTCTAAAGGACTGGATACTTTTGGTTGATATATCTTTTCTTCTATCAGCTCCATTTTACAGTCCCTTAATACGGCGTGTGATTTGGGATGTTTTTTTCATGTGCTGTGGGATTCGGTCTCGCACCTTCTCCCTGTTGTCCCTGATGACTCCCGGGACACTTTTTCTGAGCTGATCTGCAGCTAGATCTAGTCTCTACCAGATAAGGCGTTACTGAAGGAAAGTAACTTATTCTTTAGGCACAGATTTTTCTCTCCCAAAAAGTTGTCTCTTTTGTTTGTGTTGCATGACAGCACTGCTGTAACAGGTCCTAAACTGATAAAATAATGGAATGGGCTAATGCCCTTGCTACTGAGATATTCCTACAATTTGTGGGTTCACGAGTTCAAGACACAGAAGTGGGGCTGTAAGTGCTGTAAATAGCTTTTATGTCCTGGCATTGATATAAAACTTTTGAGCTGCTAGGTGATAAAAATACTTGTTTGAGCTTTAAATAATTGTGAGTTTTGGGCCATTTTGAAAGGTTGAGGGAAAAACTCACTTAGACCAGTAAATATTAGCTGTTGAGTAAGTAGATACTGTTGACGTGATTGTGTCCTTTCAACAGAAGTCCTGAAAAATACCTCCGATAGTTTTCACAGCTGTGGTTCTAATGCATAGTGAGCTTGATCAAACATTCTAGGATCTGGACAAGTGGAAACCGTGACAGGGCACACGGATGAGAGATGGAGAGTGATTAGAGAAGAGATGGCAGATTGAAAATGAGGGTAAGGAAAAAGAAAAGGAAGAATAAGAAAAAATAAGGAAAGAGGTAGATAAACGTAAAGGAGTGAGTAGATGGGAAAAGAAGAAATATCATGACAGAGGGCTAATAAGGGAGAAGTAAACACCATAAACCATGCCAAATTATTAGACCGACTGGAGAATAGGATGGGTTTATCTGGAACAGTCCTAAAATGGTTTTATTCCTTCTTAGGGAACAGATCACAGAGATTCCTGGTGAACCAAAAGCTATCCCTGCCACCCCCAAGTCAAATTGGAGTTCCACAAGGATCAACTCTATCCCCATCCCTATTCAATCTGTACATCGAGCCACTAACAGAAGTATTACAGCAGGCTAACATTTCCTTCCACATGTATGCAGACGACACTCAGCTGTATATGAAGATTACACCGCTGGAAGAGATAAACATAATGAACCAAGCACTACAGAGGTCCGTTCAATGGCTATCTAGCAATCATCTTAAGCTTAAATAGCAGAAAACAGAATTCCTTCTGATCTCTCCCCCCCCACCCCCTTAAAAGCTCCACTAGGATTAAGGAATGGACCAAGATGATCACTGTGCTAAACGGCACCCCGATTCTAGTGGATTCAACTAAGTCTCTAGGAATCACGCTGGATAAGGAATTAAACATGCGAACCCGCATCAACACATTGGCAAAAAACTGCTGCTTCCATCTGAGCTATCTTAGAAAATTGAAGCCGTTCATCGATACAGCTGATCTTAAAATGTCAGTCCAGGCTTTGGTCATATCAAGCATGGAGTACGGATGCACAACTCTCTCAGGCCTTCCTAAGATTTCAACAGCTCCCCTAAAAGCTTGCCTCCATGCTGCAGCTAGACTCCTAACGGGTTCTAGAAAATTTGACCACATCACTCCACATATGAAAGCGCTCAAATGGCTACCATACAAGGCAAGGATACAGCTAAAGATTGCATGCATTACACACAAGGCACTACACCACAAAACACCACTTTACCTTGCCCAGAAAATTACGATGTCTGGAAGCAGTAGACCCTCTAGGGGATCCGGAGATTTTTTACTGAAGCCAGCGTTCTTCTGGAAGAAGAGAACATATGATAGAGCGGTCTCAGGAGCTGCACCAAGAATTTGGAATAAGCTCCCAACGAATATTAGAAGAATCTTATCTGCTTTACGATTCAAAAAGGAGGCTAAGTCCTTTCTTATGAGCAAATTCCTCCCATAACTAACAGCGGAAAATACTAGGGCTCTTTCTGAGACCTACAGACAATCCTTCGATCTTCTACAGTCAGGTGTTCCAGTAGGCTACTGTAAGCAGGATTATAGTCCTGCTAATCTCAGAGCATTGAAACTGGGGATAGCACAAGACAGTTCGCTTTCATCGGTTTAGCTCTATTGCCTATAATCAGCTCTGTTTGATACATTAAGTCCCTGCTCTTGATGACAGGGACGTTGTCTAATGACAGATACCTCTATCAAGCCACAAGTGTATTTGACTAGATATGTAATACTGTAACCTGTGTGGATTCCTAGTAATCTTCAGTAGTTGTATTATTTTTAAATTTAAGTATGACATGCACTACTGTAACTAGAGTTGATTCCTAGTTAGATTCAATGTGTTTTATTTGTAAGTTTAAGCATGTCACTGTTAGATGAATACTTATACCTTGTAGTAGGCTTAATGGACTTGTATATCTTCGGAATTTGAATGCTGTTTAACTGTAAAGCGCTCTGACACCCAAGATTGGGTATTGTTCGCGCTATAGAAAACATTGAATAAAATAATAAAGTAGGAGGTTCATGAGTGTCAAAGTACAGAAGGAAATAAAGATGTGAGAGATGGATGAAGGAAGATGAAAGAGGAGCCTGAGGAAGTAGGACGATAGAGCTGGATGGAGCAGGAGAATAATCAGCAAAGTGTTTGTTGGACGTAGGGCAATTGGTGGGCGATGAGAGGTGAGTAGGAAAGTGTGAAGTTAAAGGATGGGGGTGCTGAAGGATGAGTATGATGAGAAAGAAAGGTGGTCATAGTGAAGGATGATGAGCAAATGATCACTGGTGAAGGAGAGACCAGAGAAGGAGGGTGAAGAGACTTGAGACCGGTAGAACGAAAGAGACAGACGGGGAGAGTGACGGAGAAAGAAAGAGAGGGTGAAGGCACTAGGAGAGACTAGTGGGAAAGAGGAAGAGAACAGGAAAGAGGCAGGAACATGCCAGTCGCAACTTAGGAGAGATCGGCCAGCTGTACAAACTATTTGTTCTCCTTAAAATGCATTCTGCTCAAACTGACAACCAAATATTCTTTGAGAAAATAGCCACCAAATGAGAAGCTCAGTCGTCAACCTAAGGAGCTGCACTCTTGGCACAATGGGTAGTTATGGGTAGAAACAGGCCTACATTTGATGTTTGTTTGGTGTTCCTCAGGTTTCCAACTTCGATTGCTCTTCCAATGGTTATCACTCTTATTTGGAGTAAATGTACATCAGTAGGCACTATTCTCAATGTTAAAACATTGCACAGCTTCTTGCTATCTGTTTAAAATTCACATGGCCCCCAGGTCTTTGTAAATCTTGTGCATGCTCATAAGCGCGCTCTATATAAACCAGGCCTTGATGCTGCCACTGTACAGGTGTTTAGAGCTACCAGTGAAAAACACACACCAGCAAATCCACAAAAGTACATGCAAACATACTTTTTAGTTTTTTTAGAGTTTTATATAGCGTGAACTCAACTCGAAGGTATCAGAGTGCCTTAACGTGAGCACCAGTTGCGTTACAGACAGACACATTCATTTTGTTAGGCACGGGAAGATTAGGTGATTTGCCCAGACTCGCAGGATGTTGATCGTCCCTGCCAAGACTCGAACCCGGTTCCCCAGCTTCAAGGTCATCCGCTCTAGCAGTTAGGCCACATCCTCTCCCTTTGTATGGTAGCAGTTCAAGCTTCCTTTACATACTCCAAATCGTTGCCCCATAAGCAGCAGGTGAGGTGGACTGAGAGGAGGTTGATGCACAGTGAGGGGATGGCAAGGGAGAGAGTGAGGAAGGTGAGGTGGAAAGAGTAGGGGGAGAGAGTAGGGTGAGGCAGAGAGAGAGAGAGGTCACAGCAATAAGAAAGGAGGACGAGGAAGAAAAAGGTGAGGCAGCGAAAGAGGAGGGTGAGGTGTAGAGAGAAGAGGAGGAAGCAGAGGGTGATATGCGCAAGGAGAGCAGGGTGAAAGGGGGAATGTAGAGTATGAGGCAGAGAGAAAGGAGGGTGAGGCAGAGAGCAGAAGAGATGAAGCACATAGTTACAAACCCACCCGAAATACAGAGTAAAACTAGTAGGACGACCCCAACAGTGGGTAGAGTATGCTACTCATACCCCTACAAGGCCATCCTGCATGGCCAGGGCCAGCTCTCCGATACCCACGCTGCTTCATAGCCCTCCCAGATACAGAATCCTGGATCCGGGCCTGGCTGTGGTTAGGTTTAAAGCCCTGATTTTCTGTACAGGTAGTTTCCCATTAAAAATTAAGTGCAGGGAAATGCATATGCATTTTAAAGGTTGAATGCACAGTAACTCTACGTTAGGTTGTTTACTGTTTACATCTCTTCGCATGTATTTGAAATCTTTTTTCTTTTTTAATACAGAACATTGGCTTGTCAAACCGCTGTGATTTTATAAGTCGAACTGCGTTATCAGTACGTGGCAATTTTGCTAGATCGCTATCTTTTGTGTTAAATAGGTGTCTTTCAGATGATGTATAGTATGTTGCGTAATTTAAATATACATATTTTGTTAATCTAAATCTTCACAAATACTAATATTCAACCGTTCTGAAACTGCACTTGTGTGGCGTGCACCTGATAGGCTGAAAAATGTGTTACTACACAGGCTGCATTTGCTGTGAACATGCATTTAAACACAGTTAATAAAAATAAAATATACTGCCATCTAGAATCAGAAGAAGAAATATTATAAATGGGAAACTGGAATAATGTTTTTTGGAAGGGATATTGATTTTCTGGCAATTTAGGCGGTGAAGAGGTTAAATATTAAACAAAATTTGCAAAGACATTGAACACTTACTGTGCATTTTCAAATGAACAATATTTACATTTTAAACAGAAAAACGTTTATCAAGTGTCCACAAGGCACCAGCGCATCAAGTTGTTCACTAGAAAGACTCAATGTAAGGCCAGTGGGATATTGTCAGTGATTTGTTAAGTTTGCACTGGTATTCTCAACCTTTCTTCCTTCTAAGCTGAAAGCAATGAGCTCAATTGTGTTAACAAATTATCTACTGTTCACTTCCTTCCCACCCGTACCCATTTCTTCACCTCCTTCTCAGTAGTGAGAAGTCTAAGTCTGAGGTGCTCTTGGTGGGTCGTGACATCAATCAATGGGACAACCAATGGTGGCCTACGGCTCTGGGTACCCCCACCCCCCCTACCGAAAACTGTGGTTAAGAACTTAGGGGTCCTGATGGACAATGCCCTCTCATTGGAGAACCACGCAAAAAAAGTGGCGGGGACTTGTTTTGGCCTCCTACACGGCCTGAAACCCATCCTGGGATACTTCGATGCATCCATCCGCCAAACGATCGTTCAGTCTGTAGTGCAGTCTCGATTAGACTATTGTAACGGGCTCTTACTCGGTGTGAACAAATCCGTAACTAAAAGACTCCAACGGGCACAGAATGCAGCAGCTCGCACACTTTTTGCCTTACCAAAGCACTATCATGTCTCTAATCTTCTTCACCGTCTTCACTGGTTACCAATTGAACAGAGAGTCCAGTTTAAGACTCTTTGCACTATGCACAAGATTCTACACGGCCAAGGCCCCCAAATCCTGCAAGGGCTATGTTCTCCATATGTCCCGACTCGAGCTCTACGCTCCGCCGACTTGCACCTGGCTTGTACTCCCCGAGTGCGCAGGCGGAGAGCAGGGGGGCGCTCGTTTAGGGCAATGGCCCCCGCCCTATGGAATGCTGCTCCTCTTGCTGCTCGGAGCACACAAGATCACTGGGCATTTAGGAAATTGATTAAAACCTGGCTTTTCTCTACTCTCTAGTTTTCCTCTCTTTGGCCACCTGTCTGTCAGCGCTGGGACGCCCCGTTGTTGGGGCAGCCATGCGCTTTATAAATTTGTTTAACATAACATAGTGCTTAGAGGAGGCCAAATCTTAGTGTAAAGTAGTACACTAGCCACTTACACAAATAACATTTTGCTCCTTCTACTCTGCCTCCCTTCCTTTGTATCTCTTCCCTCCTATCCACTTCCCTTTATCACTTGTAGCAGAGTCCAAACACTGGCATTGAAAGTTACACAAGCAGCCGACACACCTTAGCCTCACCAGAACAGCCAACTAAGCGTGGAGGCTTGAGCACTGAAATCCCACTCTAGACCACACAATGCAAGCATTAAGACCAAGCTTTCAGTACCCTATGAATCACTCCTACTTGAAGCCTCATGTCTCCTGATGCCTCTGCATTCCCTAGGTAGTTGGACTTGTGGAAGACCTCTTCGTCCTTCAACTTAATCTTCAGCTTTGGACCCACATATAAAGGTATCTGTTATGGAAATCCTGCCAAGTACTACGCATCAGGCGTTAGACTAACTCATTTTAATGTGGTGGTCCGCATCCCCGTATTAAAATGCATGATCATGCATTTTTAGCACCTTGACAGTCCCCACCTGTTCACGCTGAGTTTGAGTGAACTAAAGCAGATAGTTACTGCGACTGTGGTTGCACTGCAGCAGCGCAGTGTCCGAGAATAATTGTGAGTCAATGTTTGGGCAGGCAGGGGTGGGCAGAGCTGTGGCGGGGCTGCACAGGCGCCGGTTTAGAGTCCACTCTGAGTATTTATCCGCCACAGTGTCAACCATGCTGGACAAGTCCCCTGCACGAAAGCAAACCTGCTTCATCATGCGCCTCTAAAAGCCATCTAATACCTCCTGGGTGCTGCACGCTGGGCTACTCTTGTCCATTTCATCCGCAAAAGGCTACTTACAGCCATCCATAAGTACAGCACCATCATTAATTATTATTACTTCTCTCATCTGTAATAAATAGTTTGCTCGGTCTCCTGGTAATACAGAAAGTGAGCAGTTTTAGAAAGCTGAAACACATCTATAAACGCCCAACCAAGTCTAATCCTTCCCTGATGATCTTGGGTGTTGTCAGAAAACCTTATGCACGTGTCTTCTCACTATCACAGTATGCTCCTTGAGCAAGGAGTACTTCAGCTCGGGTCGCAGTTGTCCTCCTTCATTGTCATTGTAGAAAAGCGTGTACGAGTGACGGGGTGGGTATTGCGTCACTGTGTTGTCAGGGCACTGGGATCCCTGTGATGTCCTTCCATCTCTCCTCACTCAAGCCACTGAACCGAGCCGGATTCCTCTGT
Organism: Calotriton arnoldi; assembly: GCA_963921515.1. Taxonomy (NCBI): domain Eukaryota; kingdom Metazoa; phylum Chordata; class Amphibia; order Caudata; family Salamandridae; genus Calotriton; species Calotriton arnoldi. The sequence continues at coordinate 1,365,647 of CAWUFW010004654.1, forward strand.
AGAGCACAGCCTGGCTCTGTATGTAGAGCCTCGCTTACAGGTGTGAATAACTGTTACAGTGGAGCAGCGTCTGTAGGTAAGCTGCCGGTGAGTCGGGGCTCCGAATGTTCTTACTACTCCGGGCCTGTGTGACCGCATCTTAGGAGAAGAAGGCCCTTGGTTTCTTGCAGTGCTTAATTTGTAAAATATTAAGTGCCAGGGCTCTGACCAGGAGGCCACTGCAGCTTGCACCACCCATCGCCCTGGTCATCGCTGCCAAAACAACTACTAACCATCTCTCTCGCATGTAAATGCGACGATTCCGATTATTCCAGGTCCCCAAAGCTAAAGGAATGGCTAGGGAGGCAGGTATTAGCCATTTTAATGCATATTGTAGTCCTAAACTACCATTTTGCCCATCTGCTCATCTCTAAATTAGATGCGCCACCATGTGGTGGACTGTTCTAAGAATGGTGTTGACAATTAGGTGCCGAGCACCGGAAACCAATTAAGTGCCGGTGCTGAGCACCAGAAAGCACCGGCTCAAATTAAGCACTGGTTTCTTGTAATGCGCATGGCACCGTCGTTGTGTCCACAATAACAAGAAGTCAGTGATTAGATTATTGGACAAGTGACCTGCCAACTGACAGGCACAACTTTGTTTTTGTGATATGGTGCGCCTGTGAACGCAGGCAGAATGAGTGCAGCCTCTCAGACCATGCGGTGCCCCTGAGCTCACTGACAGAGGGGCATTCCGTGAGAGTGTGTCTGCACACTGCAGTGACTTGAGCAGAGCCCGGGGAGTCTGCCCTGGGAGCTGCGGCCTTTAAATTTATTGCTGCTCCAGTCTCACTAGCAGTCCGGGCATGATCATCTTGCTGCGCAGGAGGGCGCTTAAAGCTTTGATAGTTCCCCCCCGAGACTGCTGCACCCTCTGTCCACCCAACACCCGCCGCACTGACAGATGACTGTACAGCCACTCCTAGTGTGACTGTACTGTCGCAGACAGTGTCACTGTGCTGCTCAGCTCTGTGTGCCTGCTGTTGTGTGCAGAGACCGTCTGTTATAAAGTTCATTATTTTTAGCAGGTGCTGCAGTGCAGTGCAACCTGACTCGCCGCTATTGGTCCGCAAACATTTGAGACTATATTGTACTGTGAATTTATAAGTTGCTCAATGAACCAAAGTCAACCTGTCTGGCCCAGAGTGAGCGAATCACATGCCCTCTTTATTTCTGTCAGTGAAACGCTTGATAAATATAAATATTTATCTGGACCCGTGGCACCTGCAGGGACCATGCCTTCATGTGGATGCTGATGGCTGCACCTTTCTGTTATTTTCTGGCTAAACCCTTGCCTCACTGTGTTCTACAGTATCTCATGGACCAACAGAGCAGGCACTGAGGTGCCCTTCCATTTATGGTGCTTTGCAGCAGTTTTAAGATCTTCTTAGACTTTCTCATTGCTCAAATGGGTGTAATTTCTGATATTTATCGGTTTCCCTCGTCTTCGTTGCTTGATATTGTTTGTGAGAAGGTGTCACTCGTAGTCATTGAATGTCACTCATAATTGCACTGAAATTATGAAAATGTCACAAGTCATCTGAAAACCTTGGCAGCTTGGTTATGGTCTGCTGCGTGACACGTTAAAAAAAAAAAAAAAATGTTTATTAATTTACGTATTCGTTAATTTATATATGCAGATTCAATACGGATCAGACTGAACATAACCTCCCAACGTTATCAACTGCACAACTATAGTATGCAGTGATCACAGCGCCGTTTTTAAAAAAAAGACTATTGATTTTAAGATGTACGATCCTACCAACACTAACAAGGTAATTGTTTTGGAGAATTAAGAGCACAATGCAGCCTTTGCTGACCAGTCTGTGTCAAAGTCACTGTTATGGTTGCAATGCTGGACTAAGCAAGAGACTTTGGTGTCTGGATCAATGGTTGTTGAGTCATGAAGTCACGCAGTCAGTGTGAAAGTTGTTCTTTGGGGGGAGGTACAGTGAGTTTGCTTGCTTTGTGGGTGGATGTGTGTGTTGTTGCTTATATATTCACTGTAACCAGTCTAGTATTGCTGATCCAAGGGATGTTGCCTGCATAGTTATGTTCCCAAGCCCGGTCTTCCTGACTGTCCTAAGTCATCCACCTAAACCCCAAATCCGGTTAATTTCCATATTGGTCTTCCTTTTAGATCCTACCTGGTGACACTTTTGTACATAAATATGCTGCCCTTTGCTGCCCAGTTTGTGTCTTAATTGTGATGGACCCTTTCCTGTTCTGTGCCTGTGGGTTTCAGGGTGTCTTCTCATATTTTGTGGTGAACTTTTTTAGGAGTGATTCACATGTGTAGGATGCTATGTTTGTCACTTCAGTCTCATCCTGTAATTGGATTTATATAGCGCTTACAACCCATGACGGATCGAAGTGCTTTACGACAAGTAGTGCGCTACTCTGTAACCCAAGGTTAGGTGTTAATCTAGTGGTAATTGTGATTAGTCATGTGCTCTAAAGAAAAATTGCATGTATTTACTCCAGTTACGTTTTTATATATTAATACCAGGTAAGAGTGGTCACTAATGAGGGCTTTGTGGTGTCTAGTGAATGATTGGTGAGATAGATATGCTGGCGGAGATTACGTAATGTTTGATTATAGGGATCGAGTTTTAAAGAGGCTGTGATCAATGAAATGTGGTATCAGCCAGTTGCATAATTACGTTAAGGAGTATTGAGACAGGAGGCTATTTTCAGAAATAGAAGGTATGCAGAGGTGGAAGGTAAGAAGAGGGTCACTGAAGAAAGAAAGGAGATGAATCAAGCAGGAGTAAGTTGAGGTCAATATTTCATGCAGTGTTTAGGAGTATAGTGGGAGAAGGCTTTCTGAGTTAGCAAGCAATTGGAGAATGTAAGCTGCAGAAAGAAACATCGTTATACATAGTGCTCCATATATGGGGCAGACAGTTTACACATGTGATTCTGAATGTACACGTCATTTATACATTAAAAACCCTAGCCTGTTGCGTCCTAGGCCCAGCCCTTTTAAACCTAGTCTTGAGTATCCCAACCTTCGTACAGGATCTATACACTGCACAAGGTGAGTTATTGCAGCAAAAGAAAAGATATAATTTAAAGATCTTCCCTCACTATTCTGTTAATAGTTTTTTTCACTCACTCATTAAGAATGAGTTATTCGGTACTGGCTGAGAGTCTCGCCAATGCACATTCCAAATTATACCATCTTTTGTCACCTAATCGCGTCCAAGTGTATGTTGTGCGTGTTTGTGTATGTGACTATTGTAGTATATGCATTCATTATATGTATGAGCGAAGCAGAGTGATGAATGCCTGTGGGTTCAATTGTGGACGTCCTGGACCTGTTTCTGTGCAAAAGTTGGCGTCAAAGTTGTTTTCCTAGACACTGGAAATGTTTCAGGAGGGAGGAGACTTAGACAGTAAACCAGGACAAAGGTGATAAGGCTCCTATAGAAATTTTGTTAGATCTTTCCTATAGCACTGCCACTTGGTAGTTGTTGGGGGTAAAGGGTGTTGCAGTCTATTGCTCAGAGTGATAAGGGTCCTTAAGGTGAGATCAGCCTTTTCTCTTTCTTAATCAGTCTTTGTGGCTAGTCATAGCCAGGTGCAGATTGTTCACACCTCTTTGTGCCTCTGTTGTGGGTGCTCCAGGCTGGTGATTACCCTGCTGTGAAGGGGCATCACGCCCAAACAAAGGCTGTCTATAGACCTGCATAGAGAGGCACTTGAAAAGGAAGCCACCCCAAACTAGTTGTGCTTTCTCCTCTTGTTTTGGATCCTCTTACAATCTCCGGTTCCATCACACCTCAGAAAAAAACAATGCAATTCACTCCTGTCTCCAACACCTGAACTTGCACAACCCACCCACAGGCATTACATTGTGCCTTGTGGCACAAAATATGACATCCCACAGTCCTACTTTCCACACACACCACCTCCCAACAAGAGTGCCACTCAATCCACCCCACCTCTCCCCCACCTACTGCAAAGGAAAGGAGCCTGCAAACACCAATCTATTCTCATGTATAATTATGGCAATATTCCCCTTATTGTGATTGGCAGACTACCTCCCTAGTGCTTGTTGAATCTCTTGAGGTAATTCCCGTTTTAAAGGGTCACTGGTATGCCTTAGTAATTTTAAAAGTGTACGTGGCTGCCAATTTATGTGCTCTGTGCCACTGCCTCACTTCTGCTGCCCGTCTCTCTTTATGTTTAAATGTATTTATTGAATTTTCACAAAAGAAAAACTCACAACATACAGAAATGACATTAGAATATTCATAGTGCAGTATCAGGTACCTTATGGTGAAAAACATAGCCAGGAGGGTGTATCCAAAAAGAATAATGCATGCTATTTAATGCCATGTTCCTCTCCCTTGCAAAGGCCACACCCTGAATTGGTTCATTCTGTAATAAACTAAAAACAATAACAATAACACCCACCCCCTCCCCGTCCGGTAGTTCCTGCGCCCTTGAAGGGCCAATGTGATACGAGTGCTGTTAGAGCATTAGTGAAAGGGTCTGCGAGAGCTATGGGGGACTCCGTAGATCCGACAATCTGAGCACCCGCAGGTATTTGGGTTGTGTAACCTCATTGAATTCAGACGATAACAGTTTCAAGAGAGGGGCCCACACTGTCTGGAATGAGGCAGTGGAGTTCGTCAGGGTAGCCGAAATGCGCTCCATGCCCAGGATGAACCAGAGTCTGTGTAGCCACCCCGTGTGAGTGGGCAAGGTAGAGGTACCCCAGTGAGACAGTATGTTTTGCAGTGCGGCCCCCAATGTCAACCCCATTTGGCGTCCCTTCACGCTCTTAAGTGGATATGTGATTGGATTTGGAAGCCCTAAGACCACGTACACCGGGAGCCTCGGGATCTGTGTATCGAACAGCTCGTCTACCACTTCGAGGATCTCAGCCCAGTAGGGGGAGAGTAGCGGGCAGTCCCACAAGATGTGCAGCAGCGTGCCCTCCTCACCACAGCCCCTCCAACAAGCAGAGCTACGTTGCGGATTGCCCCTGTGTAGGCGGACCGGGGTAAGGTACCAATAAGTAGCGATTTTCGTGGCGGTCTCTATGCTAGCCACATTGCGACCTGTGTGTTTTGCCCTGGAGTAGATCCCCTCCCAGTCCTTCTGCGTGAGCTCCCCTCCTAACTCCCGCTCCCATCTTTTCTTGCTCGGTGTGGTTCGTGTTTGCGTGGTGTGTCTGAGCATGTCGTATATATTGGAGACCAAGCCCTTATCCGTAGTCTTTGTGATCAGCCATTTTTCGAAGTGGGTTAACTTGCGGCCCCCCTCTGTTTTTATGTCCGGTTGAAGCACCCAGTGCCTCAACTGCATGTATCGAAACCGCTCTTCTTCTGGGATCCCATAGTCTTGTTTCAGCTGAGTAAAGGGGATAATTCCCGACAGGTCGAATAGGTGGCCCACTGAGCGGCAGGGGGTGCCATGCCATGCTGTGTACGCGTTATCGGACCAGCCCGGCGTGAAATCGCTGTTCCCGAACAATGGGGTCAGAGGTGAAGGGTATGTAGTAAACTTTCTGCGGACCGCTACCCCATCCCACACCGACATCACCGATTTAGTGATGGGAGAGCGCATGAGGCCTAGTGGACGCTGCGCCTTCCTCAGGAAGGGAACCCTCCAGCGTGGTACCCGGCTAGGGCCCTATCCTGGAAGAGCCACCGTTTTCCGACTCCGGTCGGACCCACTCCACTAAGTATCTCAACTGCGCGGCTTTGTAGTAGCCAAGGAGGTCTGGAATTCCCAACCCACCCTGCTCCGGTCTTTGGTATCCCAGCGCTTTACCCATGCGTGGCCGCGCTCCCGCCCAGATAAAACGATTGATGTCGCGTTGCAATGAAGTTATTACCCCGGGAGGTGGTGGCGCTGGGAGAGTTTGGAAGAGAAATAGTGCTTTTGGCAGTAGGGACATTTTAATCGCCGCAACTCGTCCAAGGAGGGAAAGCTGGTGCTTACTCCAGCTATTCAGGTCTCTTTTTGCCTGTTGGGCCAAACGGGCGTAGTTCAGGTGCACCGTTTGATTCACTGACGGCGCTAGTTCTAACCCCAGGTATTGGATTGAATCCACTACCTGGATGCCACACATATCGCCCTCTCGCCTTTTAAGCAATGCCGGTGTCGGGTGAAGATCTAGAATGAGCGACTTCCCAGCATTAACTTTGAAGCCGGACACTTCACCAAATGTCTCCAGCTCCTCCAGAAATGCCGGAAGGGAGACCCTAGGCTCCTCGAGCGCCGCTATCACATCATCAGCATAGAGACTGATTGGATGGGTTTCCCCCCCAAATGAAATGCCCCGGATGTTGCCATTGTCACGGACTCTTTGCGCAAGGGGTTCGATGTATAAATCAAAAAGGAGTGGTGACAGCGGGCATCCCTGCCGTGTCCCCCTCCGGATCGCGAAGGGCTGCGACGTTGAGCCATTCACTCTAATGTGGGCTGTAGGGCCGCTGTAGCAAAAGCCCACCCATTCCCTAAATCTCTCACCCAAACCAAATTTAGCCATCGTGTGCCCCAAAAAGCGCCAGTCTACCCGATCAAACGCCTTTTCGGCATCTATAGTCAGGAGGATCGCGTCGAGTTTTGTCTGGTTGGCTTTATCCACGAGATGTAGTATCCGTTTGGTATTGTCTCTCTTTGGCGGGATTGAATAAACCCAGCTTGATCGGGCTCAATTAAGTTGAGCATGCATGGGCCTAGTCGGCCGCGAGTATTCCAGTAAATATCTTAAAATCGACATTGAGGAGCGATATTGGGCGGTATGAGCCGCATTGTTGCCGATCCTTGCCGGGCTTCGGCAGGACCACTATGGCGGCCCCCAGCATTGTAGTGGGAATCGCGTCCTCCCCTCGAAGGAATTAAACAGGCGGACCAGCAGCGGGGCCAGTAAGTGACAGAATTTCTTATAGTAGAGGGCAGGGAACCCGTCTGGGCCGGGAGACTTGAGCAACTTAAGACGCGATATCGCAGTGATGACTTCGTCAATTCTAATGGGGGCATCTAGTTGTGCCTTCTGGTCGGGCGTTAGTGTGGACATTTCGACTGAGTCTAGGTACTCTAGTGTCGCCTGGTCCGTTGAGAGATCAGCCGTGTATAGCTTCTGATAGAAGTCCCGGAAGGCCCTCGCTATGTCCTGGTCTCCCACTATCTCCTCCCCCTCGCTGTCCCGCAGTGAGGGTACTTGCGTTCGTTGTCTCTGAGCCCGAAGTCTGGCAGCTAGCAGGCGGCCCGTGCGGTTGCCTCCTACATAATACGAGTGTTTTAATCGGACCGCCGCGTATTCGGCCCTGTCCAAGTCCAGGCCTGCCAGTTGCGCTCTGGCGGCCTTAATCTGGCGCCACACGCGGGGTGCCCCAGTTCTACTATGAACTCTTTCAAGCTCCTGCAGCTGTGCGGACAATGTCGCGCGGATTTCCTTGCGCTCTTTGTTATCTGCCGCCGCTATAGCTATTAATTCGCCACGGATGACCGCTTTCAACGCTTCTCAAAGAGTCGTGGGGCCTATACCTGGCGTGTCGTTAAGAGCCAAGTAGTCCTGGATACGAGCAGTGAGTTGCTGCTCCACGGCCTGTTTGTGCAGCATCGTCTCTCTGAGCAGCCACTGACCCACCCGCACGGGTCCCGTAGAGAGTGACATGGTTGCCACCACTGCCTCATGGTCCGATAGCGCCGCTGGCTCAATGCTCACCGATCCCATCACCCTAGCAATGTCCTGTGTGCCGAGAAAATAATCAATACGAGCATAGGATTTATGTGCGTGGGAAAAAAAGGTGTACTGGTGTGAGGTCGGGTGTGCCTCCCTCCATAGGTCCCCAAGGCCCATCTCTCGCAGCCACTGTTTCCCTCCCTTTGAGAGTTCCCCGCTCGGAGAATATACAGATTGAGTTCTATCTTTGCTTGCATCCATCACTAAGTTTAAGTCTCCCCCAATGAGGGTCATGCGATTCTGGGACGCCAGTGAATCAGCTAGTGCCTGTTTGAGGAAGGATTCCTGTCCTATGTTGGGAGCATATATAGAGCCTATCACTATGGTGTGTGGGCCAATCCGCAAGTTGTGAGCCAGTAGCCTCCCCTTTATTTCGGCCACCTTCTCTAGTATCGCTCCCGGGCACCGTTTAGCAACAAGTATGGCAACCCCTGCCTTTTTCCCCCCCGAGGACGAGAAATATTGGTGTGGGAATGCCCTGGAGCGCATGCGGTGGTGATCCCTTACCATGAGATGAGTCTCTTGGAGAAGACATATGTCCGCTCCCGAATGTTCCAGATATGACAGTATAGCTCGTCTCTTGATTGGGTTGTTAAGCCCTTTAACATTAAGAGTAAGGACCTTTACCTCCCTAGCCGCCATGACCTTCATCGACCCAACGCGCTAGTGTGTCTTTGTGTCGAAGCCCTGCCATAGTGTTGCGCCGAGGCACTGTCTGTGGTATCACGCTCCCGAACTACCGGACAACCCACCCACCCCACCCAAACCTTCCCCCCCCCCCCCCAAACTGGGGTCTGTTTTCCACTGTGACCCCCTCCCTCCCCCCCCTCCTACCCCCTCCCTAACCCCAACCAAATAGTCCCCAAGTTCAGTCATTGTCCCGCGCCCGTCATCCGTAGATGGGGGCACGTGGTAAGTAAGAATCTGGGTGTACGTGTGGACCAAGTAGCCCGGGCCCCCCGCCCCCGAACCCCGCCCCCTACCAGTGCCATGTCATTGCTTCATCTCTTCCCCTCGCTCCATCATCATGAGGGAGTCATGGATGCAGTGTCCTTCAAGACCGCTTCAACAGCTGCCTGTCGTTCTTGCGCCAAAGTGTTGAGGTCCGGGCGTATCTCCCCGCCAGGTGAGCGTCTGCGGCCCACACGTTGCCATCCCGCCCCGGGTAGCCTCTGTGGGCGTTGTGGTGAGCTCTCCGGACTCTGGGTCTCCAAGCCCAAGATCTGGCATGATTCCCGGAGGGAGCGAAGCTGGTGGAGTTTGCCGTTCCACCTGAAAATCAGGCGAAAGGGATGCCCCCAGGAGTACGTCACCCCCTGCTCCCTCAGGTGTGTGGTCACCTCCCTGAAGGCCTTCCTCCGTTGTAGGGTGATAGCCGCCAGATCTTGATAAAGGGCTACAGGGTTACCCTGGAATGTGAGGGGCTGTTTCGAGCGTGCCGCTCGCAAAATGCGCTCCTTCAGGGGAAGTCGGGCAGGAAGGCCAAAATGTCCGGCGGTGGGGCAGGGGCCCGCCTCTGCAGCCCCACTCGGTGTGCCCTGTCAATACGGATGTCGAAATCTGCCGCCTCCCCCAAAATGTCTCGGAAAAGACCCTGGAGGTATTGGGGGCCGTATCGGCCCCTTCTGCCTTCGACGGAACCCCTCTGACGCGGATGTTATTGCGTCGTGAGCGGTTCTCGAGGTCCTCCGCTTGTACTTGTAGGTCAAGTTGTTGGTCGCGAAGGCGGATGACCTCCTGCTGGAGCATTGCAACCTCCTCACCCTTGGCCAGCTCGGATTCTTCTATTGCCGCAACTCTGTCCCCTATTTCATCAACGTCACGTCGAATTTCTTTTACTTCACCCGCTATTTCATTTTTAAGCGTCTGGAAATCATCACGTAGGACGTTGAACAGGGATTCCAGAAAGGATCGCGTGATCGGGACATCACGGCCCTCCGCTCCCTCAGGGGTAGTTGCAGTGGGTGGCGTTCTGCTGCCTTTGTCCCCCGGTAGGGGCCCTTTGATGAGCATCTCCCTTAGGGACCGTTCCCCCTTCCTCCGAGCTGTGGCCATCGTCGCGGCGCGCCCCCTGTATTGGCGAGGTAAGATATATGTCTTGTGGCGCAGGCAGTGTCTCTGTCGAACCAGTGGCCACAGAGAGAGGGTCTTTTATCTGGCGATCCCCCGCCTTAGGGGTTGATGGTCTCTCCTCGTATGTCGCCTGTGACTTGGGGTAGAGTGTTACTTCCAAGAAGCGCTATGGGAGAGGTAGGGCCCCGGTGTACCTTCCGTCCTCTGGTCCAGGGTACGATCACTCGGGGCAGGGATCGCGCTGCACTCTATCTGCCGCTCGCCCCTCTAGACGCTGCTGCTTCGCAGGGGCTCTGCTGGTGGGGTCACCTCTCCGCCCCGCTCCACCAATGGCGGATGGACGCCAATGCGTAGGGTTCCAGGGGACTCCTGCAGTGTCTTCCTCTCCGCCGGGGTGAGAAGTATTCCCACGTCGGTTAACTGTCCCCGGGTGCCTTATGTCCCCTAAGTGCTCACTGCCCACGTGTGTGTTCTCATTCTAGGCCTCGCGGTCCCGCAGGCGTGGACAGGGAGGGCACTCCCTTCGGCGATGTAGGCCCCCGGCCCGCTCTGCCTACCTGGATTCAGGCTCCACGACCCCTCATCGCGGCACGGGCGGCCCCTCGCCGGTGTGCTGAGTCCACAGTAACACCGAAGTCCGGGGCACAGCGTCGCTCTTCCTGCTTTTCCACCCCTCTGGCTGTTGGTGAGTGTCTGCGCTCGCGCGCCGTAGGCCCGAAGCCGCGCCCTCTAGTAGCTGTGAGGTGAGGGCACGGAGCTCCGCAGATCCGTTCTGCTGCGCGCCTCCGCCTCTGCTGTGTGCGCCGCCGCTCCGAGGACTCACTCACGTAGGGGCCTGGAGTGTCTCCTGTCCTCCGCTCTGTCACCACCTCCGCAAGTTCGGCAACGCGAAAATCACTCGGTCGGTGTGCCCAGGCGCCATTGCTGTCCCCGACCACCGGAACCCGCGGGCTCCCGTCCGAGAGGCACCGCGATCCGCAGCTCCCGCAGTGGCACCGCCGATCTACCGGCAGGTTTACCCCCACGAGCCGCTTAATCCGAGGGGGATTGTGTGTATATATGGCCGGTTTCAGGGGCCGGAGACGAGGAGCCCGCGGGCTATGCGACCAGTCAGATCGCCATCTTGGCCACGCCCCCGCCCGTCTCTCTTTAGAATGACCTTACAGTCAATATGGATAAGACAAAGGTTGTAACTTTTGGCTCAAAAGCCAAGGCGTACAAGTGGATTATAGGAGATACACCAGTGGAGATAGATACATCATAAAAGTATTTGGGTATGATGTTTAATTCGAAATTTCGGTCCTTGCATAAGAAAATTGAGGATGTTCGGGCTCTCGACTACTGGAGAGTTGGCGAAATTTGAAAAAGATTTTGGAGGACCTTCATTGACCCCGGTTTTCACTGCATACAAAGCTATGGTCTCCACACACTGTATAGGGCGGAAGTTTTATGCCTTAGCTCTGACCCCAACTGGGATAAATGCGGAGGTAAATGCTTAAAAAACTTCTAGGCTTACGCCCGGGGGCTATGTGCGAGGCTCTTAGTATGGAAGAAGAGTTACTGGCCTGGAATTACCTTGCTCGTAAATTATCATTGAGGTTTTGGGTAAATTTTGGTGCAAGGATCACCTAAAAATATCATCGCTCTGTGCTAAAGAAATGGGGACTAGTGACCTAATATGGGCGAGACGGGTGAGGAGTAGATTGGTAAAGATGGCACAAAGATTACATATTGTAGACTATAAATTGGAAGACTCCCCTCAACTTTCAAAGAGAGAACTGAAGGAAGCTTGTGAAAAGGAATCTAGGATCAGTGATTTAAACTATTTATTGACCGTCATCTGCAACTTATATGTTGGAAAGCTGGCAGAAAAAATGTTTGTACCCGTATTTTAAGGCTGTTGGTATTGAAATTTCGTGTGGCTCCTTATCTGTTTTTAAATAAGGAAACCATTAATATTTTTATGGCGGTGGATGGTAAATGTAAAGGCGGGCTGGGTTTCACACACTTTAATTTGCATTTATTAATTGACTGTTTAAATTACTTAAGAGACAGAAGGTAGATTTCAAAACCAATCTTTTTAAAGTATGGAATTTATCATCGTAATGATGCGATTTCATTCCTTTTCAATATGGAGTTTTTGATGTATGTGCTGTAGGACGGGTTTCAAGCTCTGCTCTCTGTTAGATATACATAGATATTCCTGGTGATGGGGTTGTTTTAGCATTGGTGTGGCACGCTGTATTTATTGGTTTTTCTAGACTACGGTCTAAATAAAATGTTACTGCTACTACTAGAATAATGAGTGGCCTCACTGTTCTGCAAATTGCTCGACCTTCCCGGGTCAGTTCTTGCATTGTTCTTCTCACATCATAACTTTGATGCCTCCGCCCTGTCAAGGCATATACTTTATAGTACATTAATTACTACTGCAATTAATGCTGGATGAGCTGTTCGCCAATGAGCAAATTATTTTAATGTGTAAAATACATAAAGAACAATCCCAAAAACTGAATATAGTGCTCATTGTACTGAGATCGGTGAGAAACCAGCACAGGCATAGCCGATGTTTCGCCGTGCTGACTTATTCGCTTTGCAGCTTCAGCATTAAAAAACCCCACAAAACATGGTGATGTGGCGCCACGTCAGTCTGTAGGCGTGTGCATGTATGCTGACCAATGCACAAGCATGCCTCACCACGCAACTATGGAGTAACTGTGCCATTTTCTTTTTCTTTATTTACCAGCCTAGGATTGTAGATGCCACTTAGAATGTGAACTTAATAATTTTTTATTTTTGTTTGTGTGAATTAGTTTTCGAATAGTGGAGCAGCCCCGCAGCAAATGGCAGCTGCAGGGACCTCCAAAAAATAAATAAAATTAAAAAAAAACTGTATTTGAAGAACACAAGTAGTAGGAGAGCAACAGAGGTGGATGAGTGGCAAGTGAAGGGGATGCAATGAGAGGTGTAGGCATTTAAGCTGGGGGTAAGCACACGAGAGAGAGAGAGCAAGAAACACATGCATTCTCATGGAGTGCTAAATGGAAAAAACAAGCATTTGCAATGCAATCGGTCTCTCCTTTGGGACCTTTTATGTATTTAGCTATGTAGCACATTAGCCTGGGTGCTGAAACATCTACTGTTCTTTAACATGGAGGGAAAGTAAGTACCAAACTGCGTGACACGCCAGGTATGGGAACACATGGAGAGAAATATTGCCTTTTAGCGGGAAATGGTATAGTGCAAAGCTATGTTTTTAATATAAAATCAGGGCCTTCAGTGGTCATATCACTGAAAATACAAGATTTGAAAAAAATATTATTGTCTACAGGTGCTTGTGGAAGACAATTTCTATGGACTGGAATCTAGAGAATGCTAAAGTGATTCTGGTATTTCACTGACCTCTGCCGGTCATTTTTTATCAAGACAGTTAAATAGAGGCAGTTGCCAGAAAAAAAAAAAAAAAAGAAAGTCCCTCAGCAGAAAGCGATTCTGGTATTTTAAAGACCTCTACTGGTCGTTTTCTATCAAGACAGTTAAATAGAGGCAGGTGAACAGAAAAAAAGTCCCTAAGCGGAAGCAGACAAGTCCTAGGGCTGATCTCCAGAGCCCACAAAGTACATGCACATATAAGTAAATACTAAAGTATATACAAGAGGTCTCGAATGCTCGACCTAATGAATGATGTAGGAATGCTGTCTGAACCACCGGCCAGTTAAACTTGTCTACCTGCCAGAATTTGCCATCCAGTGCATGAATGGCTTTCCAGCCCATCGCAATTCTGCGCTCACCCAAGAGCTGTGGCAGGTCTGCGTATTTAATAAAAGGCGATTTTTGGTAGTAGGTGAACTTACTATTCGGCATGCTTCACAGGTTCTACAGAGTTGGCCTCCCATATCCTTGTCACCTACTATTTACTTCCAGAAGCCCTGTATTACTGAGCAGTTCCATACCATTTGGACATAGTCCACTTCGTCTGCTTGAATCCTGGCAATTCATCCAAAACTGGCACCAAAACTTTTACATTGGCTGGTGTGATGTATGTCTGGCCGAGATAATGAGTTTAAATCTACTAATTTGGAGACTTGTTGTGTGCATGCCAGGATCCTGAACCAGTCATTGTTAATGTCTTCTCTGTTGGAAGCTGGACTTTTTTGCAGATGTTCTCACTTTTTTGTCCGCATTAGAGCTGCTAGATGCTGGTTTTTGACTCTGATCGTCCACTGGGAGCTGCTAACCTGGCCCCAGTGCTATTTACCAAAAGGCCAATTTACAAGGCCCTTATAACTCCTTGTAATTCCCTAGTATATGGTACCAGTGGTACCCAGGGCAAGGGTGCTAAGAGGGGGCAAAAGATTGCAGAGGCGGAATTGGACACCTTGGTGTTTAGATCTCCCATGACTGACCCGATGGCAATCTTTCTTAGTGCAAATATCATAAGCAAAGAAAAAAAGTGAACTCTGACGATAATCAAACTATTTCCCAGGTGGAATATAAATGTTCAGTTTTAAAAATGAAAGAAGGACCACTATTCTCTCCCAGAAAAGACAACTTCAAACACAAATTCGAAGGATGAATATAGACCACATGATTCCAATTTACCATATTCTTAAACATGATAGCTCCCCCTCCCCCACTGTCATGACACCTTTCAGAACGCCTTATGTTACAGGAGAAAACAAAATATCCACAGCAATCAAACTCTGTACATGACCAAGTTTCTTGTAGGCACATAATTAAGGGGTGAAAAGATTGTTTTTCCTCATCTTGTCCCAACCAAGACATATTCCATGACAAAAATAACTCGCCCATGCTACCTCAAGGGATCATTGCCCCTAGATGAAGGGCGAGTGTTATTCAAGGCACCAGTGACCCAGCTCCACTTAGAGATAATCCTTCAGATTAGTAGCCTGGGGATGAATTACTGGACCCTCCACCACATTAATTACTCGACCCCCTTGCCTCCAAAGAAGATTACTACATCTTTAGGGTTCCCATGTACAAGATCAGAGTCCGGCCCTACTACATTGATGATCATAGACTTGAATATATTTGGACCATTCCTATGTTGGATTGGGGGTTCCCAGTGCTCAATCCCTCGCTTTAGAATGTACTCACGGTTCCGAGCAAGGAAGTTGGCAATAGCCAGGGAGCCAAAAGTGACTAGTATAGGGCAGTGATCCTAGTGAATGGATAGTAACATTTAATACGTCACCACTTTTCACCAGCTTAAGAGCATCAGTCCACATAAAGGAATTTAAAATAGAGCTCCTATTGACTGGGGGAGACTCCTTGTCAAATAACAAAATAAAGTCCAAAATGGAAGAGGTAGGGGTTTTGCTCCACACAGGACCTATGTGGGGGGGCCTAACTGGGAAATCCCAATTGGTTCCCCTGCCCTTGGACAAACAGAATTTATACCGTCATTAGGCCAGGGATAAGAGTGAGAGACTGGTACTACAGAGGTGCCATAGTCTGTTTCTCATACTTGGTATGGGCTCCCCCTTAATAGTCCCTTGTGTGACCGAATTACAGACATCGCTAGGACCTAACTGTAGTCCAGGAGGAGAGATCCCTTTTAGTGTTCCCTTTCCTACTGCAGAGCTCTCAGGTGAAGTAATAGGTGGAACAGGCAGGGCCACCTAAAGGTTTGGACTTGGTTTAGTGAAAATAGCCAGTACTGGTCTAGTTCTCGTCTCTAACCCATCAGGGTGATCAAACTGGCAATTCTGCGTAGAAGGTGAGGTCGAGGCACTGCCAACTGAAGGGGAATTCAACAGATTTCCTACCCTCAAACTCTGCACATCGGGAAAAATAGGAAAATGCTGTTTTTTTGTTTTCCGTTTAGGAAATCATCCCATTTTTTATTTTTCCTTTATTTAAATGTCCCTTTTTGACTCCCTGCAGAGGGCTCCACCTTATCCTACCTCAAGGTCCTACTCTGCATGTCACTTGACTCAATAGAGTACCAGTGGTCGATGTACCAGCAATTGCCGATTCCCCTCCTGCTCTACACTGGACTGCAAAGTTGAATTAGTTACTGGCCCTGCTTTTTAATGCCTTTTTTGACGCCTTTTTGAAAATTAGGAACAACTGTATCTGCACTTTCCCCTAGGAGGAACATTGATCTAAATCCCCAAACAGATTTAAACATAGCTCTTCATTTTCGAGTTGACAAATATTTTTTGGGGTCAATATAATACGCAGTGGTTTGCCAGCTTGAACAGACACATCTTTTGACCCTCTTAGGGGCACAACCGTCTTAGATCCTTGTTTCATGATAATGCCCGGACGGGGATTTACTGCTATTTTTAACTTTGAGGCACCTAGTTTGCTTACATTCTGCACTTCAAACAAAATTGCAGACATCATTTCTTATACATGATCAGAACCTCGGCACAGTTTTTTCCAATCGAGACAAGGTGGAGGATAGGATCCTTTCAATACAAAACATAATATCAGAATGAGGACCTTTCCCAACCTGTAAATAAGAACTGCTATACAGTGGGGGCAAAGATAGACGCTGAGTTGGAAGGGGGACAATGAATTGGGTAAATTTAAAGGACTCCATTCCTACGACCCTTTCGGTGAGGAGCCAAAGAAGAAGGGACCCCTTTCATCCTCCATATTCAAATGAATGTCGGTGTCCGGAAGAGTAAAATCTTCACCCGTCATTACCTCTTTATGGGCAACTGTGGCTACTTCATTGCAGATTTTGCTTCTCAACACCAGCCTCCCCACAAATGACTCCGGTGAAGCACTTGCAGAATCATATTGGTGTCAACAGGGTTAGAGGGCGTTAATAGGGCAGCGGTACCCAACCCCACAGTGGCTGCTGAAAAAATAGATGGAGGCAGGTGAGCCAAGGCCTCGTGAGTACCACTAGGCACCGGAGACCCATTGTCGCCACTTGCCCTCTAAGATCGACTATGGGCCAGAAGGGAGGGCGAAACCAAGTGAGGAGGGGCAGTGGGGCAACAATTCCAATCTTCAGTCACTGCCTTCAAAGCAGCCTTAGGCATTTTCTGAAAGTAAACAGTAATAACTGGGTGAGATTTAAAAAGATGTTGCTGGAAACTTCTAGCATCATGAGTAGGGTTCCCGGTTTTATGGTATTTATTTTTTTGACATTTCAGTCTGTTTTTATCCATATTTATTTTTTGTCAACTTTATCTGTATTTATCTGTATTTATTATGGGTTTTGTGAAAAAATAGAGGCTGAAACTGGTATATTTCCGCATTTATTTAACCAATAAATATTCAGTCACTCTTGAATGCCTGCCAGGTTTCAGTGATATGAACACCTGCATAAGATAAATCAATGCACTTATATGAAAATATGCATATTTCAGTATCAGCCTTGTGCATGTTTAAGCCTCTTTACTAAAATTCCTTTTTTTTAACCCCCTTACCCATCAATCCACACAGTTATTGGCCTGGCAGTCATGGCAAAGTGTATTTAGAATCACTCAAAAAGCACCCAATTTCCGTTTTTATCCACATTTAAAAATAAATACAGACAAGAAAATAAATGGGTTTTTGTCTGTATTTATCTGTAAAAACGGAAAACGGGGAGCCTTAATCATGAGTGGATCTTATCACTTTAGGATTTTGGCTAGGGGAAGAAGGAATTACTCGCCCAGAGCGCAATTTCGTCAAGGTCATTGTAGTCTCTCAAAAACGTCTTTCCGAGACCACGCCCGTAAGCTTGTGGGCTGCCGAACAGAGCGGTTAAAAACAATCCAAAGAAGACTGTACGTCTGCCCTAGGCAGGGCCTTCAGAAAGATCCCCCCCATTCCACCCCCCCCAAAAAAGAAACCTCTCTGCAGTACCAGCAATGCCAACAGATTGAAGCAGATAAGGAATGTGCAAGCCCACACCAGGAAGCAATATGATGGTCTAAACATGATAGGGCATCTGAGTGGCGGGTAGTGGACTGGTGGCAGATGATTAGTTACAAGGTGAAAACAAAGCATGCAGAAAGACTCCCCACCCGGAGGCACAGGCCGCACCGACCTAATGCCAGCCACCTCCGCGACACCGAGGGGGCCTGTGGCCTAAGCCTCTGGTGCACACTGGAGAGCACACAGGTAAACCCTGAGGCAGCCCTAAGACTGCACAAGACCATAGTGCCCAGCCCACCAACACAACCACTTCAGCTAATGCAAGAGTAAAATGAGGCAGAGCTCACAAGTCCCCTGCAAGGGCCACAGTAACTTCCACGAAATGCCTGGGGCAAGGAGCTCCTGTAGGGTGAGAGGCATGGGGGCTCAGGAGCACGGAAGGCCCGGAGGGCACCTACTCACTCCGCTCTTTCTGCTTCCTCTAGCTCAGGATCTCCATAGTGCAAGGAGCATGGAGCCGGGAGCAAGGGGTTCGCCGCTCCTACACGCAGCTCTCACCGCCCTCGCTTTGCTTTTCCTCGGCTCGCCTCCTCGCTTCCCTCCGTTCGCAGGGCTCCTCGCTGAGCTGGCGTCTGACGTCAGAGGGCGTCGCAAATCACTTGTAACCTGTTCCATTGAAAAGAGACTTTAGCACTGGTGTTTAGGCTTCCTCTTTATCGCTCGAATTCGGACTTCCGGTTTAAGGACTATCACTAATTCAGTAGGCCCCAAAAATACTTACATTTGATGTTAACTGGGGACTCTGTTGGTTAAGTTTTAAGACCATACTTGTGCCTATATTACTCTGCCCTTAAACATTCACTGCATGCTTCTACAGCAAATTGACCTCCGCAAATCAACCAGAATCTTATTCAGGCCACCAAAGTAGTATCGGGATTTTTTCTAATTCTGAGACTGCCTATTTCTTTCTCAATGCTGGAGTCAGCGCTTCTGTTTCCTGGTTCCACTCTGTTCCGCAAAGAACGGCAGAAAGGGGAGATAGGGGCATGCTAAGCTTGGCACCTAGAAGACTGAGCACAAAAAACATTCCGCACCTGCCTAATCCGTCTAAAGTAGTCTTCCTGAGTTAAGTCAGAAGGTGTGAAGCAATCAACTTTACTTAATACTCCAGTTGTGGTTTAATCATCCATTCATCCAGTCCCAAAATATTCCCCTCACACCCCCCACCTCCAATTCTGGCACATACATTTACCGATTACTACACTTTAGAGTGTCCAGTGACCTGCATTTCAGCCGCTTGCTCTGTTTCTTCATAGCATTCAATCATGTGGTATCTTATTGGGTCTGTGGTTTGTGCATGGTGGTCTAGTGTCTGCCTGGTCTGACGAGCACCTCAGCATTTCAGACCATTCTGCAATATCATCGGACAGCTTATCTTTACATGTGTCTTTCATATGTTGTTCCTCTGCCTACACCAACGTATCTTTTTTTCACACTTCAAGTTTCATTGCCCCTACTTTAGTCCAGTGAATCAATATTTTGTGCTTAGCGAACAGTGTTACTAATGATACAGACTTGTCTATTTAGTGTCTTTTTTGTTTTGTTTTTCCTTTCTGGGAATAATGCCCTACAAGCGTTGTTTGATGGCTAGCCAGATTGACGTCACAGAGTCGCAGAACCTCTGTGTACGTGGGTATTCACACCGTATGTAGAAACCGCTCTCTTATTTCCCCACATCTTGCGCAAGCGGATACACTTTGGGGTATATTCTAGCAAGTTTAAGTGACGGAAGGTAGGTTTTATGTAGGTAATGGAAAAGTACCAACTTAAAATGATACTTTAAAAACTCAAAACTCAATTACCTATGGCAGAAAATTGATCGCAAACCTTTATTCTTCGATGAGGAAAGATCGACAAGGGAAAGCGACTGAAGCTAGAGAAAGATGGTCAATTGACTGCCCTGTTCATATAACAGGCTGGTAATAGAAGAAAGCCTGCTCACAGGTGAGGCTGAACCAGTGCTTAATTTGAGCCGATGGTTTCCAGTGCTCTGCACCAGCACTTAATTGTCAGCACCAGCTCTAGTGAGTCCACCACATGGTGGCGCTGTCGGTTTCATTTTGAGATGAGAACCACCATGTTTATTAAGTCAAATCACATTGAAAATGAATCGTACCAGCCACTCATGCCATTATTGTAGCTTTGCGTGGCCTGAAATGGTCTGAATTGTTACACTTGTAGGAGGAGTGTGATGGTTAGCTGTTATGTTGGTACTGTCACTGGCAGCACTGGCTGGGGCAATGCATGGTGCAGGCTGCAGTGGCCTCCCAAGAAGGGCCCTGGCACTTCATTTTTTTTTTTTTTTTACAAATTAAACACCGGGTTGAACTCTACCAAAGTCAGGTTTATAACCTCTATTAAAGTAATATTTAGAGGGCTGATCTCGCAAAGCTAAAATAGCACTGCAAATTACTATATGGCTTTCCAAGTTTAGATGTCTACTTGCTACTACCACAAAGTTACAATTGTTACTTTAATAAGAGTCTTTTAATACAAGTGCCTGTGTATCATCGTACCGAACATCTGGCAGAAACACAGGATGTGGATTAGGATCAGAATTTCTCTAGAGTTCACTTTGAAAGTAACCCAGGGTGTGCAGAACGCTCACGTCCCGTAGTTACATGAAATGGGTGCACTTATAACCAAGCATTGGCAAAGTCAATATGTCGTGCCTATGTGAGATTTATTAGCTTTGCTAAGGTTTTTTTTAGCTATTTTGCATATGACTGTAAGCAATGTAAAAAAGTTGTATGACACAGCCAGCGTTGTCCGCATTATATTGCTTTTTTAAAATTTTCAGTTATGCTGCACTGAAGCTAGCGCTGGTGTATAATATGGCTAAAAAAATTTGACAACGCCAATAGATCTCGCATAGACGAGACCTATTGGATTTGGCAATGCTTAATATGTAATGCCATATTGAAATTTATAAGCATTTATATAATGTTTGCAACCGCTGAAGTGCTAATGTTATAGAATGGAGAATGCCTTTGCCAAGGTGTTAGTGTGTCAAGATTCACAAGCATTTTAGGACCATACAAAAAATTTGAAAATGTGCCATATAAATGTGCTGAATGTAACATAAGTTGTAGGTAGACCGAAAAGTCCAATCCGTTACAGCTTTTAATACAGTGATGCTTTAAGCTATGTGTTACTTTGGATGCAATGGTAACAAAAGAGCCAAAAAAGCACTCCTGACTGCTTGTTTAGCAGTACAATATAGCAATATTAGGTGTTCAGTGAGTTTCTTAGAGCTTTGGGCCCCTGTACAACTGCACCTAGTGCACCATTGAAATCATGACCCTAGTGCCTGCAAGGACGGTAAACAGCGTTTAGTTCGCAAGCGGAACAACGCATGCCATAATGCGGTCGTTACAACGACCACGTTATTTTGCATACCGTTACAACGCAAGTCGGAAAAACGACTTGCGTTAAGGGGGAAGAAGGTGTTGGATTTAAAATCCAACACCTTCCCTAGTGTCTGCACAGACTGGAGTTGGAATAGTAAATTATACTATTCCAACATCCAGAGCCCCCTACAGCAAGTCGTTGTTCCGACTTGCGTTGTAACGGTATGCGAAATAACGCCGTCGTTGTAAAGACCGCGTTGTTATGGCATGCGTTGTAAATGCATGCGAAAAAAGGTATATATTCCGCAAGGACAAATGAGGAAATTGTTTTTATCCAGTAATATATGTATTGTGAAAAAGGCACAGTTGCAGATGGCATGCGTAATTGTGTGGCTAAACATAAACTAAAAAGTTTCATAAAAAGTGCCTTTAAACTTATCCAACTCTCCGAGTTGCCACAGATGTCATAAATAAAGCATATGCTTTAGAAATAAAAGTGAAGACCAAGCATTGTTAAATTGTGCTACAATGTGGCTGGCTCTTTCCTGTGAAAAGATCTTATCCTGTGCTTGACAGTGAATGGGCCATAAACAGTGTAAATTGCCCAAGATCACCATATGTTAGGCTGACGCTGAGACTGAAATGCAGTTTTGTACTTTTGTTCCTAAAAAGGCAGTTTCACAAATTAAATGGACTCACCAAAGGAGATGATTTTTGCAAAAAACGTGCAAATGTTTTGCGCAGCTGAAGGAGATACCTTTTGAGATGGCTATGTCTAAAATAACATTTTTAAAAAAGGGCACAAGCAGGCTCCATGGAAAAAGTATGCTGCATTCATCTTTCCTATGAATGCTCTCACTTTCAAGTCGGCTGAAAGCAAAATAAACACCAGGCTCCCACAAAAACACAGCTTGACATTTGACCTCGGTCTTTGAATGCCCAGCAAATGTGACGAGATAAGAACAAGATTTAAGGGCCTGTTTTATTACAGAAAACGAGTTTGTGGAAAAATACTGTAAACACGGCTTTAGCATGTGGAGGTACGAATTCAAGCTGCACAGCCTAAATCAAATAAAGCCAGCAGATGGAAAGGCAGGAAATGTGAGTTACAAAGCCAATAGCAAGCCACGGGCGAATGTATTCCCAGGTTAACTTTCTGAAAGTTCTCAAGATCTTTCACATAGCCAGACTGCGCTGTCTGGTAGGCGGCGACCTAAAAAGACACTGTCCATACGGACACACCGATATGACCTTTGAGAGGGGCAACACTCGTTTTAAGAGTGTGATGTGTGAATTTATTTCATTTGTAGTGTTTTGTTCTATTAGATTGCGAAATGTGGTTATTCACTGCTCCGACAGCAGTGAAAGGTTTTAAGTCTTCACTGTGCTCATATCAGAAAAGTGGCCTCTGAAGTGTGCTCCAGCAGACCCTGATCTGCTGCCTCCTCTTGGTCACAATAAACCAGGGGGCTTCAACCTTTTCTGTAATAAGAGATACTTATCTTCAATGAAAATTATCTGAAGCTACTACTATTAGTATTGTAATAGTGACCACATCAAACATTACATTAGTGGCCACCCAGTGTGAGATTATAAGCTGTGATCACCTCAGTTCATCAGGCACGGTTGCTAGCAGTAATGTGAAAAGGCTGTGTCAATATGGAATGCCTCTAAATGGGTAATACATAACAGCCCTAGCTGGAATGCCTCTGGCACCAATGTAATAAAATTAATTATACGTCTCCTGAATACCACCGGATTTATCACTCAAATATCCACTTTAAATGTATTTTTGAAATGTAACTGTTTTTCTCCAAACATCAGCTTATATAAGTTCTGAAAAAATACACATTTTTGTCTTATACATGCTTTTCAATTTGGTACACATAAATTAATTCAACCAGTCAAAAGCTTCTAATTTAGTAGGCTAGGCTGCACAGAGGAGAGTGAATTACAGGTAACTTGTGAGCTACCAGTAGATCATGAGCTACTCGTTGGAGAAGCCTGCAGTAGTGGAGGTGGTGGCGGATAGGCTGCGTCACTTCTGTCTCATGTGTCCACAGATCCCAGAGGCAGAGGATTGTCAACCACCGCCCACCCATCAGTGCGTATCATTGCAGACATGCTCATACAGGGGAATCCAGCCCACGTTGGTCAGGGGCTCTTACAGAGTTGTTGTCCGTGTGGCACTGCCTCTTTGCTCACAGTGGATAGTAAGGAACCTGGTGGTTTGAATGGGGAGGGAATGAGCAGAAGATGGTGGAGCCAGGTATACTTTCTGTATTTGTGAGAGGGGAGGTTACCAATAAGAGTGGTGTGGGAGGATGGCAGGGTGCTATATGCATTCTGTGTTTCTGGGAGAGTGGAGGGCACCAACTAGGGGGGATGGGCGCTGGGTGTAGGACATTAACAAAGTGATATTTTTAAAGTAAAGTTAAGGTGAGGGGCTTTAGGAGGTGAGAACATGTTGAACATGGCTTCCCATGACTCATTTTTAGGCCTTGCCTACCATACAGCTCATATATGTCTGTTGCGAGACATATTTTAAGGTTACGATGGGCTTAGAGCCCACCCTTGCTTGCCATTGGTTTGCTGTATTATTGTTCTCATTTGCTTACTTCTTATTTGTTAGTTTCTTTGGGCTTTACTTCCTCTTGTGATTCCCCTCCCTTGGAGCATGACCAAAGTACTTGTGTCTTTCCACTGCTTGCGTTTTGGGAGCTACTTTTTTCTTTTTGTTTAGGCACTCTTTGAAGAGTGCATACGTATTCAAGCTGTCGCCCTCATGTGCTTCTTTCCCCCCACGCTGCATGTCACTGTCACCTGTGTGCTTTTGTCCTCTACCGCACTCATGTTTTCTTCTATTGCCCATAAGCTTCCCAGCAGCCGCGTCGCTGTCACCCGAGTACGCCTGGCCCACACCCGCACTTATGTTTCCGTCTCACTCATGTGTTTCTGTGCCCTCATGTTCGCTCTTCTTTGTCCGTATGCCTCTGTGCCACCCCCATGTTGCTCTTATTCGCCCACGTTCTTCTGTGCCCCCTGCTCTCCTCCATGTTATTCTCTGCTCTTGTTCATTTGTGTGTGACTCCTCTAGCTCCACGTTGCTGAAAATCCGTGCTCCCCAACCCAGTACCATGACTCTGGGCCTGTTAACATTAAAAAACAAAAAAGGCGAGATGACGCAGCCATTGGGCTACATCATTTTGTAAGCATGTGCATGAGTGTTAAACACATGCATGCGCCTACAAGTGACACAGCCAAGCGGCCACATCATCGTGCTTATTTTTTTGTTTTTTTTCCCTTCATGCTGTACTTGATCTGTTTTGATGCTGCACAGTGTGAAAAGACAATGGCAATGCCAATGGGTTTCGAAGGCGAGACCTATGACCTTTGCCAATGCTTGTTCCCTGTGCAGCTCATCCACTGGATCAGCTGCACAGTGGAAGAGAATTTGGAGTTGAAAACACAGCAGAAATGTGTAGCTGGATAGTTGTTGGTAACGTGGAGCTTTCCTCTGTGGGTTCCAAGTTGCATCGTTTGTGGCAACCCCCTCTGTAGGAAATGATACCGTTTTTGACAGCAATACATGTATAATTCTACATATTTATTAATTTAATGTGTCGGCACACAACCGAGCATTCCAGCAAGAAATGCTGCGCGAACTGGCATTGTGGTACATGGAACATTATCAGTTTCGGGTGGATAATTTGGATATGTATCGAGAAGACGGTGGAGAATGGTGATAACATGACCGCATACACAGGAACAACCTATCGGCCTCACCGGTCTCCCATGCTATTTATTCAGGTTGTTATGCTCTCAGTTTGACCCTGGTAACCCTCTGCCAGCCATCAATCTCAGAAGTAACCCCTTACCTGCCCTGGCGCCCTCTGTATGTATCATAAGAACGCACTGATAACATGGCAGTGAAGGCATTAAATGTTAGTTACAGGGAGCACTGGCCTCTCTGACCTAAGTGTCGACCAATCATGAGCGTTTCTGCCCTTTGGAGTGACACTACATGGTCTGTGCAATAGGCTGCTGTTGCACCCATGAATTAGTTTCTGGTTAGTCTCACACTCTGTGACTTGTCTCCCTTCACTCCTCTTTCGAAGGTAGGGGCACTCTTCCTAAACCTTAACACCCCCCTTTTATGCATGTTTTTGTTATGCTATTTTATGCTGCGCAGCTGCTGTAGGGGGACCACTTTTGGATCAATGTTTTTAAAAAGAACTGGATAATGAAACACAATATCCTGCATGATTCACATTTAAGCTGTGATATTCTGCATAATTACCTGTTAGTTCTCCACAGGATTGCGTCATCCCTGCCTCATAATTTTACCATCCACTTTTGCATAATTTCAGTGGCCCTCCTGCCTATGGTGCTTCAGTTGTATGATTTCAAGTGAATGCTTCTGTAGTTGTACTCTATGCTTGCTTGTGTTACTGTCATTGTTTGAAATGTACAGTCCTATTTGCAATTTGTGACGTGTAAGTAGTACAAGTGTCTGGTTGATTGCTGGTCCATTGGTTGGTTTGTACAATTGCTTGCTCTGTTTGTGTGGTTGTATGAAATGCTGTGCATAGTTGTAGCTCACATATAAAACATGTATTTTGACTGGGTTGCCATTGGTGAGCGCTTTGGAGTGCATGCCCCATTCCCTTGTGTGATGTGCAGATTTCTGGTGAAAGGTGCATGTTTGTGGTGTCCAGTGTTTCGGATACCACACTCCTTAGCAGCGTAGGCAGCATCTAGTCTGTCACATTTCTGTGTTGTCTGTAGAGGCTTGCGTGGGTGGGTTGTTGCAGAAGTGCAATTTTCACAGTGAGTGGCACGCAGGGGCTGTGTGGGTGGGCATTTAGAGCTGTCAGTTTGTCACTATGCGAGGGGCATGCTGAGCTACGCGGGTGCTTATTAAACCTCATACCGTGTGTGTTGTATGCATCGTTGTGTGCAATGCCCGTGGTTGTTTTTACTGTGTACGTCCATTAAGAGTCCGGTAGTGTATCACTGCCACTTTCTGCGCTATTGAGACTGTGTGTAGTCTGCACAGCCCGCAGCCGTGTAAGTGGCACTCTGGCAGCGGCATGGCACCACTCTCCAGTGTGCAGTCTTTTGCACAGACATGCTTCACTGCGCTACAGGGTCGAATTGGGATCACTGTTAGGCCCGGACACTCCCAAAAAAGTGGCCCACATTCCTGAATGGTTAGTATTTTTTTTTTACTTTTATTTAACATGAACTCGGTCCAAAGTCTTAGGAGTAATTACCATGAGCACCAGCTATATTGCACAAGATCAAAGATCAAATTCATTTTTATTTTAGGTAGGAGAACTGGAACGTACCAATGTGTTCCAACATTAGCAGCTCTGAGACCATAACACTACAGCCTATTTATTTTCTCCTCTGGGGAAGGTGACTTCACAGCCAGGTCTATGCAAACACTCCCCTGCCACCCCCCCCCCGCGCTCCACAACCACCAAGGCCTAAAAGACACTGGGGACAAGGTGACAACACCTGGCCCATGGCCACTTCTCTTACTCACCCTCACCCCATCCCATTATAGCCTCAGGGCATGACCTGGCAGGGGAAGGGGTCAAGAAAAGCACAGGGCTGCTACTCCAGGGAGGCTTAGGTGAGAATACCCCCCCCCCCCCCCGCCCTTGCATACACCCACCCTCCCCACGCCCACCATGGTCTGAAAGTGATGGCTCAGCAGGAGAATGACATGCTTATGGGTCGGGGCGGCGGGGGGGGGAGGGGTGAGAATGCCCTGAAGCCCAGAACAACACCTGGCCGCTAGCCTCAGTTTGACAGCATGGCAGGGGAGTGCCAGTGATACTGGCAACACTTTACAGTGGTTTGGCGGGGGCTTGGGAAGACAGTATGTCTCTGTGGGCTGGTTTACAGTGGCCCTAAAGAAACGGTCCACAGATGACCCTGAGGCACTGGTCCATCACCCAATGCCTGACTACACGCTTTCCAAATCTGACCCTGCTGCGGCACACCTACATGCCACACTGTTTCCGACTTGCGACGGGTCAGGAAAAGAGCACAGCTGTTAACGTCTGTGTGCACCCTAACGAGGTGAAATGTCATGGCAGTTACACCCCTTGTGAATTCTGTATCTGCTGCAGTGCCCTAGTGCCCCGGCTTGCAGATGCTTGTTACCAGTGTGAGCCAGCTGAAGGTGTGCAGAGTCGGACGTAATCTGTCACCTGCTCCAGGCTTGTGCATACTCACCTCGGATCCACCGCCCTTTTTAAGTCGCAACCTACCAGACCGCTCAGCTGTCTGGTTTGCTAAAGACTTCTTTGACATTCAGAAAGTTGACCTAGGAATGCATTCCGCCTGTTGCTTACCATTGGCTTTGTGGTTTTTAACTCACATTTTGTAGCTTTCTATTTGCTGGCTTTACATGCTTTAGGCTGTACAGCTTGAATTCGTCCCTCTCGTTGCCCAAACCTTGTTTACTGTATTCTTCCACAAACTCGCTTTCTGTAAACAGGCCTTTAAATCTCGTTATTATCTTGTCACATTTGCTGTGCATTAAAAGACGGAGGTCAAATTTCAGGCTGTATCTTCCTGCGAGCTTGGTGTTTATTTTTCTTTCTCAGACTTCAGAGTGAGGATTTTTGTGATAATCATGCTGGCTAGTGGGGTCTGCTTGAGGAAGGCTGTACAGATGTTTTTTTTCCCTAGCATCCAACAAAATTTAAATGTCTGTAAATAAACTGCTGACGATCAAATCAGTACATTGACTGATGACATTTATAAACTTTTATTAGTAAAACTGTATGTGAGTGCAAATGTAATGGTAATTTCAACTGAAGATGTGTTGTCTGTAATAGCAGTACGCGACCATACCATGCATACTCCACGTTACCCCATTCCACTCTACACCACTGCACCTTACTCTGCACCACTCCACGCCGCTCCTCTATGCCAATGCACTCTACCCCACATTACTCTACTATGCACCACTGCACTTATTTATTTTATTTATTTATAGAGCGCGGCATTCATCCCAAGGGATATCACGGCGCTAAATAGCGAGAAATCGTGGAAGGGCTGCTGGTGGGGTAGAAGATCTGTCGGATATTAGGCCTTGGGGAACAGATAAGTTATAAGTTTTTTCCTAAAAGCTAAGTAGTCAGTCGTGAGGCGTAGGTCTTGGGGGAGTTCGTTCCACTTCTTAGCCGCCAGATATGAGCATGAACGTCCTCCTGCCTTCACTTTCCTTATACGCTTTATCCTGGCCAGCGCTTGATGGAGTGACCGTAAGCTCCTTGTGGGGACGTAGAATTCAGTTTTATTCTGTAGTAATCTTGGGCCACATTGATGCAGTGCTTTATGTGCATGACTGAGTAGCTTAAACACTGCTCTTTGTCGCATAGGTAGCCAGTGAAGAACTTTCATGCACATTGATGCTGAGCTCAGTCTGCTTTTATTGCACACCAGTTTGGCTGCAGCGTTTTGAAGCACCTGCAGGCTTGTAAAAAGGTACTCTGCCATGCCTACGAATAAGGCGTTTCCATAGTCGAGCTTACTGATAAGCAGGGCCTGTGTAACTGTTCTTCTACAATCTAGTGGGATCCAGGGAAAGAGTCTGGTTAGTAGTTTGAGTTGCAAAGCCCCTTCCACACGGCCCACACATGGTCCTTCATGGAAAGGGTGTTATCAATGAGGATGCCTACATTTTTTGCACATTGCTTGGGTGCTGGGGCATCTCCCAGGGTTTGTGGCCACCAGGTAGCATCCCAGATTAAGTTGGCTCCTCCGAAGAGCAGGATTTCTGATTTCCCTGCATTTAGTTTCAAACAATGTTCTGACATCCATTGTGCCATCTCTGAAAGGCAGTTGTGCAGTTTTACTTTGGTAACATCAGGCCTTTCCTCGAGGGCTACCATCAGCTGTGTGTCGTCCGCATAGGAGCAAATACTGAGACCCCATTTTTTGCTGATTTTCGCCAAAGATGACACATAGGCGTTAAATAATGTGGGGCTCAGAGATGCTCCCTGTGGGACACCACAGCCGATGGTGCTGGGTTTGGATAAAAAATTATCCAATTGTACCGTTTGTGTTCTATTGCTCAGGAACGAGCTGAGCCACTCTAGGGCTTTGGAATGGATTCCTTTTTCATACAGGATTTTCAGCAATCTGTTGTGTGAGACCGTGTCGAACGCTGCCGACAGGTCCAACAATATCAGGGTTACAGCTCCCCCCTGATCGGTCCGAGATCTAATGTTGTCCAGGACTGCCAGAAGCATTGCCTCTGTGCGGTTAGTGGCCCTGAAGCCGGTTTGTGAGGGGTCTAACAGTTCGTTAGACTCTAAATAGTTCGATAGTTGTCTATTTACCAGCCTCTCCAAGACTTTGGAGAGGTATGGGAGTTGAGAAATCGGCCGGTAGTTTTCAGGGTTGTGGACGTCTGTTCCTGCTTTCTTCAGCAGGGGGTTCACTACCGCCTGTTTCCAGGTGTCTGGAAAGGCGGCAGTGTTAAGAGAGTTGTTGAGTAGTTGCGTGACGTGGGGACATAAGACTGCTGCGATCCGGGCAAAGATGAAATAGGGGGCAGGCCACGCCAATTGCACTCTACACCATTTTACTCAAAACCAATGTACTCTACGCCAAGCTACTCTTCACCATAACACTTTACCCCACTATACTCTACACCACTCTATTGTACTCTGCGCAACTGCACTCTACGCTACTCTACTCTGTGCCACTACACTCAGCACCACTCTACTATACACCACTGCACTCTACAACAGTATATTCTGCAACACTGCACTCCCTGCACTCTACACCTCTGAACTCTATGCCACTCTAATCTACACTGCACTCTAAGACACTCTAGTCTATACCACTGCACCCTGAGACATTCTAGTCTATACCACTGCCCTCTATGCCACTGCATTCTACTCTGAAACAATCTACTCTGGCACTGCAATCTACGGCACTCTATTACACTCTGCGCCACTCCATGCCACACCAATGGACTCTACGCCACTGCACTCTGTCAATCTACTCTGCACCACTGCATTCTACGTCACTTTACTCTGCACCACTGTACGCCACTGCACTCTGCACCAATGCACTCTTCGACACTCTATGCAGCACTGCATTCTCTGCCACTGAACACTCTGCCACTGAACTCTGCGCCACTTTACTCTTCCCATCTCTACTCTGCACTGCTTTTCTCTATGCCACTGCACTCTACGCCAGTGCACTCTGACACTACTCTATACCAGTCCACTCAACCCTGCACCACTCCACTGTACGCCACGTCACTCTACTCTGAAACAATCTACTCTATGCCACTGCACTTTACGCCACCCTACTCTGCACCACTCCACTCTGTGCCACTCCAGTCTACGCCACTGCGATCAATGCTGCGCTACTCTACTCAGAGCCATTCTACTTTACGCCACTGCTCTCTACACCTCTACTCTGTGCCATTGCACTCTACCCTGCACCACTCCACTCTGAAACAATCTACTCTGCGCCACTGCACTCTACGCTGTGCCACTCTATGCACTGCACACCACGCTATGCCACTCTACACCACTGCTCTGTCAATTCACTCTGCACCATTTTACTCAAAACCAGTGCCCCCCTGCGCCACTGTACCTATGGCAACTACTTTGCACCATGGCACTTTATGCCACTACACTCTAAAACATTCTACACTATGCAACTGCAAGCTCCGTCACTCTACACCACTGTACTCTACGTCACTGCTCTCTGCACCATTATACTCTGCAACACTATACGACCCTGTATTCTATTCTATGACACTACTCCCCTCTATGCCACTTCGCTGTATGCCACTCTACAACATTCTACTCCACTCTATGCAAAACCATCTATGCCACTCCACAGCACACTATGCCACTTCACTCTACGACACAAGTCTACACCCATCCTCTCTACAACACTCTACTCCCTCCACAACACTGTATTCTACTCCATGACAATCCTCTTCTCTCCATCGCCACTCAACTCTTATGTACGCCACTCCACTCAACTTTACGACACTCCAGGCCACTCTCCTTTACCTTACTAACTTCTAGCCATGCTGAACAGCAGCCACTCTGGTGCACAACATTGGTAAAACATATTGGCAAAACCAATAGCTCTTGCATAGGTGAGAATTATTGGCTTCTCCAATGCTTGTTCTGTCAAAGGGGTGGAGATGGTGTTTTACAGCCTAAAGCAGCCGGAAGGCTGATTTCGTCAGCACCTGATTTGTCAGACTGTCCCTCTCTGCCAGAGTTGAAGACTGTTTAAAAAGAATCTGATTAGTAAGTTGGATGAATGAAACGGTTATGAAGCGCCAAACAGTCACTCGCGGACATCGGAGCGCTAAGGTTGTTACAGAAAGGCAGAAGTCAGCAGAAAAGATTCGTTTTCAGTGCCTCCCAGAACTGCACCTGGTTCTTTAACTGACGAAGATCGAGAGGAAGAGAATTACATACCATGGGGCCAGCAATAGAAAAGGTGAAGTCATGGCCCTAATTTTAGTTATTACGAGGCGCAAAGCAGTAAGCAAAACAAATTAGCAGGATCTGAGCAGGCTCGGAGGACAGTACCTAGGAAGCCTTTTCTTAAGAAAAATTGGTTCATATTGTGGATAGCTTCGTGGCAGAGACATAAAGCTGTAAATTGTGTGCACTCTTGGCAACCGTAAGCCAGGGTAGGGATCCCTTTTAAATCTCCTGTGGAATAGGAGCAGACATGCTTCCCTGCCAGCAGGAGCTTGAGCAGGAAAGGCATGTCTGCTTTCGCGCTTTGGGAGCTTAAAAAATGCTCCCACCGGGTGGGAGCAGACTTCTGTTTCTCTGCCCACACTCCTGCGGGCAGAGAAATGCACATTGCTACCGCCCACTTGGAGCAAACAAAAAAACTGCTGATCCCACGGGCAGAAGCAATGCCGGCTCACAAAGTATGCAGGGAGCTGGCTGGGGTTGCGGAGGCTCTGGGTCTCCCCCCACAGCCACCAACTTGCTGTTTGGTGGGTGCCCGGGGCGGCGGGACACCCACATAAAAAGAAAGATGGGCCCT
This sequence comes from Calotriton arnoldi, assembly GCA_963921515.1. Taxonomy (NCBI): domain Eukaryota; kingdom Metazoa; phylum Chordata; class Amphibia; order Caudata; family Salamandridae; genus Calotriton; species Calotriton arnoldi. The sequence goes on from CAWUFW010004654.1 coordinate 1,397,795, forward strand.
GGGGAATGGTGTCCCTGGGGACACCATAGGCTCGGGGGAGCACCTTTTTAAAATTATTTTTATTGAAGCGTTACAATTCATTTAAATCTCACCACAAGGTTACACATACAAAGGTGGCATAGTTTCAAGTAAGAAAAAGATAAATAGTAATCATTAGAGAACCATCAAACATGCATAGATACACTAAAAACAGATATAATGACCAATAGAAAAGTTTCTCATTTCTTAAAAACGGAATCCCTTAAAAATATACCATTGTTTAACATTCATATTGCAACCAGGTAAAAGATCCAATAGGCCCTGCTTGACCGGTTCCCACAGTATCCTGATCTTATGGCAGCTTGGACGATTTTCGATTATTGCACCCTCCAGACCACAAAGAAATATTAACTCCTGCCACCAGGATAGGTGATCTGGAGCTTCCTTTTGGAGTCAACAACGAGCAATCCTAAGTTTTACAGAAGTCACTGCAAAAAAAGACACCAGCAACCTTCACAGGGACATCAGGAAAGTGTCCAAACAACACATTTTTTGGATTAGGGATAATATTAGTCTTACAATGTTGGTTTATCAGTACAAACACTTCATGCCAAAACTGTATGATGGAGCCACAGGTTGCAAAAATGTCTACTGTATCAGCCTCTGATGCATCACACCTAAAACAGGCCAATTTATCCAGTATTGGGGTATCTTTCATAGATTCACATGCCTGAATCATTCCCCGTCGTCGAGGTGGGAGTCCCATAAGTAAATAATAGTAGTAGGCTAAAAGAAAAGCCTAAGGCCTAAATCTTAGTAGCCTATCTACATCATTATAATAAAAAGAACCAAAAGTCATCTCCAACCACTCAGCTACCAGCACCCTCTAGAACACTCTCAGCAGAGGCAGTTCTCCTCAGATTTTCACCGCACGTCGTGTGTGAAGGGAGTCTCCCTGAGCTCTGCTCAGTTTCTTCAGCTATTACTTCTTTTTGGATCATCCAAGATTATACTTCATGTTTCATTTCTCTGACCCTGGCACTGATATGTGAGTAATATGGCAGAGTGGCAGAAAACAAGGTAATAGACTACGAAATATGTCTAACCTTTTCCTCAAAAACTCTCACGTTCGGAGAGATGAGGCTATTATTGGGACTACAGAAACTTAAATCTGTCACTTCTGATGAGGACAGTGAGGATTCCTTCACCTCATAGAGGTCAAAGGGAGAGGTCGCGCCAAGAGTCTCCAGAGGGCACGCAGGAAAGCCATAAAAAAGACTTACCATGAGTCTTAATAATGCACTTCTCACAGAGAGGCAATTGGAAAAAACTTCCTCAGAGGCATCATCCCTGACACTAAATCAGGGAAATCCTCATAACCTGACAATGAGGAGTCTATAAGATCCTACAACTATCTATTACTGCGGTTGTCGACGACTGCCTCATCTACGACGGTCGTCGACGACGTCCTCATCTACGACGGTCGTCGTCGACGTCCTCATCTACGACGGTCGTCGACGACTGCCTCATCTACGACGGTCGTCGACGACGTCCTCATCTACGACGGTCGTCGACGACGTCCTCATCTACGACGGTCATCGACGACGGCCTCATCTACGACGGTCGTCGACGACGTCCTCATCTACGACGGTCGTCGTCGACGACAGCCTCATCTACGACGGTCGTCGACGACGTCCTCATCTACGACGGTCGTCGTCGACGACGGCCTTATCTACGACGGTCGTCGTCGACGACGGCCTCACCTACGACGGTCGTCGTCGTCGGCCTCATCTACGACGGTCGTCGTCGGCCTCATCTACGACGGTCGTCGTCGGCCTCATCTACGACGGTCGTCGTTGACGGCCTCATCTACGACGGTCGTCGACGACGGCCTCATCTACGACGGTCGTCGACGACGGCCTCATCTACGACGGTCGTCGACGACGGCCTCATCTACGACGGTCGTCGACGACTGCCTCATCTACGACGGTCGTCGACGACCGCCTCATCTACGACTGGTCGTCGACGACTGCCTCATCTATGACGGTGTCGCCGACGTCCTCATCTACGGACGGTCGTCGACGACTGCCTCATCTCACGACGGTCGTCGACGACCGCCTCATCTACGACGTGGTCGCCGACGACTGCCTCATCTCACGACGGTGGTCGCCGACGACGTCCTCATCTACGACGGTGGTCGTCGACGACGGCCTCATCTACGACGGTGGTCGCCGACGACGGCCTCATCTACGACGGTCGTCGTCGGCAGACGAGCCTCATCTACGACGGTCGGTCGTCGACGACGGCCTCATCTACGACGGTCGTCGTCGACGACGGCCTCATCTACGACGGTCGTCGTCGACGACGGCCTCATCTACGACGGTCGTCGTCGACGACGGCCTCATCTGCGACGGTCGTCGTCGACGGCAACCTCATCTACTGACGGTCAGTGGCCGACGGCGACCTCATCTACGACGGTCGTCGCCGCGACCGACGGCCTCATCTACGACGGTCGTCGACGACGACTGCCTCATCTCACGACGGTCGTCGACGACTGGCCTCATCTACGACGGTCGTCGACGACGGCCTCATCTACGACGGTCGCCGACGACGGCCTCATCTACGACGGTCGTCGACGACGGCCTCATCTACGACGGTCGTCGGCGACGCTTCATCACGACGGTCGTCATCTACGGCTATCGTCGGTCGACGACGACGGCCTCATCTACGACGTGTCGTCGACGACGGCCTCATCTACGACGGTCGTCGACGACGGCCTCATCTACGACGGTCGTCGACGACGGCCTCATCTACGACTGTCGTCGACGACGGCCTCATCTACGACGGTCGTCGACGACGGCCTCATCTACGACGGTCGTCGACGACGGTCGCCTACGATCATTTGATGGTCGTCGACAGCCTCATCTATGATGGCCGTCTATGACGTCCTCATCTATGATGGCCGTCTATGACGTCCTCATCTATGATGGCCGTCTATGACGTCCTCATCTACGATGGCCGTCTATGACGTCCTCATCTACGATGGCCTCATCTACGAATGGCCTTGTCTATGACGTCCTCATCTCGACGACAGCCTCATCTACATTGGTCATCTACGACGGTCGTCTATGACAGCCTTATCAATGATGGCCTAATCTACGTATGGCCTCATCCACGAATGGCCTCATCTATGATTGCCTCATCTACGATGTCATTGTCTATGACTGTCGTCTACGACAGCCTCATCTATGACGGTTGTTTATGACAGGTCATCTATGATGACGGCCTCGTCTGCAATAACCTTGCCTACGATAACCATGTCTACGACGGCCTAGTCTATGATGAGATCGTCTACGATGGCCTCATCTATGACTGCATCCTGTACAACGGCCTTGTCGATGACAAAAATTGTCAACATCAGCCTAGTCGTCTATTTCTACCTAGTCAACTATGATCTCAATGACAATATACCATAGTCATACAACAAGTATAAAAGACACATATGCCAGAATAACTTAATGACACAAATTAAGGGGACTAATATGAGTAAGTCTACAACAGTAACCAATATATGGAGAGGCAATATGTGGAGCCAATTCACCACTTCGCTCCGCCTCCAACTTCACAGCATAGGTCAGATCTATATTGCCCTTGTACTAGACTTGTAGGGCGTGTTACAGTATTACTACTCACATTTTCCCGAGACTGCAAGGTCACATTGTTCCCGATATGTCCGCATACTCCGATGCTCCTGCCACAAGAAAAGTGATCCCAAGGTAAAAAAAATAATAATAATAAATTTTAAAAAAATAATAATAAAAAATAAAATAAAAAAAATAATTAAAAAAATAAAAATAATAATAATGTTTACTTTTCTTCCCGGGAAAGACCCATTCATATCTGGTGATGATAGGGAAAGGCCCGCAAGTGCTGGATTCCCCACCAGATGATTTTTGATGGTTTCAAGACCCTTAAGGAACATGCAGCCAAAAGCTTCTACCTTCCAAAAGCAAATAAGGAATGGTTTGTTCTCCTTCTGATTTTAAATAGAAAAGCTGTGAGACCTATTCCAATTGTTGATTTATCCAGAAGGAATTGCAATCATGGAAAACCCTGTCCCATATAAGCCCACCTTACCAGAAAGGAGACGTTCTCAACTATACCTGGCTACTGTACGGGCTGCCCAATCACTAGCAATATGGGGCTGGTATAATCACGAGATGTAGTCCAACATTGCCACATACATAGAATTTCTGCCGGAAGACAGATAGGGCAAAAATTGCACATATAAATATAAATATAAATATATATATATATATATATATATATATATATATATATGAAAATAATTCTGCAGGGGTTGAAACCTCCTCATCAGTAAATATATATTGCGCTATAGATATAGCCTCAATAGTTATTTCACAACTGGCAGGGCCAGTGGTCCTTAGACGCCAATTTTGGTTCAAGACCACTGAATATAGAACCCGAGGTGCAAGTATATTTAATATTTTTACCATACCATGGCGATGTTCTGTTTGGCAAGCACGTTGACGACACCTTGCAAGCAGTCAGGATGACTCTGACACTGCAAGATTTTTTGTCACGTTCAATTTCAAAAGAAACACCCTTTTGAGGCACTCATGAAAGAGATACTCATCTGTATCAAGAAGGATGCCAAAGGTATCAGACTTAATAACGCTATCAGTAGCCCTTAGGCTAGCTTACCTACAGTGACAACATTCTAGTGCTGCTTACGCCATCCTGTGGGAGAAACGGTTCCAAAATGGTGTCATCTATGGTGGAAAATAGTTTTGGAGAAAAGTCATGGCTCTCAAAACATATAGTCAGACGTTAGAGTTCACCAAAATTCCACCCACTACTCCACCAAAATGAGGATGCCCCCCCTTATCTGCATCTGCTTAGAAAAGGAGTGATGGCTACGCTAACCAGAGGTTCCATAGAGAAAAGAGTACATTTTAAGCAAACGGGCTTCTATTCTCGTTTTTTTTTCTTCATAGACACGAAAATAAAGGATTGGCTATCCATCGTAGACCTCTGGAAATTAAACAAGTATTTCTGTAGCCAATACTGTTACTTGGTCACCCTCTCCGACACCACATGACGGCTCTGAATTTACAGGATTCATACTTTCACATTTCCTCCCACGCATTAAAGCCCTCCCATTTGGCTTCAGTTCAACTTTCTACAATTTACCTACTGCATAGCCCTGTGGCAGTTTCTTTCAGGACGAAGGGTCATCAGGTATTCACCTACCTCCGCATTTTAATCGTCCACGACAACAGAAGCTTGCCTAAAGTTGTTTCACAAACTAGGTCCCCTTGTGAATTATCTAAGATCATCAACTCATTCATCTCAGAAGATTCTGTTCCTAGGCCGCAACACGTGATACTGTCCAGGACAACAGACTTTCTATCCTAAGCCAAGCAACTAACGCTGTAGAAACTGATTCAAAATTTAAAAAAAAAAAAAAGTGTGTTGGTTCGATTACTTCTGGACATCATGTCCTCAGCTATCAATATGATCCCTCTTTCGCACCTGAAAATTACACTCTTACAGGAACAGCTACAAAACAATAGATTCAATCTAAAGAATCGTTCAGGGGCCTGGTGATCTTTGCACATGTATGATAAACTCTAGACTGGTGGTCCCAGATCTCCCACCTATTATCTCCCACAGGAGCAGGCGAACAGTGTTCCAGGCTTGGGGCAAACCAGCACTGGATTTATTCGCAACGAAGGAGATCAAGAAATGCTGATACTATGCCAGCAGGTTCCCTCAACTGGGCTCAAAGAGGAATGCCCTGTCCATGCGATGGTCAGGGATTTGTGCATACGCTTTTCCCCCAATACCATTGATCCCGAAAGTGCTCCGCAAAATGAAGCTGGAGGGTTGCCGTCTAATTCTGATTGCATCCCGTTGGCCAAGGCAGTATTGGTTCCAGGAACTGCTGCTGTTGTCTCACGACAAGCCTATTCGCCTTCTTCCGACTCCTACGATGTTGTCGAGGGACAGCGGCCAAGTGGTTCATCCGGACACACAGTCCCTACACTTGCACGCATAGCTCCTGATTTCTTAGAGTTCAAGGACCTCAACATTTCACAAGACTGTCGTGAAATTTTGGCCAAAGCTCGTGCCCAGAGCACAATTAAGACTTATCGCCTAAAATAGAAGCGATTTTGCTGTTGGTGCGAAGCGAATAATATTCACCCAGTTCAAGCTCCTGTGGAACAAGTTCTCCCTTATTTGCTTTCCCTAGCCAAGTCTGGCCTTACCTTTTCATCGGTCAAAGTCCATCTTGCTGCTCTGTCCAGATTCAGAAAATGCGCTGAACTTCCTTCTCTCTGTTCGTCTTCACTTGTCAAACAATTCATGAAAGGGCTTTTCAGAGCCTTCCCTCCAGTGCTAGCACCCCCTCCAGAGTGGGAACTCAATACCGTGCTAGCGCAATTAATGAAACGTCCATTTGAACCAATCCACAAAGCAGACCTCAAATTCTTCACTTGGCAGGTCGCCCTTTTACTGGCGCTGACTTCTGCAAGAAGGGTTAGCGAAATCCAAGCTTTCACTTTCACTGAACCCTTTTTTACATTTTACTCAGGACTATGTAACCCTTCGAACAAATCCTAAATTCATCCCTAAAGTACAGTCACAATTTCATTTGAATGAACCGGTAAGATTAAGAACTTTCTTTCCGGATCCATCCACTCCAGCTGAAAGAGCATTACACTCTCTGGATGTTAAGTGCTGTTTAAAATTCTACCTACAGAAAACTCAGGACCTCAGACGTTCCAACCAACTTTTCGTGGCCTATGGTCAAGCAACATTTGGAGCTGCAGTGACAAAGACAACAATCGCCAGATGGCTGGCATCTATGATTCATTTCTGCCATGACAAAGCCAACAAACCTTTACAGAGGAAAGCCAAAGTTCACTTTACAAGAACTATGGCGGCTTCTACAGCATTGTTTGCTGGAGTGACTGGAAAATATCTGTTGTGCTGTGACATAGAAAAATGTCCACACGTTCACGAAGCATTACTGTCTTCAATCTGCTCAACAAGAAGATGCAGCGGTTGGACAGGCTGTCCTACGCCATCTTTCATTAGGTCACATTCAGGTATTTTTCTCTTTTATATGCTGTTCTCTTGCTTTCAATATTCATGCAACATATATATTTATATGTCTATATAGAGGTGTATATATATACATATATATCCATATATTAATATTTATGTATTCTTATTTTATTACGTTAATGTACTTTAACATAGCTTTGATTTCTTAAAGGCTTGGTTATTTAAAAAAAAAAAAAATAATAATAATAATAATTCTCAACCATTGTGGATGCAGTTTGGGAGTTTATGAACACTTGTCTCCCACCATCCGCAAACGACAGTACATTTGGTATACTGCTTGCTACTCTGATTCAGGCATGTGAATCTATGAAAGATACCCCAATACTGGATAAGAAAACAAGTTACTTACCTGTAACTACAGTTATCCAGTATTGGTATCTTTCATAGATTCACATGCACCCACCCTCCTCCCCGGCGAGTCAGTTCTCTATGATTTGGGATACTTACTTCCCACTTGTGCTAAGAAAATCTGAGGAGAACTGCCTCTGCTGAGAGTGTTCTAGAGGGTGCTGGTAGCTGATTGGTTGGAGATGACTTTTGGTTCTTTTTATTATAATGATGTAGATAGGCTACTAAGATTTAGGCCTTAGGCTTTTCTTTTAGCCTACTACTATTATTTACTTATGGCACTACTTTTGTAATTTACCGTGGGACTCCCGCCTCGACGACGGGGAATGATTCAGGCATGTGAATCTATGAAAGATACCAATACTGGATAACTGTAGTTACAGGTAAGTAACTTGTTTTCATTTGCCCCAGGCCCCACTTAAACAGCTTGAGTGGCGTATAAAATGTTTTGTATAAGATTTTCAAGGAGTGTGCCTTCAGCCGAGAAACATTGAGTATGTCTGACAGAGACATTGCACTGTAAACGTTGAGACCACTTAGCAGAAAGTACCTCAGATTTATTACCAACACTCCCCTGGTGCCCCAAGATCGAAAAGTATGTATATAACCATTCTTTCTTATCTTAATAAAACTCTCCAGAAATTCATTGCGGTTCATACTAGTATTGTCCTAGAGCTGCTGCACAAATTCTCTTAATTGAAAGTAGCAAAAAAGCCCAATGTTGGGGAGCCTGTAATCCCTACTCAGATCCTGAAAAGATAGAAAGGTTCTGTTCTTAAAAAATTGACCCAAATACTGGATTTTAGCTATACCCCAACATCTAAGGAAACTATCTTGACAGGAGGGTGGTAGGCTAGGATAGTTCATCAACTAGCTATATTGGTGAAACCGAGATACATGACCGGTGGATCGAACCCCCCCCCCCCCCATGAGGCAGTTGAAGGCAACAAATGGCACAGTGGGATTTTTTTATAGGCCCAAATGAGTGCTTGAAAGCTACATTCAACTTTATTACAAACGCTTGTATGCAAGTACAAAGGGATAGATCTAAATCAATATAAATAGCATGGCAGTATGATCATTTTGATGATATTGCATCTCCTAATCTGTCCAAGATGAAGCCTTTCCCACTTCCTAAATAGGGAGAGGGTTTCCTTATATAGTGTTTCATAGCTCAGGGATACAATATATTTCCCATATCAAATGACATTTGACTACCCAGATACTTAGCCGAGGTTACATAACAATGGTCTTCTTTTTGAGATTAGTTACTAATGATAACCTGTTTTGTCGCTATTTAATTTATAGCCTGAGACTTGCCCAAAAGCTGTGGCGGCGTCTTCAATTGCTGGCAGTGCCATTACCAGGGATGATTTAAGTACGGCAATATCATCGGCATAGGCCAAAACCTTAATCTAAAAACTGTACAGTCTCAGTAATGGAATTGAGGTTGTCATCTTTAATACACGAATATAGGGATCCAGGTGTAGAGCAAATAAAAGCGGAGGAAGAGGGCAGCTGTCGGGAATGGAAGACTGATACGCCACTGACCTGCTGATAACGCCCAGCGGGGATGATGGAGAGCAGATAGTTTCCCACTTCCCTTTCACACTTCCAAACCGGGAGCTACGGTACGTATCTCGCTGCCCTGTAAGAAGTATGCCGGGGAAAAAGGGAATGGGAGAAAATAATAAACACTGCTGGGCAAAGGACGCGTGGTCAGAGCCTTCTTTGGGGTACGGTAGCCCCCCCCCACCCCCCCCCAGGACATCAGAGTCCCTCGACCTTGGAGACGTACCCTGTGTGCAAGAAAGGAGATAGAATAAAGAGATCACTCATGCAGACAACCTCGCCCTAAATGATGCATTCTAAACTCTATCAAGCGATAACTCGCATTCCCCAGCATCCGCAAAAGCAGCAAAAGAAAAACCGAATCAGATCCTCTGAAATAGGCCTCTTGTACAGCAGAAGCCACTAGCTCAACACCAAATCCAAGAATGTCTAGGAACGTTCCAATAACAAGCAAAATCCCAGGCTTGCTGGAATCAAACACAAAATTCGAGTAATGCAAATAAGCAATAAAGAATAGTCACAAAACGAATGTTTGGGAACAAGCACGTTTCCACCACTTAGCTGTCTGTAGTGCAGAGGAGCTCCGCTGCATCGCAGGAGTGGAGCAGGCTGAAGAGGGTGAAAAAGGGATGGAACACAGCGTATGCCGAGCGGCCCCAACACACAGTGAAGCACAGATTCGGCTCCAGCCAAATAGCCGCCACAGGCAGGGAAGAACAGACTCTGTGCAGGTAGGAGTCGTGGCGATGAAAAAATAGCCACTGGAATGAAGCGAAGGCAGGAGGCAGCGTCCCAAGGCCCGTAAACGCGAGCTGACTCCAACAAAAAAGGATCAGGACGAAAGGTCCTCAGAATCCCAGAGCGGGAACGACAAGCACGGAGCAGTGGGCCGGACCGGATATGTATGATCTCGGTACATCAGCTGACCTCCGTTGTGACTTCCTTCGCACACCCCAACGGATGCTGGGAAATGTAGTTTCCCCAGCCGCGCGCTTCCCAGTCACATGAAAATAGTTTGAGGAAGGAAATATGCGGCTATCTCTACCCCGATGTCTCCCTCCAGCCACAGCCATGACAGCAGCCTTGCCTGGTTCCCCCGACCTACCTGGTTGGACTCGGATAGCATACCCATATATGATACCCTGGCAGTCAGAAAGGAATATAATTAATTGCTCCTAATAATGAAACCTGACCCTAGTCCCATCTGACATGATAGTCCACAAGTACTTCCAAGAGACCCAGTTGAATGCTTTTTCAGCATCTAACAGGATCTCGCTCACAATGAACCACCAGTATCCTCCTCATGCTTCCACACCCTAAGCTTGCTTCAAAAGACTTTCAGATGGATCCCCACAGAAGCAAAGAACAGTCACCCAAGCACTCCTCACCAGTAGGCTCGACTACTGCAACGCACTCTATGCTGGCATCACCCAGAAACTTCTCAGGAAACTACAGAACGTTCAAAACGCTGCAGCCAGACTGGTCCTCAATACCCCCTGCCGCAGCCACATTACCGAACACCTTTGTGAACTTCACTGGCTCCCAGTCGACAAAAGAATCCCCTTCAAGCTCCTACAAAGCCCTCCATGATGCTGGACCAGCATATCTGAACCACTGCCTTGCATTTCACGTTCCCTCCTGACACCTCCGTTCCGCCCAGCTGGCTCTTTTCTCCGTCCCGCTCATCCACTAGACAAGAACCGTAAGAAGATCCTTCTCCTACCTCGCTGCCAAGACCTGGAGCATCCTGCCCCTCCACCTTAGGCAATCCCCGTTGCTGACCCAGTTCAGGAAGGATCTTAAGACCTAGCTCTTCGACTGAACGCAGACAGATCAGCAGTGCACACCGCCCCGCGACTTGAGACCCTTACAGGTGAGTAGCTGCGCTATACAAATCCCTGATGGATTGATTGATTGATTGATTCCGGCTGACCCATTTAACTCCCTTGTCACATCCAAAGAGGCAATGGCAATATAGACCTGGAAAGTTGTGTCCCGAAAGGGAACAAACCTGTGCTGCATTGAGTCTATCAAGGAAGTGATAATGGCAAGTTGATTCGACAGGACCAGAGTGTAAATTTTGGAGCCACAATTTATCAGGGAGATGGGGCGGCATGAGCCACATTTTAAAGGGTCTTTATTCTTTTATACAAATATAGAGATATACGTTTCTCCCCAGGATGGCGGAATTGATGTTTAAAAAGCTGATGAGTTTACTAGCTCAGTAAAAAGAGGAGTCGGAATACTTAAACTGCTTATAAAACTGTGTTGGAATGGTGTCCAGTTGCACTGCTTTGCCATTTGCCAATTGCATAACAGCCATTTCGATCTTTTCCCAAGTGATTATACTGTCTGATGCAATTCTTTGCTCCTCTGTGAGCTGGATCAGTCTCAAGGTCTGCAAGTAAGAGTCTACCATGTCCTGTGTGGCAGCACATTCTTCCCTATATTAGCCTGAGTAGAACTGCTGAATATTTCAGGGCCACTCATAACCACCTGCCCTGCAGAATCCGTTATGCTCCGAATCAGATTACGATTATTCTTTTCCTTCAATTGGAAAGCTAATAACTGCCCCATATCCACTATTTTCGAAGCACAGTAGGCGCCTCGCCCATATTTAGAGCATGCCCTATCCCATATACATTTCTTTAGCTGCATTTGCAAAATAATCAATTGTGAAAAGACCTTTGAGGAGTTCTCTGGACAGTTGGGACGCCTTTGACAAGATGAATATTCCAGCTCAAGTTGGATAAGCCGCCCCCGCAGCCTAACCTCTGTAGACCGCTCCTCCTTGCCTTTGCAAATGGTATAGCTTGTAGTCTGACACGGAGCAAAGGCCTTTAGGGTGTCCCAGACCAAGATAGGGCTCGCTGTCCCCCTATTGATATGAATGAATTCTCTCAGCCCGACACTCATGAAGTTAACATATTGGGGGTCCAGCAACCGCTTACGATCAAAGTCCGTCTGCGTAAAGGCGGGGGATCTGTCATAAAACTAGGCTTGACAAAGAGTGAGAGTGGGTTGTTATCTGACACAAACTTAGTGTTTAACTTAATAGCCACAGCAGACAAGAGACTATGGCTGATAAAAAGACATATCCAGCCAGGAGGATGTCCTGTGCGGGATAGAGTGAAACATAACTCCTGGCTCGTGCCCCTGACAGACTCGCCAGGCATCACACAGAGCATGTGTGATGCAGAAGTGCGTAATAGCTGCTTGTGACTTAGACATCCTCCCCTGAGTGGCTAATGGAGCAGCTGTTTAGTCCACGCCCCGGCTCTACAACCAGATTGAAATCCTGCACATGACAATCTGGTCAGGCCATGTACTGAGCTCACCCAGTAGGCAGTTGAACATATAGAGGGATCATCTGAGTTCAGGGCATAAATCACACAGACCATTAGTGAAATACTAGTGCTACTTATACATGCAATTAGCCATCTCCCAGACCTGTCAAGTTTAACCTGTCAAGTTTAACCTGGCAAGTGGATGATCCCTTCCCTTTCGAAATTGGGCCACCCCCCACTTTGGAGCACCAGTCCCAGCTGCAGCCAGGGTATGATAGCCTAAAGCGCTAAGCTTGAGCAGTTCCATAATAGCGAGGTGGCTTTCCTGAATACAGGCAAGTTGCAGGTTTAGTGTAATGAGATCTTTCCCATTGTAATTAACCTTTGCACTAGAAAGCATACCGTTGATGTTCCAACTGAGAATCTGGAACCCCTGGTTGTGACCACATGCAGTATTATCCACTGTTAAATTGAAGCAAATTCCTATGCATAAATGATGGTTCAACGCCATTGCTGCCCATACTATTCCTCCTCTTTTTAACGGAATTAACCCAGGTGCATCCCCCAGACCCCAAAACCATTGCCCAAGGCTAGCTGCAGTCCTTCACATCCCCCACCCCTGAGCCCAACCTGCCACACAAACCCATTCCTGTCCGGCTCAATCAAGTAGGACTGTCCCTAGGTGTAGACCACACCATCCCCACAAATGTAGAGTTGGCAACTCAACCAGCACCATCCCTCCTCCACCTCCAAGAGTAATTGAAAGGAAAAATAAGGCTCTGTAACAGCAGAAATACTCCCATACAGTACAAGAAAAGAAGAAAACGAGGGAGCGAGACTTCCATGGATGCAAAAAAAGGGAGAAAGAAGGGTGAAAGAGTATTGAAAGGGGAGGAGGAAGAAAGCCATATAAAGCTTGAGGGTAGCTCAGTGCCCGACAGATCTCATGTAAAGTTCCAATACTAGTCAGAATTTGATCAGGAATATTTCACTACAAACCTTAACCAAGTGCTAGGGTCCAGGCTGCAACACAGCTAGTCTTTAGTCCTTAGAGTCTCCCCTTGATTTCAGCAAGACCTGAGCCTTTTCCGGTTCCTGGCAGTAAGTTTTTTTGCCCTTATAAGTTGATCCTCAGATTGGCGGGTTGCAGCAGAGATACCTTACCCCCAAGCTTCAGGAATGATTGTATTGTCTCCTGCAGACGCCATCTGTGCTCCACTGTCACACGACCGAAGCCAAACACTACGAAGAAGTCTATTCTGCAGGCATGCACTAGTTTATTAGGACGGGACAGCTGGAAGATAAGCTGTCAGAACATAAAGTTCCCTATATGGATCAAAATTGCCCTTGGATATTTGGCAGCCCGACCTTATTTAGGTTTATGGAATGGGAACCTATGCACACGCTGTACTTGGCAGTCTATATTCTAGTTGGTAAGTTGGGGAAAGCCTGTTGGAACAAATAAACAATGTATCTTCTGGGGTCACCCCCCTTGTTTCCTTCTATTATCCTCAACACCCAGAGGTTGTTACTTCTCATCCAGTTCTCGACATCCTCCGGTTTCTGTGATATAGACTGTAATTTGTCCTCATGCAGTTTCATTTGATCCCTCATACCGTGCATAGATGACAACAGACTGGTAGATTGGGATTCTATGTCAGAGGCGACCGTGTAGAATATCCATGTTTTTAGAAATTTTCTTTAGTGCAACATGCATCTTCATATGGGAGGTTTTCAGAGCTAATGAGTCCTTCTGGTACTCTTCCCTATGTAGTGCGAGCAAGTTGTATATAGAAGCAAGAGAGGGGGTATCCTTGTTGGCTGGTCAGGCTGCGCTAATTCCAGCCTCTGAGTATTAAGAAGCGGGCTCCCTGGGACAGCCAATTGAGATGCCGGAGCTTCAACCTCTCAAAGTTACTTTAGTAGGAGTTAATTCCACACCCTCTGGGTCCCATAGTAACTCATCCTCACCAGCATCTCGGACGTTATCTAAAGGGGACATAGTACTCTCTGGCATCACACCTGACTTCCTGGTTGACCTTAACACTCTTTGCTTGGCCGCACTCCCCTCAGCTCTGGCCTTCTGAGCGCTAGACTGTTGTCTGCTCTCCCAATCGTCTCCAGCATTAGACCCACACTCAGTCCGATGTGGTCAAACTACCAGTCTCAGAGGATCAGATAGTTAAAAGAATGCCTCTTGGGTATCATGCAGCTCAGTAACACGATAGACCTCCAATGCTGATGTCCCTTCAGGGCAGGCGGATCGCTGGAAGGCAGCTACAGCCTCTTGAAACACTTGTACCAGAGACGAAGTCAGGATCTGGCCCATACCACAAGCATTATATGCAGCCTCCCCACCCCTCTCAGTTCTAGTCAAGTCATTTATATTGGCAGTAGCGTGAGGGCCTAACAACACTGCTAGAGAGCAAGCAGTAGTAACGACATCGCAGATGTTGAGGGTACAAGTGAGGGAGTAATAGTGTCACACAGTCCTATATCCCCCTTAGGCCAAAAAAGTGTACCATTGTTCTTTTAACTGCTGACAAAGGGGAGCCCTCTGCCTGAACACATACCTTAGTGACCTTGCTCCCGGGTGGCAGTGTAGGGGCTCGGTCTTTAGGGGTGTTGCCTCACTTTCCCTAATAAGTGCGTTGTCCACCTTTAGGGCCCCTGCTTATCTTGCTTCCCTTGCTCCAAACCGCTCCCCCTGAGAGAGAAAACACCGGAGAGGTACTTGCATCAGCCAGGGCCCTAATATCCCCACATGGCGGCTGATCCTCTGTTAGTGCTTTGGGCTCCTTGGGCACTTTGGGCTTATTTCTGTGTGACTCCGGAGCAAGCGCAACTGTAGCAACGGTGGTGGTACTAGCCGTCTCTAATTTTTTCCCATGTGGTTCGCTTGTGTAGGCCATCTGTCCCGGCTGTAAGAGCTGTGGGTGTGGGCAGCAGGTTCCCATGCGAATCGCCGGTCAGGCAACCACCTCGAGTGCCCGGCATCTTCTCAGTCGTCTGCATGGATGCATGGGGTGACCGAGAGCCGACCCTCAATGGCAGAGCAGGATAGTTGGCATCAGGTAAGGTGCCTGCAGTAAGCGCAAAGAAGGGGCTCTGACTCCTTCCGCAAGATGCAACATGCCCTCGCTGGTACGGAACACGAGTCCAGCCGATGAGTTTTGCCTTGGGCACAACAGACAGCTGTGAATATTGCTGGTAAAAGAACAGGCAGCAAAGCAGCATTCGGTTTGTCTTGAGCTTGCTCTTTGCTATTTGTTCAGTAGTGCTTTACTCAGTTAGATGGGAGAGTCTCCATGGCATTCATCTTCAATCCCCTGAGAGGTGTGGTGGTGAATCAGCCCTGCTCCCCCACCTTACTGCCTCACCTGCACATCCCTGGGGGATGGTGTCCCTCGGGCCACAATAGGCTCGGGGCGGGGGCTGCGTGGCCTCCCTCTTATTTTAATGGCAGTCAGCCCCAGGGCCTATTAAGGCTTAGGTAGGGAGGCCTGACCTACCCCTCCTCTCTTCCAAGGAATTCTGTCCTGGGGATGGGATCCTGCAGCCTATTGCGGCTCGGTTTGCATTGCCCCCTCAACTATATTTAAATAATGGCACTGGGGGATGGGGTCCCTGGGTCCACTATTGGCTTTGGAAGAAGGGCTGTGCGTTCCCCTCCCCTTAAACGCCTATGTGTTTGGGCCCCTGGGGCCCATTGTAGTTCAGGGATGCGGAATGAGCCCCCCCTCCCCTTCACAAATACCATGTTTCCATAGGAAAGCATTTTTTTGACTTGCCTATAATGTTAGCGCCGTTTGACGAATCTTCACGGAATTATCCCAAGAAAATGGCCCAGTGATCCGTGTTGCAACCAAAGTTTCGGGGCGATTCGTGAAGGGGAGCTTTGAGAAAAATGGGGTTAAAAAAAAGGGTGCGTTTCCCATGTTAATTCCCATAGAACCTGTCAACACGATTACAGCCCGAACTGCTAGACGGAATTGCACCAAAGTTGATAGTAAGGTAGATTTGGTTACACAGATTGAGGTTTTTGTTATTTGGTGTAAATCCGTTCAGTAGTTCTGTGAGAAATTTATGAAAATGCAGTTAGTGATATCTGTGGCCGCGATGACTTTGGGAAACAAAAGACTAGCTTGTACAGGGAAATGCAGAGCTCTGATTGGCTGCCAACACTTCAACCAGGAAGTGTTGGCAGCCATCTTGGGACTCGCCTTAAACCGAGTCCCTAAAAAAAGGGGGAGGGGGGGTCAGGGCAGGAATACCCTGACCCCATAAAGTTGATCCAGGAGTCCCAGAGGGACCCCAACATGCCGAAAAAGCTTTTTTTTTCTTTTTTTAAATTGCTGCCAAATTGCAATATACGCGAATTCGAGGCAAACATTTTTTTAAAAAGCAAGCGCAGGCTCCTGTGCTTGCTTCTAAATACCCCCTGGGTGGGCCAGGTCCCTGGGGCATATCATAAAAATAGGAGGGCCCCCCTCCTAGGGCTTATGAAAGCCCAAGGGACCGCCACTTCCCTGGGGCACTTCTTATTAAGTATGCAGGCGGGCCCACTGGGCTCACCCGCAGCCCCAGGGACTGCCTCCTCCCTGGGGCATATGTAAATGAGTTTGGGGAGCCACGTGACCCCCCTGCTGCCCCAGGGACTACCACCTCCCCGGGACACTTTGTAATGTGTGTGGGTGAGTCCACTGGTCATGCCCACAGCCCTTGGGACCGCCACCTCCCCCAGGGCATATGTAAATGAATGCAGGGGGGTGCGCAGCCCCACGATCCGCTACCTCCCCGGGGCACTTTGTAATATGTGTGCGAGCGAGCCACTGGGCCCACCCGCAGCCCAGTGCACTGCCACCTCCCCAGGGCATATGTAAAATTATTCGGGGCCCTACTGCCTCTCCCGCATCCCTTGGGACCACCACTTCCCTGTGACTAACAAGTAAATGCGGGGGCCCCACGCGCCCCCCCCCCCCTCAGCCCTGGGGACCACCACCTCCCTGGAGCAATTTATCAAAAATAAGGGGGGACTAAGAGCCCCCCTGCAGACTGGGCACCGGCACCTCCCTGGGGCTGAAATACCTTGATGTAGGGGGTCCATCACGGATCCCTGGCCCTGGGGACCACCACCTCCTTGGAACTATGCAAATATGCGTACAGAGAAACAGATAAAAACATTGCTTTGACAGGCAGGGTGCTGTCTTTCAGCAGCCCCCTGTCTGTCAAAGTAATGCCGGCTCCCGCAAGAGGCGGGGAGCCGGCAGGAACCACAGGGGCCTTCAGGCTCCCCCGCGGTCCGCAACTAAAGTCACTGGGTGACTTGGGAAGGACCAGGGCACCCAGAATAGAGGCTGGGCCCTGGGGGATGGGGTCCCCAGAGCCAAAATCAGCCCAGGAAGGGGAGCCTTGCGGTCTAACTCCCCTAGTTTTTTTTTCTTTTTTAAAGGCTGGGTCCCCTGGCCCAAAATCAGCCCAGTGAGGGGAGCCGCGCAGCCCCCCTCCTTTAATTTGGGGGAAAAAATATAATAAAAAGACCAGGCCCCAGTTGATAGGGTCCCTGGGGCCAAAATCCGCTCGGGGGGGGGGGGTGCTCAGCCCTCTGCCCTTTAATTTAAAAAAAAAAAAAAAAAATGAAGACTGGGCCCCAGGGGATGGGGTCCCTGGGGCCAAAATAAGACCAGGGAAGGGGAAGCCTCCCCCCCCCCCCCTTAATAAAGAATGCATTTTATTTTTTTAAAAGCCAGACCGGCAAGTCGCCAGAGGTTCCGCTTCCTTTCAGCATCACTCTGCAAACGCGACTCCTGGTGCACAACTGGTTGGGTTTAAAGTCCCCTTGGCTGCAGAGGGTCCTTGGGGGGGCCAACAACCCCTCCTGTTACCTCCAGTAAGTCTTACACAGGGGGATTGCTGAGAGGTGATCGGAGGCCCTGCCCCCTTTCTCCACCACTTTGCAGACAAGCCTCCTGGCGCACAACTGATTGGGGGGGTTAAACTCCAATTGGCTGCTGAGGGTCCTTGGGACTAGCTACCCTTCCTGTTACCTCCAGTAAGTCACACACAGGGGGATTGCCGAGAGGTCTTCGAAGGCCCCTCCCCCTTTCTCCACCACTCTGCAAATGCTCTGCCTGGGGCACTACTGGTTGGGGGATCAAGTCCTCTTGAATGCCGAGGCATCTTGGAGGCCAAGAAGCCGTCCTGCTACCACAAGTAAGTCCCATAAAGCGGGATTACTAAGAGCTGGTCGGAGGCTCCTCCCCCTTTATCCACCACTCTGCAAACACGACTACTAGTTAAAAAAAAAAGCCATAGAAATTCACGAAAAAAAACCAAAGGTTACAGGGACGTTATAGTTAAAAAATGGAATTTTTAAAAAAACTTAGAAATTCATTGAAAAAACTAAAGGTTACAGGGACGTTATAGTTGGGCTCAGGTTTCACTCGTGCAAAACAAGTAAAATTCAACAGTTATAGTTAGCTGAGCTAGTTATAACTTACGCCCCCGCAATGCCCTGCTTATAACCTCACATTACATTACTCATGACATGGTCAGTGACATAACTGATGACATCTCAAATGACATCACTGATGACATCATCCAGTGAGAGTAAGTGTTCCGTAAATGTTTGAGACTTGAAGCTATATACTAAGCTACTGCATAAGTTAAATTACTATTATTTCTGTACTACTGAGTGATACTATTTCTAACATGTCATCTGAGTGGTTGTGTGACTGTCTTTATCAGTGTGTGAGTGGGTGTCTGAGTGGCTGTATGGGTGTGTGAGAGGCTGTATGGAGCTGTCAGTGGGTGTGTAAGTGACTCTAAAGGTCTGTCAGTGGGTCTGTGAATGGGTTTGAGAGTGGTTTTCTGGTGTGTGTGTGTGTCTGTGAGTGGTTGTATAGGTGTGTGAGTAGTTGCATGGGTGAGTGTGTGGATGTGTGAGTGGTTCCATGTGTGTGTGTGTGAGTGGTTGTGTGGGTGTGAGTGGTTCTGTGCATGATGTCACCAGTGATGTTTGAGATGTCAGTGATGTCACCAGTGATGTCACTGACCATGTCATGAATAATGTAATGATGTGAGATCATAAGCAGTGCATTGCGGGGGCATAAGTTATAGTCTGCTCAGGTAACTAAAACTATGATTTTCTATGGTTTTGTGCGTGTGACATCTAAGCAGAGACCGACTGAGAGAGTGACCGACTGAGAGAGTGACCGACTGAGAGAGTGACCGACTGAGAGAGTGACCGACTGAGAGAGTGACCGACTGAGAGAGTGACCGACTGAGAGAGTGACCGACTGAGAGAGTGACCGACTGAGACACAGACTGACTGAGACTGACTGACTGACTGAGACTGACTGACTGACTGACTGAGACTGACTGACTGACTGACTGACTGAGACTGACTGACTGACTGACTGAGACTGACTGACTGACTGACACTGACTGACTGAGACTGACTGACTGACACTGACTGACTGAGACTGACTGACTGAGACTGACTGACACTGACTGACTGACACTGACTGACTGAGACTGACTGACTGACACTGACTGACTGAGACTGACTGAGACTGACTGACACTGACTGACACTGACTGACTGAGACTGACTGACTGACTGACACTGACTGACTGAGACTGACTGAGACTGACTGAGACTGACTGAGACTGACTGACTGAGACTGACTGACTGAGACTGACTGACTGAGACTGACTGACTGAGACTGACTGACTGAGACTGACTGAGACTGACTGACTGACTGACTGAGACTGACTGACTGACTGACTGAGACTGACTGACTGACTGACTGACTGACACTGACTGACTGACACTGACTGACTGAGACTGACTGACTGACTGACACTGACTGACTGAGACTGACTGACTGACTGACACTGACTGACTGACACTGACTGACTGAGACTGACTGACTGACACTGACTGACTGACACTGACTGACTGAGACTGACTGACTGACTGACACTGACTGACTGAGACTGACTGAGACTGACTGACTGACACTGACTGACTGAGACTGACTGACTGAGACTGACTGAGACTGACTGACTGAGACTGACTGAGACTGACTGAGACTGACTGAGACTGACTGAGACTGACTGAGACTGACTGACTGACACTGACTGACTGACACTGACTGACACTGACTGACTGACACTGACAGACTGACACTGACAGACTGACACTGACAGACTGACACTGACAGACTGACACTGACAGACTGACACTGACAGACTGACACTGACAGACTGACACTGACAGACTGACACTGACAGACTGACACTGACAGACTGACACTGACAGACTGACACTGACAGACTGACACTGACAGACTGACACTGACTGACTGACACTGACTGACACTGACTGACTGACACTGACTGACACTGACTGACACTGACTGACACTGACTGACTGACACTGAC
The DNA here is from genome assembly GCA_963921515.1 of Calotriton arnoldi. Taxonomy (NCBI): domain Eukaryota; kingdom Metazoa; phylum Chordata; class Amphibia; order Caudata; family Salamandridae; genus Calotriton; species Calotriton arnoldi. The sequence goes on from CAWUFW010004654.1 coordinate 1,418,583, forward strand.
TGACTGACACTGACTGACTGACACTGACTGACTGACACTGACTGACTGACACTGACTGACTGACACTGACTGACTGACACTGACTGACTGACACTGACTGACTGACACTGACTGACTGACACTGACTGACTGACACTGACAGACTCTGACTGACACTGACAGACTCTGACTGACACTGACAGACTCTGACTGACACTGACAGACTCTGACTGACACTGACAGACTCTGACTGACACTGACAGACTCTGACTGACACTGACAGACTCAGACTGACACTGACAGACTCAGACTGACACTGACAGACTCAGACTGACACTGACAGACTCAGACTGACACTGACAGACTCAGACTGACACTGACAGACTCAGACTGACACTGACAGACTCAGACTGACACTGACAGACTCAGACTGACACTGACAGACTCAGACTGACACTGACAGACTCAGACTGACACTGACAGACTCAGACACTGACTGACTGACTCAGACACTGACTGACTGACTCAGACACTGACTGACTGACTCAGACACTGACTGACTGACTCAGACACTGACTGACTGACTCAGACACTGACTGACTGACTCAGACACTGACTGACTGACTCAGACACTGACTGACTGACTGACTCAGACACTGACTGACTGACTGACTCAGACACTGACTGACTGACAGACTCTGACACTGACTGACTGACAGACTCTGACACTGACTGACTGACAGACTCTGACACTGACTGACTGACAGACTCTGACACTGACTGACTGACAGACTCTGACACTGACTGACTGACAGACTCTGACACTGACTGACTGACAGACTCTGACTGACACTGACTGACAGACTCTGACTGACACTGACTGACAGACTCTGACTGACACTGACTGACAGACTCTGACTGACACTGACTGACAGACTCTGACTGACACTGACTGACAGACTCTGACTGACACTGACTGACAGACTCTGACTGACACTGACTGACAGACTCTGACTGACACTGACTGACAGACTCTGACTGACACTGACTGACAGACTCTGACTGACACTGACTGACAGACTCTGACTGACACTGACTGACAGACTCTGACTGACACTGACTGACTCAGACTCTGACACTGACTGACTCAGACTGACACTGACAGACTCAGACTGACACTGACAGACTCAGACTGACACTGACAGACTCAGACTGACACTGACAGACTCTGACTGACACTGACAGACTCAGACTGACACTGACAGACTCAGACTGACACTGGCAGACTCAGACTGACACTGGCAGACTCAGACTGACACTGGCAGACTCAGACTGACACTGGCTGACTCAGACACTGGCTGACTGACTGAGAGAGAGACTGACTGACTGACTGTGAGAGAGACTGACTGACTGACTGTGAGAGAGACTGACTGACTGACTGACAGAGACTGATTGACTGACTGACTGAGAGAGACTGATTGACTGAGAGACTGGCTGAGAGAGAGAGAGACTGACTGAGACTGAGACATTCGAGGTAGTGATGGTAAACAAACTTGCTCTACAGGCCGGTATGGGGTAGCACACTTGAGTATAGGTAACATGAATGCTGCACTAGAAATATATTGTTGAGGCAATGTTATGACTTTATAAAATGCATCAGTATGAAGCATACTTTGTATCAAGGTTTTTCATACCATACTCTGATTCGGAGTTGCCATTGGATTTTACATTCATGTCAGTCACTAGCTTTGTATACATAGCACTTACGCACTCTAATTCACTTACCGCCACTGCGTCGTTTCTTGGAGCACCTTTTGGTGCAATGTGTGTAAATAAGTCTTTGTATATATTTTGAGAATGGGCTCATTGTTGTCCATAACAAACTGAATTTATTTACCTATAATAAGCAATTCGTTGATAGCCTTCTTAAAATTGCCAAGGTAGTACGCCAGATGTTTTAGCCTTGCCAGTGCTTGTTTAGTACTGGTCGCATTTATATTTCATTGCGTTGTCTTATTTGCACGGTTTACTTTTGTCACCAGTTCTCTGAAGTCCCAGGGTGTTCTCACATTTTAGGTGACATTCAGCTGAGTGATTCCTAGGCACTATTTCTTGTACCGCGCTGTGCATCTTGGGGGTGGAAGGTTGGTTGTGCGCCCAGCAAGCCCTTCCCGGTAAGCGTGGTGTACGTCGGAGATGCAGCTTTGCTGCAGACATTGAGCGTCTCAAGTTGGAAGCAGCCGCTGCCAGTGAATCTCGGGTGACTAAAAGATTAAAATATTCAAGTCTGGAAGCTTCAAGAGACGGGGGGGGGGGAGGGTGAGGAGTCGCGGCCTGAAATATTCAGCGCTTGTGCAGTGCAGGCTGGCAGCTTCTCGTGTTAGATGTCAGAGAAAGATCCGGAAACCGCAGAGTCCTGTGTGGCCAGCTCTTCGCCGGCGCCTGCTCACAAATATACCCTTGTTTTGAATTCTGGGCCACATCCTTCCGTCGCGCCATTCGTCCTTTCGCCTTCCATTACCTTGCTCTTTCCTGTTTGCTTATCCTTACCGTTCCTGCTTCCTTATGTTCTCCTCTCTACCATCCCTCTCCCCGTCCCAGTCACTGTTGTCTCCCACATCCATTAGCCCATCTCCCTCAGCTCGGCTTTTCTGTATTTTTATCCCTTACTTGCTGAATTGCATTTAGCCCTCTAATTCCCCATCCCAAACTTCTCCCCCTACTTTAATCATTGCCCTTCTTTTTTCTCCTCTACCTCAGTTAGGTGGAGCACATACATGCCAACATTTTCGGGCAGACAAGTGGGAGATTTAAAAATAAATAGTTGGGTGAATGTATTTCCCCACTAACTTCTATTGGAGCTCAGGCAATCTGCCTGAATTAGGTCTATTGGTATTTATGGCGACAATCAGCATTTCATTTTTGGCAGTTTAATAACATAGCGCAAACAAAAACAGAGTTTTTGCTATGTCGAATTGCCCGTCCAAGAATTAAGAACAAAGCATTAGCTTTTGATGTCGGAGGTAATTCTTGGAGGGGGGATTGGAGCGTGCATGACGGGCATCAGCATTTTATTTTTGGCAGTTTTGCAAAACTCCAAGTATGGTTTCTGCATGCAGGAATCGGGAGGCGGAGACTAGCCTTGAAATTGGTAGTCTCCCTCCTGAATCAGGAGGGTTGGCATGTATGAGAGCACGAGCTGCACCTATAGATCTTATCTTGAACTCTAAATTTTAGGTGGGGTGGCAACCAAGAAAGAGAGGCACAGAATGTCCGGAGGAGGTGTGAGTGGATTAGTCAGCAGAAGCCCCTGAAAACACTCAAACTCACAACCATGAAGTGGGTATTCAAGCATTTTTGAATATGGAGTTGAATTCTCTGTTTTTTGTCTAATAAAGTACTTGTTTAGTTTACAAAGCGTAACAATAGGATGGACATTGATCATATTGTGCTGCTGGGGGGATTGTAGTGATTCCTGAACCTGAGTATCCCCACACTGTCCTCCTTGAGACGCCTGTGACTGCTCGCTACCAATGACAGTCAAATTCAGAAAGGGCTGTTTCCTGGCCCAGTTTGTAGACCCATAGTAAGACCGGCCCTAGGTCAGCCATGGCAAAAAGCTACCCCACAGTTGTGGCCCAAAAGCCCCGGCCTGTCCCTTGGCCACCTGAACAGGGTCTGACAACTATGCATTTTTCATAGTTGTGGCTGGAAACAGACTGCCAACATTCTTTACAACTGTTACTGTTCTACGCATTTAATGTGTATATTGATGAGGTATATCTATTCCAGCAATAACCTTGACTCATAATTTTCTCTTGATGTTGTCTCATAACTGTGCTATATATGCGGAGTCTGACTCAAACTTAATTCTTCCTCCCTTTGGCTTGAACTGAACTGCTTGACCAAGCTACTCTGGAGAGGAAAGGGGATTTGAAGGCCAAATTTTCGTTTTTATACCGATTACCCAACATCCTCCTCTGTCAGCCTGTGCAGTCTTACCTTTGTTACTGTACGATAGTATGTACATTTCAAGGATAAGGCAAAAGCCCCACAGTCTGTTTGACAAACCTCTTCATATCACATTGAAGGTGAGCTGGAAGACTTGGAGACTGTTACCAGATTGGTGTAGTAAGATAAAAACAAATAAGCAATGCCTTGCATCAATTCAGCTGAACTTGTTGCTACATTTGTATCCTCTGTACATAGGAAATAAGATTGGTATAATTAATTCCCCAAATCAGTGTCACCTTTCCGGACAGAGTCCTAGCACTCAGAAATAGTAATTCATGGTTTTGGTTTCAATCAGCACAACTTCTGTAAGCATCTCTGGAGTGCTCATTTTCTGACTTCTGGGGAAATTAATTTACTCTAACTCTCAAATATTCCAGCTTGGACCTAGTTTTCTGATGAACTGCCGTCAAATGTCAGTTAGCTTTCTTTACAGAAGTCACAGTGTGGGTGACTTGAATTAAGTGTCTCTTAAAACTAACCTATTTGGTTTCAAATTGTAACATTTTCATATTTTTATATTTTGTTTAGTGTGAATTTGAAATCCAGTTGGTGTAGTGTTGACCCTGATTCAATGTACTTCATTCTGTATCCGCATGATCGGTTGTAGGCAAGCTGAAACAGCTTTTCCTGAACACAGACAGCTTGATGGACCGTTCAGACTAGGATTCAAAGCAGCGGAAACCTTGAGGCCATGATGACTCGAGTACTGCTCTGTAATCCATCCATTTGAAGGTTCTTTGTGTGATCTCATGTGTAGTTGTTGAGGGAAGAATCGTCTTGGGCCCAGCGTCGGATTGGTAACGCGGGCACTCGGGCAATGCTCGAGGGGCCGGTATCCGAATTCCAGCTGTGGGCTGCTTTTTTGAGCAGCCTGGGGGCCGATTTGGGTGGTTTCTGCCTTGTTCGATGCCGCCAGCGGCCCAGTGGGTGCCTAAGTGGCCTTTCTGGAGGTAGATGGGCGTCCATTACCTCTCTTTTATGAACAGCAGAGGTGTCACTCCCTTTCTCTCGCTGGGCCGGCCCATTAATATATGCATATTGAGCGGGGGCAGGGGGCCTGAGCAAAAGGGGCCTCACTTGTTTTCAGGTGTTTCACCAGTGTAAACTAATCCGTGCATTTTATTATTATTTTTTTTTAAAACAACCTTTTTTTAAAATAAAATTACGCAGAAGCAGTGTTTTGCGGAAAGGCAATATGCAAATGTGGGCCACTTTTTTTTAGCGTGCCCGGGCCGATTTTTAATCCCAATCCAACCCTGCTTGGGCCCACAGCGGGGATGCTTTTGCTGTGGCTGTCCTGGCCTGGTAATGAAAACAAGGTCGTCGTTCAACGGTGACCAGTGAAACTGCTCAAGAAGACTCAAAATTGGTCACATACGTAGGAGTCACACACTTGATTCCTTTTATCAAGATAACACCTAGTATTTGGAATTTGTTCGTTCCATGTGAAACAAAGACTGCGGAGATCTCGGTTGAAAAAATATAAGACTTCAAAATATAGACTGCCAAAATCCGAAACTTTCATAAGTATTTCTTTACAGAAGTTAAGTTGTGTATATTGGATTGTTTATGCTTATTCAAGATGGTGTTGCCTGTAGTGTTGGAAAATTCCACGAAAAGATTCAGTTTTTGCATGTATTGGTACTGGTTTAATTTACCATTCCCCGTCAGTCTTGCGTGGTTGTGGGACGTGCTTGATAATGGTTTATGGTGTAGATGGATTTGTTTCCAGGGAGATATTTATGCAAGGCCGAGAATTTGACAGTCCAAATCAAAGTCTGTTTTCGCTAAAGAGATGCTAGGAATTAATCCTGGTCCTGAGAGTTTTGACAAAACCGCTTTGAGCATAATTGTACTTTTTCTTTTAAAAAGATTATTGAACAGTCTCAGACTGAAAAAAATTGTATCACTTCCATAGAGACTGAAAATATCTAATTTCCCTTCCTTTCTCCTAGATTGCTTTTTTCCATCCTCCTCCGTCCTTTCGTTAAGCTCTTGAGGGTGGTTCTGAGCGTGAGTCATTTGAGGGGTGGAGCATTTCTTTAGCTAGTTTAACGAGTATTTGTGCTTTAAATGTTTGCCAGATGTATGCATTCTAGGGTGACCTTTTGTGATGGCGAAGTTCCTTCAAGGCTAAGACTTTACGCCAAAGGTGCAAAACATTTTACCCTCATTGATCAGGTTCTTTGCTACAGTATCCCTCGGTCGGCCTCAAACTAACATTGAGCAAGGGGTGGTGTTTAAATTGTTTGTAGACTTATCCGATGCTTAATTTGTGCAGGTGGTTGCAGGTTGTGGGTATCGTGGCACTTATTTTTTGGGGGACCAGAAGTTATTCATCATCATCAAACATTGACCCAAAGCAAGATAGAGAAAGGCTGAAGTTGGAGATAGAACGAGGAAGCAAGACCTAGGATAAGTGACTGAGAGGGAAAGCAGGGACACAAAGGAACCAGCAAGAGTGAGATAAGGAGGCAAAGTGTAGAGTGGAGGGAGAGACCTGCGATGGAATCAAGACTAGGCAAGCTCGGTATTGGGCAAAGCTGCTAGTGGACTCCGAAGAAAACTTAAGGCCCTGCAATTACTTTTTGTTTTTTATGTACCAGTTCAGCATTGGAAGTAGTTTCTTTGCTATTGGAAAAGGCAAAACTAATAAACATTGTTTGTGTGTTGGTCATAAAATGGTTGGTAAGTCAAGGGCCATTTCAAGGCTATCCAGATTGATTTTCTGTGGATTGATCTTTATTGTGCTTTTGCTTAGTCGATTCTGTCAGATTGACACAATGAAATCTTTACAGTTACACCATGGCGAACATTCTGTATTTTCAGAAGAAGGAACTGCGGGGATGTGGATGCCCGAACCGATCCAGGGTTGCTCTCTTCAAACTTGCATTGTCTTAAAAATGCTAGGTTTAACAGATGCACCATATAAAGTTAAGGACTATGTATTAGTGTGATCTTTGGCATCCATTTTGAGCACGTTGCACTGCGGTGGCTACTAAATATGCTGGAAACCAGGTGCAACAGAAAGCGGGGGCAAACAATTACAGGTAAGTATAGTGCCATTATTGGCAACTTCTCCCACCCCCCGTCTGAGCATGCAAGAATGAATAAATACACAAGACAACTTTGTAGTGGGAAAATATTGCTGCAGGTTTATTCCATACAGGAGTATGCAATATGTGGGTTATCTTACGGGCGATCCAAGGGCGGGACAGCTGTGCCAACCTATGCTGCCCCCGCCCGCCTGGTGAGCCAGCACTGTGGGGCACCCCGTCAGTGCTACCTTTGATGATCCTCTTCCGGATCACGTGACACGTTGGTCTGTTCTACTCACGCCCTTTCCAGGGCGGAGCGTAGCAGGGCAAACCCCCGGTTGGTCAGACCCCCAACCGCCCGAAGGACTAACGGGGCGCCGTCGCGGTTTTCCAGGAACCTGCCCTGAGGCTCCTGGTCTTTGGCTCTGGCACCCCTACTGTGCCGCGCAGAGGTACCCTTACTGTACTGGTCTGCCGCAGAGGTACCCTTACTGTACCAGTCTGCTTCCAGATCGCCCTGTAACTCCGCCTGCAACACAAAAGGAAAACATTAAAACATTCAGGATACCATGTCCCCCAGCCAGGACGCCGGGTAAGAGGTGGGGCGGGAGACGGCGTGGCTGGCAAACAGAGACCGCCAGGAGGGGCAGGGGAGGCATATATGCCCTCCCCCCCCTGGCGCACCGGAAGGACGTCACGGAGGCGACCTAGCTAGAGGGCTCAGCAGACCCCTCCAAAGACTAGAGCGGGTGGGAGGTGCCAAGATGGCACTAAAGGGCCGCCCTGCTGAGGTGGCCCCCTGCGGGGGCCGCGGACAGCCGCAATTTCTTCCTTTTTCACTGTTGCTTATCCAGTCAGCTAAGCGCTCTTGCTGTTGTTGTCAATCTGTCTCCATCTCACAGCATATAAAAAGAAAACATAAGCGAGAATGGTAATTAAGGTATTGTTCTTAACAATCATATTTTTATTTGCATCACTGAAAATGGGTACCTCCGGTATTATAGCAACGCTTCCCTCTGTATTTTCAGTGAAAGGATCTTTATGTAAATGACTCATTTAGATAGTTCGGTTGAATAAAGTCGTCTGAATTAGTCATTTTGGGCTTGGAACACCCTTGCACAGCTGGGATGCGGAAGATAGCATGGCTCGTGACTGGAGGGGGCGCGTGGGAGGGAGGGATCATCATTAGCTGGTGCGCGCGCCTACTAGTCTCCTCGCCCACCTTGCCTGTGCTCGCCAGGTTACTCAGTCGCCTTTAGACACCTTTGTAGTAATGTATTGACTCGTGGCTGCTGCCAACCCCTGTTCAAGCTCCGCTTTTCCCACAGCGGCTCTAGAGAGTATTAAGGTGACTGCTTAATTTGTACAAGAAACGAGCCCAAAGTTTTCTTTAAGAGCCTGCTGCTGAAACGGAGTGCTAAATACAAAGGTTGGTTAGTCTGAATTCCTTCTCGTGCCACTTTCTTCTAACTCCCTACACGTTCTCTCACTCTTGCAGGTTCTTTTTCATCCATGCTTTCTCCTTTTGTCACTTTCCTCTTCGTTTTACTTACTTCTTTTTTTCTGCCTTGCTGTAGTTTGGTTTGTCAGTCTGATGATAAAAAACGATACCCAAAAAGAGGGTCACTTCCTATCTTTTCAAATTATGCACTGCTTATGCGGTTATCCGTAGTCATTACATGTTTGTTTCCAGGGACCTTTTTAGTTTCGCAAAGGATTAGGAGTAGAAAGTAGCTGGTGTTCTTCCTTACTAGACCAGAGTCCTGATGTCAGGACAAGGACGTTGGTTACTCAGTTTCTTATTTCAAGACACTGTACCTTTAAATAGTGTACTGTTCAAACTCTAAATGGGCGATAGTGACCGAAAGAGGTGGGCGTTGCTTGTTAATCTGGTAGTAGCAGAGAGTCCATATAAGCCACGACTTTGTTGTACTGAATAAGATGACTAGATTTGCCATGTTCTTGACAGTTGGTGAAAAATTAGGTTTTTGAGCATTGTTACATTTGTCTGGTAGTTTGAATGTAAAATTAAAAGCTTTTAGGACACTTTGGCGGCTATTGCCCCAAATAATAGGTAGTTTGTCATCTGTTGCAAGCAGAGAGTTCATGCAAGTCAAGACTTTGCCATACTGAAGAAGACAGGATTTGAAATTTGCCATGTTCTTGGGCGTTGGTTAAAAATGTTTTGGAGCATTGTTGCATGCAGCCCTTGAAAAAAAATTATGCTAAGAGTTCCCATGAAACAGTGTGGCTGTTGGCCCAAATTCGAGGTAGTTGAAGTGACATCACATTCCATCTAATTACTTATGATTAAAAAAAGTGACAAATATTGAAATTCAGATGACATCCTGATGCTATAAATCAATAGGAACATGTTTTGTAACTGGGAAACGAGGCTTAATCTTGGTTCCTGCTTAAAAATCAGTGAATACTTTGTAACGCTAGAGTACACCACATTGCACCTTGTTACTGAAATATGTGTATAAACCCCAATGGCAAAGTTGCCTCATGATGGAATTAATCAATTTGTGGTAGTGGCTGTGGATCACAGATGCCCATCAAAGGGGTTAATATTTGTGGGTGGCTTGGAGCAAAAGTCATGCCAACAAATGTTCTCAGTTCTAAATAAATACATTCTAAAACTCTTTATAGTCCTCCTAGAGAATTGGTAAGTGTGGTGCGTTTTGACCCATGTAGGGCAATTTTCTGTCTTCGCCTGTATTGGACGGAGGGTGGGTTCTGGTTGGCTTTTGTGGATTCATTAACAGATCAGGCTGTTTATAATGCTGGGAGCCATGGTGGATAGGTAGATCTCACCAATTTCCCATCCCAGTAGGGATGAGGACATACCGGCCTGTACATACTGGTATTTTTAATTACTCAGAATGGAAATCTTGCTTGTCTGTCCTTCCTCCACCTTGGGCTTATCATGGTTGATGCATAGTATCTACCGGAATTGGTGTTCCACAGTGGAGCGGTGATGGGCTGAGAAGTCAAAAATTGAATCATGCCTGCCACTTGATGGCATAGAGGATGATTTCCTTTTGTGTGCAAGTGCATGTGTCTAGGCAAAGTGCCTGAGTGTATAAGGACCAGAACAAGGAAGACGGACAAGGAAGTAATTAATGTAAGACATTCTTCTACCCAGTCAGGATAGTACATGCATTGAACAGCTTTTCAGCATATGCCGCAGAGGCCACATAATTAGCAGAGTTCCATAAGGCATTGGCAGACACAGTGGCAGAATTGCAGAGTGAAAACTGATGCTGGACTACAGAATGACTAGGCTCCCTGTTTAGCTGCATAAATGGCTGTTGACACATTCAACAAGCCTGATAACTTTGCAAGTGGTCAGTGTCATTGCATCTCAGTTCTATCACAAATGAGAACAATGAGATAGGGAAGCAGCATGGAGGTGCTTCCGCCTCCTCTGGGTCTTAAAACCGCATATTGCCAGCACTGGGAGGGGTGAGTGAAGATCTGCTTTTTCAGAGTCCTTGACGCCATATTATTGGATCTTAAAATCTCTTACAGTGAATAGTCCCTGATTGACCCTGGAGCTTCACCTTCAACAGTGCCAAACATCACGTGCTGTTGAGGTAACCTACGATGCAAAGTGGCATCTTCCACCCGCCTGAAAGGAGTGGTATGTCCGGGCACAGAGAGGACCGTTGTCTGGCACAGCAGAGGCGGCTCTTACATAGAGAGAATGCGCCTGTGCCTTCCAAGATTGGCAGCGCTGCTCCCTATGATCTGATCAGGCTCAGCAGACTGAGGGATGTCCTGTTGATGACGGGTCCCTGCGGCCTCATTCCCTGCCAGCGTGTTTATGCCGTGCAGGAATAGCTCTGTTAAACCCAGCAGCTCCCTTGCTGCAGATTCATCATCAGTCAAACACGGAGAGCGAGCGGAAAGGAGAAAGTGCACTCTCACCGCTCTGCTTTCTGCAATGTTTACCTTTTATGAATGTAGTGGCAGAGCAGGCGGTGTCACCCACCAGCGCACAGCACAAATTAACAGCACTCCCCGTGCTGCCCATAGCACGCAACGGCCCACGCGCCTACAGCAGGTCATGATGGTCTTGACACAGCCTCCCAGTTTGGACATTATTGCTGTCTGTGAATGGTCTGTTGTCCAGGTTAAAAAGCGCTCTCAAATCCCCATTCCTCCCAGAATTGGCGGGACTGCTCCGTGTGTTGGTGATAAAGTTCCTTTCTTTGGCAAGGTCGTCTGGTTCACCAGAAACCACCTGTGTGGCCTGGAAGGGCGCTCGAGCTGGGATGCCCATGGTGACCAGTGGCCACCCTTCCTTTTAACCTTGGTTGTAGCTGCAGATGAGTGCCATCAGGTGCGTCTAGTGTTCCCATCACCCACCTCTGCTTTAAGCCCACTGGAAACACTTGCTCCGAAGTTAATCCTTACATCACTGAATGTATCTCTCTGTATCTACACCCTGAAGAGACATCTAGACTAAGCCTGCTAGAGCGAGTGATCTGGTTTCAGGTTAGTCCTCTGATTCATAAAGACGAGTTTTTCTTAACTCTTGATGCTTCTCCTTCGGCTGGCTCCAATGGGATGGACAAGAGTGCCCCAGTACATACCAAAAGGAGCCATCTTGGTTCGCACACTCTGTCTAGGGTGGAAGCTGCCGATGGCCTGGAGTAGTTGTGTGCTCCCAAACTGAAGAGGAGTCTTCGCTGTGGTGGGCTGTACCCATGCTAAATTTTTCACCATGACCCCTGACTACGTAAAATACATGTATTTTGATTCTTTTTATGGGAGTTTATCTCTTGTGGATTTCCTGACTGGGGTCGGTGCAGTGCCTAATGTTAGCCAGTGGTTTAAGTTCTTGGCACCGGCACTTAATTGTCAGCATCGGCTCTAGTGATAGTCCACCACATGGTGGTGCCATCTGTCTAATTTTGAGATGAGCACAGCAACAGTGTTTATCTGAAAGAAACACGTTAGTGATAGATTCCTTACCTTAGAATACCCCCAGGCGTCAGACTGGATCTGAAAGTTTTCGTCAGCAGTACCCCTGTGCGTCGGAAGGTGGCGTCGTGCGGCTCCGCGTCCGTCGTTGGCGTCGTGGTCGCCGAGATGACGTCGCGGCAGCTACTTAGACGCCGCCCTCGCGCGCTGACGTCAGTTCTTTCTTTTTCCGCGCCAGCAAGCGCAGATCCGGAGAGAGCGGTACCACCGGTCATTTTTTGACTGAGTTTTTCAAGGCCTTTTTGTCTCTTTTTTCGAGTCGATCGACTCCTGGTGCATAGGGATGCCCGGTTTCCAGTGGCGGCTCCTCTATAGGGGCGTGGGGGCGTCGCCCCACTGCTTTCTCGCAGTGCCAGAAGCAGAAACATAAAATGGTAAAACTACCATTTTATGTTTCTGCTTCTCGCACTGCAAGAAAGCAGAAGTGCCTGGAGTGCCTGGTTGTGGGTGGGCAGGTGGGCGGTCCCGCTCGAGGGCAGGGTAGGGGGGAGTGGCTTGCCCATTGTTGTGGGCCCTGACTGCTTTGGTCGGCCTGGGGCCGACCAAAGCAGTCATGCGCACTCTCCCGTTTCTCTATGTAGGCTGCATGCAGCCTACATAGAGAAAAGGACATCCAATTAGGCTCCCGGCTGGGGCGCTGTGCGCCTGCACCGCACCATTCCCAACGCTGCCATTGCAGCGTTGTGATTGGCGGAGGGGAGGGAGGCTGCCTGTGGGTGGCAGCTTCCTGTCTGAGGAGAGCTGCAGCAGCAAAACGCGGGACCCGAGGGAAGGTAAGTTTTTTTTATTTTATTTTTTAAAACCCCTCCCGCCTCCCCCCACCACGCGCAACCCCCCCAGCCCCCACCCGTCATGCCGCCCGCGACTGCATGTAAAGCATGCTTTGATTGCTTACTTGCTGCAGATCAGGCGCCAGAGAGGACGGAGTCACAGAGTCTTTTTTTTAAAGTTATTATAGCGCGAACTCGACCGCCACTGACTATGCCACACTAGTGCCCAGATTGCCACCAGTTTTTCACCGAACAGTAGGCTTTCTTGCAGCTGAATGATATACATGGTTGTTTGGTTCAGGGTGTATTTTAAACATTCTACTGTCAATCTCTTTAAATTGTCAGAGGGGATAACTCTGATACTGAGTTTCTTGTGTTACCGTGCCTCTCGGGTAGCTGAAGACACTTGACATGTGGCTTTGAGCCATATACTTCAGTTCCCCTCTGTGGTCCTTTCATGCGTTTCTTTTGTTGTTCAAGAAAACACATGGCGCCTCTCAACCAATCAGTAGTTTGCCAATAGGTTGGGTAATTCTCTTGTAATTAGGTTGCGTGAGAATCTGCTCTGCAGGCTTGCTGTTTAAAACACTTTCACTCTTTCCCCTGTTAGCTATACATGCGTCCACCTGTCTCTTTGGTAAATATTTTATTCCACTATGTTCACTCGACCAAAGTATTGGAGCGCTTGGTGGTCCTTCCCAAATTTCTGTACTTCAACAACATTCCCATACCCCTCACTGACGGTTTCTTTCGTACACTACGATCACACATCACCCGGCTGGTCTGGGGAGGGAAGCAGCCACGCATCCGCTGGTCCATCCTTACATTGACGTACGAAAGAGGAGGGTATAATGTCCCGGACTTCCAATTATATTATTTAGTAGCACAATGCCGCTACGCGCACGCTTGGTTCCACCCGGACGCGCGAATACCGTTTCTACGACCGGAGGCGGATCTTGTTCTCCCCGACAAACTGTCCGCGGTGCTTCCCAGGGGCTTTCCTTGAGACCCATGTGACATTCAAACGGTATCTACCACCTCCTGGGCTTGGGGAAAATTGAGGAAACTCACCGGCGCTACGACCCTATATTCTTCCTCCCTTCCTCTGCCAAACGCTAGATGGTTCCCAATCTCTGGGGAGGGCCTGGTGCAGCGCACACTGACTACACTAGACGTCGACAAAATAGGAGATCTCTACCCTGGGGGACATGTATTTGCACTTGACGAAGACACAAGGTACGCTAACTGCGGTTTCATGACCCGATTTATTATGACCCATGTACGATCGGCCCTGCGGGCTACGCTCCCCACATTTCCCATTGAACCCGACTCATTTTCCCCACTCACACTAGTGATAGAGAATCCTGATGGGGCTCGCCTCATCTCCAAAATGTACAAAGCTAGCACCCGTATGAAACCAGTGTGTGACGCTAAACTTCGACAAGCCTGGGATTCAGATATTGGCGGGCAAATAACAGACGAAAAATTGTCAAAATGCTGCGCGGCCGCCAAAGAAATATCCCTTAATAGCAGACACAAGCTGCTTCATTTTAAATTTCTTCGACGTGCCTATTTTACACCTGCCAAGGCGCACAGGATAGACGCCGCTAGGCCCCATACATGTTTAAAATGCACCGCACCTCACGCCGATTTCATACACTTGGCTTGGTCTTGCCCCCGATTACAGTCTTATTGGGCGGACGTACACACGACCCTGGGGAAAATGGTTGGCTTGCCTCTCAATCCTATCCCGGAGATTGCGCTGTTAGGATACACGGTGCAGTTCCCAAAAAAGGTCCGAAGCCTTGCCTCACTGGGCCTACTCTTGGCCAAAAGAGAGGTTGCCATACATTGGGGTAGGAAGACCGCTCCCAAAGTGCAGGACTGGTTGCGCAGTTTAGCTTATTGTAATGTCAATGCGGAGACCTATGCCAGTCTTATGCCGTCAACATCCCGCCCCAGAGATATATGGGGTCCATTTTGGGAATATATAGGAGCTGCTAAGCAGGCCTCCAGCTCTCAGGCAGAAAACTGTATTGTGCCAGAGGGAGTGGGATGATCGGACCGGACTTATATTGTGGGACTTGACAGAACTAATATTCGGAGTGTTGTACCTCTACGTATCTATGCTGAATGTCATGTCCGATTTGAGGAGATGTGCATAAGGGAAGTGTTGTGTGGGCGGGCTGGGGGCGAGTCCTCCTGATTCGGATAAGTGGTAACACGAGACTGCATTATTCTTACTGTCATACCTGCAACTGTTATTGAACTGTCAGGAGCGAAATGTAAAGCTTGCAAAATGATTGTATACGACACTATGAGCAAGGTGCTTGTTACAAAATATGTTTGTTTCATATCTGAAAATAGTTAAAAAAATAAAATAAAAAGTATTGGAGCGCTTGCCACTTAGTTTACAATGAGTCATGTAAATTAAGCGGCAAGTGTCCGTGCCCCTAACTAACATGAGCACCAGTTACGTTACACAAGGTCCAGACCAGGAAACAAATTCTTTTGTCCTGTCTTACCTGTTGCTACCTGTACTGCTGTGGTGATGATATTGATTGTGCAGGAGCAAAAAACGATCGAAAAAACCTTCGGGAGATAGTGGAGCACTACTGCTAACACAGTTTCATCATGAAACTGTAAATGTGTCTGCTTGGCTGAGGCTGGTGTCTTTCTCCACCTCACGAGCTTCCAGGCCCGGCATTAATTAATTTGACGATCCTGTTTATGGATCTAAGTGCCACCAGTGCTCAAGTCGGCCCTTGAGGGCAAAGGGAGACAGGAGGAATCCTGACATTATGATTCTATAAACTACAAAAGACTAAGTCTTGTGTAGTTTTTAGAATCATAACTCAATTATTTTAATGTAATCTGAGTACTCTGGTATTGTCTGTGGTGGGCTTCGTCCAGTCACATCAAGGCTACTGTGTCAAAAAAAGTTGTGTATCTTGCTGTGCTTTGCGCAGTGTTTAATCCCTATATGTTCCTAATCTTATGGTTCTCGTGCTGTGTCAGGGCGCTTGGTTGTTGGAGTAATAGTGGTGCGGGTGTCTCGTGGCTGTGATTCCCTAATGTTCTTGTAGGGGTGAGAGCAGGGCTGACTTTAGCGCTGGTGGCGCCTGGGGCGATATTGTTTGCTGGTCCCCCCCAACCCCCCAAAAAATCCCTCTTTCTCCACCGATTCCCTCACTACCATGCTCCAACAGTGCCTCGCAACTCCCCAATAGTCCCTATCTCACATGCTTTTCTTTTGTTTAATGCTGTGTAGTGTAGGGTTTCAGAGCCCTTTACATCACACACTTTATACAGAGACAATGGATTAGACGTCATGTGTAAATCAGTGTATAGTAAATGTTACCTAAGACAAAGTGTCACATGTCATCTAAACTGTAGGCAGTATAGTTTAATACTGACTGTTTGGTCTGGTGCAGCACAAACTCATAATGTAAAACGTAACACAGTGGTTGTGTTGACTTTACTAATAAGAATTCATTTCTACTCAAATGATTTGAACCATTATTAGCAACATTAGGATGATGACTCAAGCAAAAAACTCATAACCCCCTTAGGTCGCTCGGGCTCGCTCCACCACCAATTTTATGCCCCACCACTTTCAAATGTCACCAGCCGCCACTGCCGGTTTCAAGTCCTGCGAGGAATGTCATCGCATGATGTTGGTGACGGACCCGCACCGTGTGTCTCTACTGCCTGGGGTGCGACCACGAGCCAAAGTCGTGCCCCGACTGCCGGGCCATGGCGCCGAAGACTTTGTGGGAGCGGTCCCGAAAGTTGCTTGAAGTCCGGCAGTCGGCTCCGCGCCGCTCAAGGTCCCGGTCCCGTGGGAGGTCGAGGGACCGGTCGCGGAGCCACCACCATCGTTAGTCGGGATCGAAGTCTTCGCACTCTGGGTCAGGTAAGACGAAGCATTCTAAGAAGTCGAAGAAGCGACGTCGCTCTCCGACTTCCCCTCGCCCGTCACGCGGCTGAGGGTGCGGGTGGTGCCACCCCCGCGGCTCCGGCGGAGCCTATGCAGTCGTCGCCGGCCTACCCGCCCTTCCTGGGTCCGTCGGCGACTCCGGCCCAGCTGCAGGAATTTCTGTCAGCCATGGCTCGCCTCTTTGGGCCGTCGGGCCCCGCCGTTGCGCCTTCAGGCCCCGCGGGTCCGACTGGGGGTCCTTGCCCTTTACTGCCGACGGCTCCGGCATCGCTGTCGGCTCCGGCCCCGACGCCGCAGGACCCCCATGGATCCAGGCCTGGATCCCGGTCGACGCCGGTTGACCTTGTAACACCTCCACCGACCCCTCCGGCACCACCTCCGACGTCGCCCGTTCCTCCGGACGACGACGTCCCCGGTTTCAGCCCCAAAGTGGACACGGCGCCGGAACGGAGTCGCTCGACGCCGATTCCGACGCCGATGGGACCTTTCTATCCCTATGTCCATCCTCCTTATTTTCGGCCTGTTTGTAGTGGTGAGCCTCAACAAGGCCTACCAGTGCTTAGGGGTTCTCCCTTCCTTGCACAGAGTCCTCAGACCAATAGGAAGAAGTTGGCACAGAAACTGGAATAGAAAAGACAGAGTTTATTAAACCTCATGAGGTGGAGCTACATTCACACAGCACCCTTCGGTAATGCATGAAGTAGCACACTGAATGGAAGGACCTTGGTCCTTTTATACCCACACAGGGGCTCAAATGAAGGCGGTACAAACACAAATGCTGGTTTTAGGTACATATAAGGTCATACAAGAAATGCACAGTCGACAAGTGGGTGGAGCTAACAGTTTCTACTTCTAGTAGACACATCCTGACATTTATAAACTCGGAACAGCTGCATGGACAGCTGCGAGCTCAACTGAGCATGTGCAAAGCAAAAGAAACTAAATATAACTCGTCTCTAGGCAGATTTCAAGAGCAGTTAACAGGAAGGTAGGACAGAGCACATGGCGAGCACATGGCAGCACATGGCAACCAAAATGGCTGCCAGAAATACAAAATGGATTCCACAAAGCGGACAATTTAGCCTCTGAATACAGGATGTCTTCGGCTAATGCTTAACTTAAGTGCTGCCAAATTACAACAGACGACCCTTTCAGCATTAGCTGAAGACATTCGTTTATCTGGGGTAATCTAAATATTCATCCCGTACATCTATTAACATTATTTCGGCCACCTCTTTATTCAACATTTGTTGGGCCTTTGTTTCAGCAACGTTCCCTTTGGCAGGTATACAAGCAGAGATGCAAATGGAGCAAAGCATTGGACCACATTGGATACATACACAGCATGTAAAAAGTATCATAATCATTACACACAGGATAGTCAGTAGCTTCCAGCCCCAAGCAGAAACAAGAGTCCAAAACCATCCAGTAAAAGTCCAAGTACCAGTCTCTGGATGAATTTCTGCAGCAATCTTATGCAGTTCTGATATTGCGCCATATACTGAAGGTGAGTGATCCGGTATGAATACGCAACAGCTGCTACCGATGATGCGACATGCACCACCTCGATCAGCCAAAATCACGTCTAACACCATCCTATTCTGGAGTGCTACAATCCTTGCAATCTGTAGTTCCTCTGTAATGTTCCCAAGTGCCATAGCTGTCTGATTGGTAACAGCTTCCACAACACGAGTTAAGCGCCTGATCTTTCTACTGTTCAATGCAGCACCCACAAAGAAAAATAAGCCCAAGTTGAAATCAACATATTGTTGTAGGGTAGTGTCGGTTTGGTCAACTTCATCCATACTTATTGTCCTCTTATTTCTGTTTTTGGAAATATCATTGTACAGTTTAAAATTACGGTGATATAATGCAGGTGCCAGAAACACAAGGGGCAACAGAAAAGATACATAGCAGATTCCTGACCACCCAACAGGTAATTGATAATATCCGTTATTTCCACACACAAAATACGTCAGCAACAGTAATGATTGATCTTTCCAAAAACTTGTTGAAAACAATCGTTGGAGCTCTTCTCCCTGGGCAGCCGTTGATTTCTTCACCATGGGCCAAGGCGGGTGTCACTACACTAATGCAGGGCTGATCCCCCTCAAAAATGGGACGATCAAAAAGGGTACATTACTAAGAAAAAAAAAAAGAGTCCTTGGGAAATTGTAGCCGCTGTACAACCATCCAGAGGGGAGCTCTTCTCCCTGTGTCCGTTTGAGCCTCACAGGCAGGCTCTTGTTGTTCCCACGGTGGAGCTGCACAACTCGCAACTCAAGAATCACGGCCCAGTTTGAGAAGAAAAAGTATTTCTTTCAGGATAGGGCAATCACCCCCCCAGGGCAAATACCCTCAACAATCCTGTCCAGTGTCTCAGGCAGTGCATCAGTTTTCTTCACTTTAATCTAACAGGCACCAGAGACACAGCACCTGTACCCTAAACTCAAGTCCTTCCTTAACTCCTGTATTGCTTCGCTGGCGCACTGCTCTTTTGTTGGGGCCACAGAGTGTAGCCAGTATGCTCAGGCATCCCTTGATCAACAAACAGAGGCGCAGACTTGCATTCACTTTGGGACCAGGACTCAAGGCCTGAAGCAACCCTTGTTTCAAAGGGGGTCACCTCAAGTAAAAGCCTCCTTGCCGTCCTTATCGGTCTGTGACTCTCTCAGCTGGGCATCAAAAACTGGATCCACAGAAAGATTTCTTCATCCTGATTTGTGACCCCGTCTTTCGCCCAAGACAGTGGCAGGGGTACACACTTCACGTCCCAGTGCTTCCGGCCTTCACTGAGGTCCTAGTTGCCAGCAACGCCTGTGCTGGTTCCCTTATCTTGACTCCAAGCTGGACTGGTGCTGACTCCCAGGCTGGATCTGATGTCCGGGCCCCTCTGGCAATGGTTGTAGGGCAGCAAATATCTATTGGTAGGCAGAACAAAAGGTCTTTAGACAAGGCACAAAAATAATCTATCAACAGAGAGGATAGTCTCAGAATACTTCCTTAGTCTTGGGGCGCCCCATTCATTAGCAAGGCACCCAAGAACCACTTCATCTATCTGAGAGTAAAAAACACCCTAGACCTATTGGCAAGTATAAAAGGAACTTTTTGGTGAACTGACAAGAGTAATACGTCACCCAATCCCAAGCAACCAAGGAAGTCTGTGTTCATTTACTAAATTCTGAGGAAAAAAGAAAAACAATACAGACATACTCCAAATCCTTACATTTGTGCATTCCTATATTATTCATCTGAAGAACCTCAAGAAAAAGGAACTTTTCCTACACTTCTACTTATGAACCTTGCATTACTTGTACAGGACTGCAGACACTTCTAAAATACTTTCTCTTACGTAAAGACACCTACATTTTATGCCTAGGACCATGCTTTCATGTTATAGGCGCAGCAGGAAAATCTAAAACTGCTAATTTAACAGGGATTCTTATTTCATAAATAACTTTTAAAAAAAACTCAAGATAGTGGGTACATAAATTTCTCCAGCAGAACATGTTGTGACAAACAAACTCCTATAAAACAATATTTTCCTTCAAAATGTTTGCTAAGGATCACATGGGCGTCTTTCCTGCATTCTACTTTTCACGATCCGAACTATACAACATCATTTTCAAAAGGAAAAAAACCCTATCTCTAGTTCTAATAAGGGCTGTCAGCTCAATTACACAGACTAGCTAATAAAAGACTAGCAATGCCCTTGCAAAACTGTATAGAACATGAGAATAACATAAACAATAATGGTATTGCCACCTGAGATTTTTGAACAGAAACCCCCACTATACAGTTCCCTTTAAAGATCAAATAAGGGAACATCAATCTGTTCTACTCATTCTTTCATACAGGATGGGCAGTAACATAGTATATTTTTCATCATTTTATTAATTCTAACAATTTTAAAACAGTATTACTGAATAGCCAATTAAATGTCTCATGGCCATTTCCTAGACAGCTTAGACAGACTCAAGAGAGAGTGAGAAAAAGAAGAGAGAAAACATAAATTTGCCTACCCTTAATTTGCCCAGGAG
The DNA here is from genome assembly GCA_963921515.1 of Calotriton arnoldi. Taxonomy (NCBI): domain Eukaryota; kingdom Metazoa; phylum Chordata; class Amphibia; order Caudata; family Salamandridae; genus Calotriton; species Calotriton arnoldi. The sequence continues at coordinate 1,439,356 of CAWUFW010004654.1, forward strand.
CTAACCTCCTTCCCCCATTTTGACAGTAGGAAAACCTGAAAACAGGTTTACCTTCTGTCAACACTATTTACCCCTATTTGTGGCAACTGGGCACAAACAAACTTGTAGGAGATATCTTAGAAAGTGGCTATTTTCTGATTCAGCCTAACACAAGCACATTGAGTTAACTTTAGAAAGCGTTAATAACCAATTACCAATTCCTTCAGCAATGGTGCTAGATTAACATGAGGGCGCATGAATGCAAACTAAAATCCATTGCCTCCTTATCTCAGCCCTTGCACAGTAATCTTTAAACTAAAACCATTATTTTGATATACATGGCAGAGCTATGCTCTACTCAGGGCCCACATACGTCACTGCTTTTCCTTCTTTTCATATGACTGCGCAAAACTTGCGTTTGCCAAAAATAGGAAGCAAAGCTTTTCTTCCTCTCTCTGCGCTGTCATCTCTTCTTTCAAAAACTGTTCGGAGGTCGAAATGTCCAAGCAAACCTTCCCCTTAGCCCTGCTAGGTAGCTAAATGCAGAACTCCGACCTTTAACCCTTTCACCAGCTGTCCATTTTTGTGCAAGGCTTTCCATGCGGTCTTTGCAATTCAAAGCAACTCTGGAGAATCACAGCTGAAAGGCAGTCCTGTCCGCCTAATAATTTTAAAAGTAGGATCTAACTTCTGCTGTGTTTTTTTTTTCAATACTTGTCTCTATCTGTGTGCAGTGCATGGTGTGCATTCTAGCAGGTTAGAGGTCAGCTATTTGTGCTATACTTAAATGTGTGCATTTACTGAAGCCTAAAAGCAGTGTGAAAGCTGCCCTGAGTGGCAGAACTGCTTTGTAAAAAGTACATTTTGCCCAATTTCGACTTTGGTGGTAGGGGCACTTAAAAATGAATAACCTACAATATTTTGGCATATTAGGGATCCCCAGGGTGTCCTCTAGATATCCCAGAGATGGGGGATCAGAAATGTATAAGGTACACCCTTAAAAAAAACGTTTTTATATGCCTGGATAAAGTGAAATTTCACATTGCACTCCCCACATCATGGTAAAGTGCTACTTAAATCCAAATTTGATGCTAGGAGCTATATATTATTCACAGTATGATTATCAGACATTACAAAAGATCAAAAACAATTTTAGGGCAATTATTTTTAATAAACATTTTTTTCTCTTCATATAATCAAAATTCTCCTTTTTTTTTTAATAATGATCACAAACCCTTTTGATGGTTCCACATATGAAAAGCAAGCCTCATTCCTTTCCTATCACCTTTAAATGTATTTATTTATAATACGAAGCACAAAAGCCTTACTGAAACATGAAAAGTCAGCGTCACTTTTAAAGGACAGTAATCATTTAACATCAGAACCACGGATGTGCTTGTTAAAAAGGCATTAAGAAAGGAAATCCCTTTTAATCTTTTCTCTGTTATCCAAAATAATGAAACTGTCTTTTCTGACTTATAAAATCAGCAGTTTTTAATGCACGTTTTCAAACCATGTTTACACTAACTTAAAATCTAGTTGACTCGGCAGTTTCCTTATGGCTTGTTCTGACCAGCAGGCGTCAACATCTCACGCCTTTCAAGCCAGCACAAATCTATCGTTCTGTAATGTGGTGTTTATTTCAGCAACAACCAATTCACTCAGATGATGTGAATGCTGTTCAATATTAATATATAAGGATAATACTGTAACATTTTTCATTTTAGTCCTAATTGTGTGAAAGCACACATTTGTTTTTTCCTACCTTTCTATGAGGCCTATTTTATTCCTATTGAATGTAAATTCTGATTTATCTGTACCAGTGTGGCAATTTGCACATATCTATAGTTTCTTACTTTATCAATTTTAATGGTAGCGTGCAGCTATTTAGCATATATTACATTATTCATTCCCTGAATTTAAAAAATGTAGTTTTTTTAAATGACATTTGCATAACAGAATGACAACAAAAACCAAATTTAGCTCATTCCAGACATTTTCAGAAGGGGGTCATACACTCATAACACACAACACAGCGCGCTTAAGGCTAGCCATTCTTACACAAAAAACATAGTCTACTTTACTGAAACAAGTACTTTCAAGCATGTCAGTCCAGAACCACATACAACAAAAAAACAATCAACCCACAAATCAACACTTAGGGCAAAAACAAGAGACAGCCTACAGACTGTACGCAAAACCAAACTATTTGTAAATACTAATTGTAAGTCATATTTACAAGAAGAGCTCTCAAAAGTAGTCCAAAAGACTGCACCAAAACAGCCCAAAAGACTGCTAAGAAGCCAAAATACACCAAATTCGCCAGTTTTGGCTGGTAGAACACTCAAAAGCGCTCTGCATATCACCACTTATGAATGTTACTAAGTGCACAGATCAGGATCCGTTTTATGTACATATTTAGTTCCATGGGGTACTTAGTCACCAAGAAAGAAATATCTTTTTACTATACCTAAACCTATTTAGGTATCCCCTCTGAGGGGAGTCAGCTGAGTACTTACTAAATCCATATTGGTACCTCCAAAACAGCAACACTTTCTACGAAGTGTGCTAGAAGCAGGCATGCCAAAAATATTATAGCATATATAATATTATACTCCAAGTGACACTTAACACAATGTGTGCCGTTCAAGTTTTCAAAGTTAGAGAAAAATCTCCTCATTACCTGCCTATATGTATTGCAATACATATATAATTACAAAACAGATTCCAAAATTGGCCAATCATACAAACAAAGCCACAGTAAGTGTTACTAAACTACCTTACCAATCAAAGGCATCAAACCAACAGCAAGTGCCGCAAAACGGCTCTTACCAATCAAATGGTGTCCAGGTTCCAACTGCCAAGTTCTCAAATCGACCAAATGGTCATTGCACGGCGAATCAACAGAAGAGATCTCAGTCAAGGACCGGCGCCGCCGGGATGGTCAGATCAGAAAGAAAGGAAAAACGCCATGGGTGCCAAGACTCGGGTCTCCTCAGGCAGCGATCGCGTCCAAAAGCGAGATTCCAATCCTTCATCTCGACCAGTCCTTCGGGCATCCGAGTCGCCGATGAGCCCCATGTTGGAAGCGCCAATTTGTAGTGGTGAGCCTCAACAAGGCCTACCAGTGCTTAGGGGTTCTCCCTTCCTTGCACAGAGTCCTCAGACCAATAGGAAGAAGTTGGCACAGAAACTGGAATAGAAAAGACAGAGTTTATTAAACCTCATGAGGTGGAGCTACATTCACACAGCACCCTTCGGTAATGCATGAAGTAGCACACTGAATGGAAGGACCTTGGTCCTTTTATACCCACACAGGGGCTCAAATGAAGGCGGTACAAACACAAATGCTGGTTTTAGGTACATATAAGGTCATACAAGAAATGCACAGTCGACAAGTGGGTGGAGCTAACAGTTTCTACTTCTAGTACACACATCCTGACATTTATAAACTCGGAACAGCTGCATGGACAGCTGCGAGCTCAACTGAGCATGTGCAAAGCAAAAGAAACTAAATATAACTCGTCTCTAGGCAGATTTCAAGAGCAGGTAACAGGAAGGTAGGACAGAGCACATGGCGAGCACATGGCAGCACATGGCAACCAAAATGGCTGCCAGAAATACAAAATGGATTCCACAAAGCGGACAATTTAGCCTCTGAATACAGGATGTCTTCGGCTAATGCTTAACTTAAGTGCTGCCAAATTACAACATGTTCATCAGCCTTCGGATGAAGGGGAGAACTGGGAGGGGTCTGAGGACCCTCTCACAGCACAGTGTGAGTTAGATCCGGACTGGGCAGAGGAACTGGGGGATGCCAGTGGTTTTGACACCTCTCCTGACCTTGGCATGCTCACTCCTCCTACACTGGCTACGGAGGAGGGTGCAAGTTACGCCGTGGCGTTGGGTAGGACGGCCGAGGCCCTCCACCTCGAGCTCCCTACTGTGGCCGTCGGGACTAACCTCCTGACAGAAGTGCTTCAGCCGGCGGCTAGCTCTGCGGAGCCACTGCTGCCTTTTAATGATGCACTTTCCGACGTTCTTTTGGACACTTGGTCCAGACCCACCACAGGGGCTCCTGTGAATAGGAACGTGGCCCGACGCCATCGCCCGGTCCCCGGGCGACCCCCTTTTCCTCTCCCAACACCCCACCCCTGAGAGCTTGGTTGTCCAAGCCTCTGCGTCCCCGAGCGCATTCCATACCGCACCTCCGGACAGGGAATCCAAGAAACTGGAGCAATTTGGTAAGAAAATGTTTTCTTCCGCCAGTTCAGGGCTGCGGGCTGTGAACACTGCATGCCTCATGGGCCGTTATTCCCACTCTGTGTGGGATACGGTGGCGCAAGTGCTGCCTCAGTGTCCGGAGGAGGCCCGGACAGTGCTCTCTCAGGCTGTTGCTGAAGGGAGAGATGCAGCTAAGTTCACGATTCGATGTGGCCTTGACACCGCCGACTCGCTGGGCAGGGCGATTTCCACGACCGTGGCGCTTCGTCGCCACGCCTGGCTGAGGTCTACTGGTTTCTCTGGGGATGTCCAGAACACCCTAATGGACATGCCCTTTGATGGCATTCGCCTTTTTGGCACAAAAGCAGATAGTGCGTTGGAGCGCTTTAAGGACTTGCGGGCTACGGCCAAGTCCCTGGGCCAGTCCGCCACGCGCCCTCCTCCGCCTTCTGCTTTTCGCACCTTTCGTGGCCACGGAAGGGGCACCCCGACATGTTCATTTCAGAGCCACAGGCCTGCGCAGCAACAGTCTCAGCGCGGACGTGGGACCCCCTGAGGCGGGTCAAGGGGCCAGCAGGCGGGTCAGTGCACCTCCACCCCGGCCACCACTGGCTCCAAACCTTCCTAGTCTGGTTTTTCAGGCCCACCAAACGCCAGTGGGCGGCAGGATTCGCCATCACCTCCCCCACTGGCGCACCATCACTTCAGACAGGTGGGTTTTACAAATAGTCCGAAGGGGCTACTCCCTTCCCTTCGAGACTACCCCTCCAGCCATGCCACCCCAGTACCACCGCATGTCGGGGGATCACTTGGCACTTCAACAGGAAGTCGTGGCCCTCTTGGCCAAGGGGGCCATCGAGCGCGTTCCTGCACCAGAAGTAGGACGCAATTGTTATTCCCACTACTTTCTGGTGCCCAAGAAGGACAAGGGCCTGCGTCCTATCTTGGACCTCAGGGACGTCAATCGCTTCCTCCGGAAGGAGAAGTTCATGATGTTAACTCTGGCTCAGGTCCTGTCTGCCCTCGACCCTGGAGACTGGATGGTAGCGTTGGACCTGCAGGACGCATATTTTCACATTCCCGTCCGGCCGGCACACCGCCACTACCTGCGGTTTACGGTAGGCCACGAGCACTTTCAGTTTACCGTGCTCCCCTTTGGCCTTACCAGCGCCCCTCGGGTGTTCACCAAAGTGATGGCGGTGGTCACAGTTCATCTGCGCAGATCAGGGGTTCCAGTCTTTCCCTATCTCGACGACTGGCTGTTGAAGGCGGGCTCGTCCCGGACAGTCGTCTCCCACCTCCAGACTACGGCCGACCTCCTGCATTTGCTGGGGTTCTCCATCAATGTGCCGAGAAGTCGCACCTGATTCCCTCTCAGAAGCTCCTCTTCATCGGAGCGGTTCTGGATACGACGCACTTTCGGGTCTATCCTCCCGAACGGTGAGCCCAGGATATTCAGGCTATGATTCCGATCTTTCAGCCTCTATCCTGGGTTTCGGTCAGGATGACCCTGAGGCTGCTGGGCCCCATGGCCTCCTGCATCCTGCTGGTCACTCATGCCAGGTGGCATATGCGGGCTCTGCAGTGGGACCTGAAGTTCCAGTGGGCGCAGCATCAGGGGAACCTGTCCGATTACGTCCAGATCTCGGAGGGCACTGCACAACAGCTGCAGTGGTGGCTCACGAACCGGCATTGGGTCAATGGCAGATCCCTCTCCCTTCCCCAACCGGAGCACACTGTGGTGACGGATGCGTCCCTCCTGGGATGGGGCGGCCACATGGGAGAGGCGGAGATCAGAGGCCTCTGGTCTCCAGCGGAGTCCAGGCTCCATATCAACCTTCTGGAGCTTCGGCGATCCGACTTGCACTGAAGGCATTCCTTCCCTCTGTCAAGGGGAGAGTAGTGCAGGTGTTCACAGACAACACCACCGCCATGTGGTACTGCAACAAACAAGGCGGGTTGGGGTCGTGGACCCTATGTCAGGAGGCTCTGCGCCTCTGGACATGGCTGGAACATCAGGGCATTTCCCTGGTGGTTCAAGACCTGGCAGGTTCACTGAACGCCAGGGCGGACGAACTCAGCCGCAGGTGCATGATGGATCACGAATGGCGTCTTCACTCGGACGTGGCGCAAGGTCTCTTTCAACAGTGGGGAGAGCCTTGGTTAGATCTATTCGCCACCGAAGAGAAGGCGCAATGTCAGCAGTTCTGCGCGTTGGAATTTCCAAGGCGGCACTCGCTTGGTGACGCTTTTCGTCGCGAGTGGAGTTGCGGTCTGTTGTACGCCTTTCCGCCTATACCACTTCTGCCCAGAGTGCTGAAGATCAGGCGCGACCGAGCCCAAGTCATTCTTGTGGCTCTGGACTGGGCTCGAAGAGTTTGGTATCTCGAGCTACTCAGTATGACCATTGATCCCCCGATCCGACTGCCTTTTCGGGAGGATCTTCTGTCGCAGCAGCAGGGGACGGTCCTCCACCCGAACCTGTCCAGTCTTGGAGATTGAGCGGCGGCAGTTGATTCCTTTCGACTTGCCTCCTGAAGTCTGTGATGTCATTCTGGCAGCCAGGCGTCCCTCCACTAAGTTGGTATACGCCTGCAGGTGGAACAAGTTTGTGGCATGGTGCACAGCAAAGGCTGTTGATCCCCTTTCTGCCCCTCTTTCTGAGGTTCTTCTGTTCCTTCTTTCTTTGGCCCAGCAGGGCTCTGCTCTGGGCACTATCAAGGGCTACCTTTCTGCTATTTCGGCCTTTCTTAGGCTCCCTGATCAGCCCTCTCTTTTCAAGTCCCCTGTTAACATATTCCTCAAAGGCATTACTCACCTTTTCCCTCCTATTCCCTCCGTAAAGCCATAGTGGGACTTGAACCTGGTTCTGACATACTTAATGTGCGCTCCCTTTGAGCCTCTTCACAACTGTCCTCTTCGCCTGTTAACTCTGAAGACTGCTTTCCTGGTTGCCATCACCTCTGCTAGGAGAGTGAGTGAGCTCCAGGCTCTTTCGTGGAAACCTCCTTTTCTGTCTGTCCATCCGGACAAGGTTGTCCTCAGAACACGTCCATCTTTTCTGCCGAAGGTTGTTACTGCCTTTCACATCGGGCAGACCATCACTTTGCCCACCTTCTTTCCGCCTCCGCATCCTTCTAGAGAGGAAGAGAGGCTCCACCGTCTGGACCCAAAATGTGCACTCTCATTTTACCTGAGTCGCACACAACAGTTCCGGGTGGATGACCAGCTCTTTGTTGGGTACGTTGGCACTAAGAAAGGTCGGGCCGTACACAAGCGGACTATCTACAGATGGGTCGTCTTGTGTATCTGAAAGAAACACATAGTGATAGATTCCTTACCTTAGAATATCCCCAGGCGTCAGACTGGATCCGGAAAGTTTTCGTCAGCAGTACCCCTGCGCGTCGGTAGGTGGCGTCGTGCGGCTCCGCGTCAGTCGTTGGTGTCGTGGTCGCCGAGATGACGTCAAGGGCGCTACTTAGACGCCGCCCACGCGCGCTGACGTCAGTTCTTTCTTTTTCCGCGCCAGCAAGCGCCGATCCGGGAAGAGCAGGAACCCCCAGTCAATTTTTGACTGACTTTTATGAGGCTTTTTGTCTCTATTTTTCTTCGAGTCATCGACTCCTGGTGCAGTAGGATGCCCGGTTTCAAGTCCTGCGGGGATTGTCACCGCATGATGTCGGTGACGGACCCGCACCGTGTGTGTCTTTTCTGCCTGGGGCGCGACCACGACCCCAAGTCGTGCCCCGACTGCCGGGCCATGGCGCCGAAGACTTTGCGGGAGCGGTCCCCAAAGTTGCTGGAAGCCCGGCAGTCGGCTCCGCGCCGTTTGAAGTCCCGGTCCAGAGGGAGGTCGAGGGACCGTACGCAGAGTCATCATAATCGGTCTTCGGGATCCAAGTCTTCGCACCCTGGGTCAGGTAAGACGAAGCACAAGAAGTCGAAGAAACGCCATCGTTCTTCGACTTCCCCTTGCCGGTCGCGCGACGCGGCTGAGGGTGTGGGTGGTGCCATCACCGCGGCTCCGGCGGAGCCTATGCAGTCGCCGCCCGACTACCCGCCCTTCCCGGGGTCGTCGGCGACTCCGGCCCAGATACAGGAGTTCCTGTCGGCCATGGCTCGCCTCTTTGGGCCTTCGGGTCCCGCCGGTGCGCCTTCGGGTCCCGCATGGGTGTCCTCGCATTTCCTCGCCGGCGGCTCCGGCGTCGCTGTCGGCTCCGGCCCCAGCGCCGCCGGACACCCTTGGATCCAGGCCTGGATCCCGGTTGACCTTGTTACGCCTCCACCGACGTCGACTCCACCGGCACCGGTTCTGATGCCGCCCGCTCCTCGGACCGACGTCGACCTCAGTTTCAGCCCCAAAGTGGACGCGGCGTCGAGCCGGCGTCGATCGATGCCGTTCTCGACCGATGCCGTTCTCGACATTGCTTGGGGATTTATATCCCCATGTCCCTGCTCCTTATTTTAGACCTGTTGAACAGCCTGAGGAGCAAGGGGGGGGACTGGGAGGGGTCTGAGGACCCTCTCGCTGCAGCCTGCGAGTCTGAACAGGACTGGGCTGAGGAATTGGGGGACGCCAGTGGTCTGGATACCTCACCAGACCTTGGCATGCTGTCTCCTCCTACCGTGGCTACGGAGGAGGGTGCTAGTTATGGTGTGGTGTTGCGTAGGGTGGCCGAGGCCCTACACCTCGAGCTCCCTACTGTGGCTGTCAGGACTAACCTACTGACAGAGGTGCTTCAGCCAGCAGCTACTTCTGTGGAGCCGCTGCTTCCTTTCAATGAAGCCCTTTCTGACGTTCTTTTGGGCACTTGGTCCAAGCCCACCACAGGGACTCCTGTGGATTGGAACGTGGCCCGACGCCTTCGCCCGGCTCCGGGTACCCCATTTTCCTCTCCCAACACCCCACCCCCGAGAGCTTGGTTGTCCAAGCCTCTGCTTCCCCAACCGCCTTCCCTTCCGCACCACCGGATAGGGAATCCAAGAAGCTGGATCAGTTTGGGAAGAAGATTTTTTCTTCCACCAGCTCTGCGCTGCGGTCCGTGAACACCGCATGCCTCTTGGGCCGTTATTCCCACTCTCTGTGGGATACGGTGGCGACCGTGCTGCCCCAGTGTCCGGAGGAGGCCCGGCCTGCTCTCTCCCAGGCTGTTGCAGAGGGGAGAGACGCAGCAAAGTTCATGATTCGTTGTCGGCCTAGACACCGCCGACTCACTGGGCAGATCGATAGCAACGACGGTGGCGGTTCGCCGCCACGCCTGGTTGAGGACCACTGGATTTTCGGGGGATGTCCAAAACACCCTTATGGACATGCCCTTTGATGGCCGTCGCCTTTTCGGCGACAAAGCGGATAGCACGTTGGAGAGGTTTAAGGACTCACGGGCTACGGCCAAGTCCTTGGGACTCTCGGCAGTCCGCCCTCCTCCGCCTTCCACTTTTCGCTCCTTTCGTGGCACAGGAAGGGGCGCCCCGCAGCGTTCGCAACAGAGCCACAGGCCGGCGCAGCAATCATCCCAGCACGGACGCGGGTTCCGCCGTGGCGGACCAAGGGGCCAGCGGGCGGGTCAGTCCACCACCACCCCGGCCACCACTGCCTCCAAACCTTCCTAGTCCGACCTTTCAGGCCCATCAAACGCCAGTGGGCGGCAGGCTTCGCCATCACCTCCCCCACTGGCGCACCATCACTTCGGACAGGTGGGTTTTAGAAATAGTCCGTAGGGGCTACTCCCTCCCCTTCGAGACTACCCATCCAGCCATGCCACTTCAGTACCACCGCATGTCGGGGGATCACCTGGTGCTTCAGCAGGAAGTTGCGGCTCTCTTGGCTAAAGGGGCTATCGAGCGCGTTCTGACGCCAGAAGTAGGCCGTGGTTGCTATTCCCACTACTTTGTGGTGCCCAAGAAGGACAAAGGCCTGCGTCCTATCTTAGACCTCCAGAACGTCAATCGCTTCCTCCGCAAAGAGAAGTTCAAGATGCTCACTCTAGCTCAGGTCTTGTCTGCTCTCGACCCACAAGACTGGATGGTGGCGCTGGACTTGCAGGACGCCTATTTCCACATCCCCGTCCTGCGAGCCCACCGGCGTTACCTACTGTTCACGGTAGGCCACAAGCAATTTCAGTTCACCGTGCTCCCCTTTGGCCTTACCAGCGCCTCGGGTGTTCACCAAGGTGATGGCGGTGGTCGCAGCTCATCTGCGCAGATCAGGGGTTTCAGTCTTCCCCTATCTCGACGACTGGTTGTTGAAGGCGGGCTCGCCCCAGGCAGTCGTCTCCCACCTCCAGACTACGGCCGACCTCCTGCACTTGCTGGGGTTCTCCATCAACGTGCCGAAGTCGCACCTGATCCCCTCTCAGAAGCTCCTCTTAATCGGAGCGGTTCTGGACACGGCGCAGTTTCGGGTCTATCCTCCCGAGCAGCGAGTCTGGGATATTCGGGCTCTGATTCCCATCTTTCAGCCCTTGTCCCGGGTTTCGGTCAGAGTGACTCTGAGGCTGCTGGGCCTCATGGCCTCCTGCATCCTGCTGGTCAATCATGCCAGATGGCATATGCGGGCTCTGAAGTTCCAGTGGGCGCAGCATCAGGGGAACCTGTCCGATCACGTCCAGATCTCGGAGGGCACTGCACGACAGTTGCAGTGGTGGCTCACGAACCAGCATTGGGTCGACGGCAGATCCCTCTTCCTTCCCCAACCGGAGTTTACAGTGGTGACGGATGCGTCCCTCCTGGGATGGGGCGGCCATATGGGAGAGGCGGAGATCAGAGGCCTCTGGTCTCCGGCGGAGTCCCGGCTCCACATCAACCTTCTGGAGCTGCGGGCGATCCGGCTTGCACTGAAGGTATTCCTTCCCTCTGTCAAGGGGAGAGTAGTGCAGGTGTTCACAGACAACACCACCGCCATGTGGTACTGCAACAAACAAGGCGGGGTGGGGTCGTGGACCCTCTGTCAGGAGGCTCTGCGTCTCTGGACATGGCTGGAACATCAGGGCATGTCCTTGGTGGTTCAACACCTGGCAGGTTCTCTGAACGCCAGGGCGGACGAACTCAGCCGCAGGTGCGTGCTCGATCACGAATGGCGTCTTCACTCGGAGGTGGTGCAAGGTTTCTTTCAGCAGTGGTGAGAGCCTTGGTTAGATCTATTCGCCACCGAAGAGAACGCGCAATGTCATCAGTTCTGCGCGTTGGAATTTCCAAGGCGGCACTCGCTCGGCGACGCTTTTCGTCGCGAGTGCAGTTGCGGTCTGTTGTACGCCTTTCCGCCTATACCACTTCTGCCCAGAGTGCTGAAGAAGATCAGGCGCGACCGGGCCCAAGTCATTCTTGTGGCTCCGGACTGGGCTCGAAGAGTATGGTATCCCGAGCTATTCAGTATGAGCATCGATCCTCCGATCAGACTGCCTCTTCAGGAGGATCTTCTGTCGCAGCAGCAGGGGACGGTCCTCCACCCGAACCTGTCCAGCCTCCACCTCTTTGCGTGGAGATTGAGCGGTGGCAGTTGATTCCTTTCGACTTGCCTCCTGAAGTTTGTGACGTTATTCTGGCAGCCAGGCGCCCCTCTACTAAAGTGGTATACGCCTGCAGGTGGAATAAGTTTGTGGAATGGTGCACAGCAAAGGCTGTGGATCCCCTTTCTGCCCCTCTTTCTGAGGTCCTACTGTTCCTTATCTCTTTGGGCCGGCAGGGCTCTACTCTGGGCACTATCAAGGGCTACCTTTCTGCAATTTCTGCCTTTCTCAGGCTACCTGATCAGCCCTCTCTTTTCAAGTCCCCTGTTGTAAATGGATTTCTCAAAGGCATTACACACCTTTTTCCTCCTATTCCTTTCGTGATGCCTCAGTGGGACTTGAATCTGGTTCTTACATACTTGATGTGCACTCCCTTTGAGCCTCTTCATAACTGTCCTCTTAGTCTCTTGACATTGAAGACTGCCTTCCTGGTGGCCATCACCTCCGCTAGGCAGGTGAGTGAGCTCCAGGCTCTTTCTTGTAAGCCTCCTTTCCTTTCAGTCCATCCGGACAAAGTGGTGCTCAGGCCCCGTCCTTCCTTTTTGCCAAAAGTGGTTACGGCTTTTCACATTGGGCAGACTATTACCTTGCCCACCTTCTTTCCGCCTCCGCATCCTTCCAGAGAGGAAGAGAGGCTCCATCATCTGGACCCAAAACGTGCGCTCTCATTTTATCTCAACCGCACACAGCAGTTCCGGGTGGATGACCAGCTCTTTGTTGGCTACGTTGGCACCAAGAAAGGTCGGGCGGTACACAAGAGAACTATCTCCCGCTGGGTTGTCTTCTGTATCAAAGCCTGTTACTCTTTAGCTAAAAAAGAACCTCTGGTGGGGCTGCGTGCTCATTCCACAAGAGCTACTGCAGCCACTACTGCATTGGGACGTGGTGTCCCCCTGCAAGACATCTGTCAGGCAGCCACGTGGGCCTCGCTGCACATGTTTACCAAGCATTGCCTGGACAGCCAAGTCCGGAGAGACTGCTTCTTTGGCCGGTCTGTTCTCCGTGACTTTCTGGTGTGATCTTAGTTCGCAGACCCACCACCGGGGTTGGTATTGCTGGGGTATCTATTCTACGGTAAAGAATCTATCACTATGTGTTTCTTTCAGATGAACAAGTTACTTACCTTCGGTAACGATATATCTGTAAGAAACATTAGTAGTGATAGATTCCTTACCTCCCCACCCATCCTCCCCGTTCTGCAAACTGATTTCTAGGGTTAAGGTCATCCCTTTCAGGGCCCTAGTTTCTATGCACCAGTGGTCAGTATCTTGCATGGCTCTGCGTTCCTGGCGCGGAAAGCCGTGTACAGAACTGACGTCAGCGCGCACGGGCGGCGTTTAAGTAGCTGCTGCGACGTCATCTCTGCGACCACGACACCAACGACGGACGTGGAGCCGCACTACGCCACCTTCCGACGCGCAGGGGTACTGCTGACAAACTTTCCGGATCCAGTCTGACGCCTGGGTGTATTCTAAGGTAAGGAATCTATCAATAACTAATGTTTCTTACAGATATATCGTTACTGAAGCTAAGTAACTTGTTCAATAAGTCAATATCCATTAAAAAAGAATAATGCCTGCTGGGCATGCTATTGTTATAGCTTTGGGTGGCCTGGAATAGTCTCAATTGTCACACGTGTAAGAGTGTGTAGTTGTGTTTGTACTGTCATTGTCAGCACTGGCAGGGTGGTGCGGACTGCAGTGTCCATCCGAGAAGGGCCCTGGCACTTACTTTTTTTTTTTTACAAATTAAGCACTGTATGTGTCGTCCTCCTGGCCCTTCGATGGGCACTCCTGACACTAGAGGGTATCACTTGTGGTTAAAGTGCGATGTTCTGAAGAAAATGAGTGGTTCGCATTAGGCGAAATCCCTATGCTGACATTCCCGGTATGCTTCACTTACGTGCAGCCGAGGGTGGTGGCCAGAACGCTCTGCGTTGAGGTGAATACCCTTGTCGGTGTAGTTGTGATTAAGTAAAGGGGATGACGGTGCGCCATTGAAGACGCAGCAGACGGAAGTGGCTGAGGGACAGCGCGCGCGCAGGCCGCGCGGCGGCCGCCTCTGCTCATTAGGCCCAGCGCCCGGATTTATTAGCGTGTCGCGACGGCGCTGTGGCCGCCGACCTGTGTTGTGCTATTAAAATCTGATAGATCTGCATGTTTATTTCGTAACCTTTAACAAACATAAAAGAGCAACCTTTTAGAATTAATAAAGGCGTAGCGGGCCCTGCTTGCGCGATGAAATATAATGATTATTTGGCCTGCACGGGGAATAAATCTGCGGCGAATGGATGTCGGGGCTCGGGATGCGCAGCTCGATCGTAAACCAGTCTGCCACGGGCACGAGGAGCTCGCAACCGGAGGGGGGCGCACACAGGGCTGTGCACACTGGGGTGAGCTGGCATTAGACGGCGGTCGGTGCATCGTGACACTCACGGGGATACTGAGGAACCACTCCTGTTATCTCAAGGCTGGGGGTTCCAGTGTCAGTAAATGACCGCTTTTCTTCCTCCTCAAGTAGATGAGTGAAGTATGGAGGCGGCTCCCTTTACAGAGGTTTTTTTTAAAAATTGTTTTACAATGTACATTCCAGACCACAGGAGAGAAAGGAGCACGTTAAAGTAAGTGCATATTAAAGTTTAGATGATATAGCCATAGTTTTAACAACAAGCATGGGCGAGGCCAATAGGTCTCGCCTTTAAGAGCTATTCATTTTGACAATTATTTTTAGCCACGCTGTACATCATGGCTAAAATAATACAAAAATAAGTGCTAGGACGTAGCGAGCGTTAATGTGCTTTTATTTAAAAAAAAAAAAATAATTAGGGAGTGGGCTGGGGAATAAGGCAAAATGCACTGAGGGATAAGGCAAAATGCACTGAGGAAGGGTAGGGGAGAAGGACGCAGGTAGGGGTAGATGATATGAAGCACATGGACCACGGAGGGTCAGCAGGAGGGGCTACGGGGGCTAACTGACAATGGAGTGATGGTAGAAGGGGCCAGGGAAGCAAACGGACGGCAGAGGGTGAGCAGGAGCGGCTGGGGAAGCAATCTAACAGGGGGTGGGCGTGAGGGAATGAGGCAGCAAACTAACAGAGGGTGAACTGAAGGCTGGGGACAGCAAGCGGACAATGTATGAATGGAGTATGGGTGGTCGAGGGCTTAAAAAGCACACAACAGAGGGCGTGCTGGAGGGGATGGGGACGTATACAAATAGAGTGGTGGTCAGGAGGGGGGGCTGACTAAGCGCACAGACAACAGTGGGTAGTGTTACCACCTAAACTAGAAAAAATACCAGCAATTTGGTTATGTTTTGCTATTTTGGAACAGCTAAGAGCGGGAAGGTAAAAAATAATTTATGTAAAATGGTCAGGGTTATTTTCTGATGCAGTAATTATTTCTCTGTTTGCTCTAATAATCATTTTGAAATCATTTAGAATACACATCCTTCCCGCTTACTGGAGTTTGTGCAACCAGAAGCCTGTAAAAAACAGATACCTTCTTAACTAGCTCAGTGATTTAAGTTCAAATAGAACTCCTTTCTAATTAGGAGATGTAGTCGCCCACACATCAGCCAATGCAAGCATAAGTGCTGGCTCAGTTGGACTGAAGGGGCCTCCCAACGTGTGAACCCAGAGTAGTACCCACTTTCAAGCTAGCCCAGGCTGACTACTATATTTCCATGGACCATGATCTACCTGTGTGCTGAAAAACAATCCCAAGATGCTTGAGAAGCCATAGTATGCTCAGCAAGGGTCAGTCTGACCTACCTTGCGAGATCAAAGGATCCGGCTCCTCTCTAGGGCAGTGGCCAGGATGGACATAACTATCTTCAGAAACGTGCATTTGACACTGGATCGTGGTCTATCCTTGTGACTTCACTCTTGGCCTACTCCACTGAAAACGAACTCTTCACACATCGCTAGCCACCCGTGCTGGTGGGAGTATCTCCACCGAGGTTCCAAACTGTCTGGGTAGAGATGTTTCCCAGCATCTCTACCCCTGATGCAGAAGTCTCCTTGTTACCTCACAGAGGTTCCCTAACTCTGTCACTTTGACTGAACTACAACTCAGCTTAACTGAATAGTAATTGATGACCCCCACCTAACTGTGAGGCACATAACCCCACCAAACCCAAGAAGTGCAGAAAAATACTGCCTGCAACTTCCAAAAGGTGACATAGAATACAGTTTTTCGTCTCACTAGCCTCACGCCTTTGTGTAAAAGCTGTTTTGGACTGCGTCTTTGGAACAGTACGGGTTAGAACCTTCTGGTTTTCTATCCAGTGTAACATTAAAGAGACCTTCCTATGTGAAACTAAACACATCTGACTGGATACTTCTGGTTATTCAGTTTGGCGACCTCTCTTTTATGGTGTATGCTTGCATTACCAATGGGCTCTCTTGGCCCCTTGATCACAACTGCTACTGGTTAGTCAAGGAATCTACAGAATCCTGTCTAAACGTTACATCCCTACAACATCGAGCCCTCTGCTAGCTACCTACCTACAGGAGCCTGGCCTAAGAAGCAAAAAAACTTTGTATGAAGCATGATCTCTGTATCTAACGGCATGTCCTAAAACATGGGCTGCAGTCTATTTTGATCATCTGGTCCCCGTCCTTCTGGGGACCCTGGTCCGGATTCGAATGGTAATCGTGCTCTTTGTGGTCCTGGTCGTGGTCCTGGTCGTGGTCCTGGTCCTCCTCCCCTACTTCTAGTCCTTTTAGCAGGTATTTGATTGTCCTGGTCCTTCTGATTGTCCCCATCTTGGCCCTCTTTTTGTTGGTGGCCTTTGTCTTGATCACAGTTTTCTTGGTGGTTCTTTGTTTTGCTGGTCTCTCTCCTCCTTCCAGGTCCTAATCCTCCTAGTAACTCTCCTCCTTGCCCCTTCCTTTATGACCCTGATCCTCCTACTTCCTCCTGGTTGTCTTGCTCTTCGCCTAAGTTGTCCTGCTCCTCCTGGTTGATCTCATCCTCTTGGTCATCATCTTCCTGGTCATTCTCCTCCTACTGGTTGTCCTCTCATCGTCTTTGACTTTTTTTGCCCTGCCCCCCTCCTGTTCTGCTAAACTGATTCTGGTTCTCCTCTATCTTCTTGTCCCTCAACCTTCACCTGTTGCTTCTCCGCCTCTACTTAGTCCACACTGTATCCTCTTTGTCATCTTCCTTCAACCCTCTCCCCCTTCCGAAGTCAGCAAGGCATGAACTCCATGGATGCTTCAAACCTGGATGTCCCTCTCGCAACCATGCATACTGGGAAGATAAGATGTCAAGAGGCGTTTGTAATGGGCCAGCATTTGTTTGCCAGGTGACAGGAGCTGCTGCAGAAAGCTGCAACTTTAGAGTATGTTATGTCTTGAGAGGTGAATCAATTAACACTTACTGCAAAGCACCCGTGAACTACAAGGGGGCTGTCCCCAAAGTGGCATTAGCCAGACTGTTTTAATAGTCAAACTGCCACTGACTCCAAACCTGTCACTTAGGGACTCTGAAGCCAGCCTCAGGGTTTTTATTCTGAGGGGAGGTCATCAAAAGGGGCCTGGTAGGGAGCCCCTCCCAAAATTCAATATTTAGTTTTGATGATAGTGAACACTGGCAGGACCCAGTTCACTTAAAGCAAGGTCTCACATCACTGCAGTAACCAACTAAGTACACCATCATCGAAACAGATACCATAAGGGGCCTGCAAAGCTGTCGGCTTATTGAAAACCATAAAATGCACACCTATCAGGCAAACTTCATCCGTCACACAGACAGGCGCTGTGTCTTATAACACGATAGCTGTATCTCAATGGTCCTCACCCACAACAGTGGATATTAACTTGAGATAAACCCTCCTGCCCACACCCTAAACCTTTTAGCATGCTACCCATATAGGCAAGCCCTTCATTGCCCCACATAGGGGTCATAACTGCTATATAAGTGTTACGATACAATGTCAGCGTAATCATCCATTCAGTGGACTGACTCTGAAGGCCTGCCATTATTACTGTGCAAATGAAGTGATGGCAGTGTGGGACCTTTGCAGTTAGAGTACTTGTCGGTATATATTTACAGCCGAACCAAGCGGGTGAGGCAGTGGTGTGGGCCACAGTGGGTGGGGTCGCATGTCCAAGTGTGCGATTCCAGGGCACAGTATGGCAACAGGGGGAATAACTGGCCATGCAAGGGCATAGCAAGAGCCGAGAGCAAGCGCTTGGTTGTTGTAACTGAGCAGCGGGATAAACAGTGTTGACTTTCCAGACAAATTTAAGACCATTTATGCCAAAATAATCGCTTTAGCATAGGATTGTGAGAGCAACCTGAACGTAGTTAATGAACTTGGTGCTGGAAGATTCAGCGTAGGAAAGAGACACATTTCCCATGTTCCTGCAGTCACTCTCCAGGACCTTCCTGCATGCGCCTTTCTCCCAGAGCACTGACATTGTAGAGAGCAGTCTAGGGGTATTATATGTGACACCGCCCTTCTTCCTCAGTGCCCATAATTCTTGCCACGCTGTCCGCATCAGAAAGCTGGCCCTCCAAAGGCTCCGAATTTCTCCTGAGCTTCTTGTAGAGAACGGTCAACACTTGTGCGTGGGCGAGAGATTGCTTGAATAGGAGTAGCACTTTAGTACATGCCTCAAAATTGTAAACAGTGAAAATGAGACCAAAAGGTGGTCGTCTGATGTTTCTCGTGCCAATGGTCAGCTTACGCTTGGGAGGAGGGTCCATGTTCCACATTTTGGATTATGTTCAGGGGTCGGTGGACAGTTCTAGGCCAGCGTTATCCATTGGAATGTCAGCTGCATGTTAGCTCCAGACCTGTCCAGAGTGCTGAAATGGTTTAACATTGACATGTGTGCCTGCTGTGACCCTGCGGCTAGGCATTTGGGGGTTATAGTCAGCGGTTTATGCGAGGAAAGGACTTCTGGTGGAAGTACTTCAAAACCCCCTGTTACAATCATATTTAGGTTGTTTATTTTGCCAAATAAACCGAAGTTTAAATTAGAGTTCATCATTAACCAGAGTATAAAAGTGAGAAGGTATTATCTGTCACTTTTACGATCTCTCGGCATCCTTTCTCTCTCACTCCTACCCTTTCTTGTCCTCCCGACGCCTTTCACCCGTTACTTCATGTGCACCTTCTGGTCTTGAGGTGTTCCTGTGTCTCTCGCTGGCCCTCTGCCCCTCTCACACACAGTACCTCTTCTGTCTCTCATGTGACAGCCCCTCGCTCTCACATATGCCCCCACTTTATTTTTGTACGCATCTCCTGGTTATCCCGTGCCCCCCCCATTTTTGCATAAGGGCAGTATGCACCTCCCCAGTCCCTGTAACCTTTTGTGTGCTGTACGAAGGCACTGCTACCTCCAGGGAGGCCAGGTATTGAATGGGCATTAAGGCTGCAGTCCATTCTTGGGGCCTGCGCACATTCTAGTGCGATTTTAAGAACGTGATGCTCCCAGGTCCCCTTTTCGCTCTAGGGAGAGAACTGAGATCTCAAGAAGGGAAGGTCCAAGGAATGAAAGAAGGAAATAGACTCGCTCATCTCAGTGAAAATGCTTCGTCCTTGTGACGGGAAGAAATGGGGGTCCCTGAAGAACGAGCTTCCTTATCGCCTCTTTATCTAAGAAAGAGCCCTGGGGTCGGGTGGGAATGGGCTCTGAACGCTTTTTTATGACTGCGTTTGATCTAGAAAACTCTGTTTGACAGGGCGGTCAGCAGTACCCTTTCATCGGCCTAAAGATATCCCCTATACTTGGATCTCTTTCCATCCATTGCTGGAAGATCTAAACGTACATTATGCAGCTTAGCGAATATCTTCATTTACAACTATGCAGTTAGGGCCAGTGAACGGGTATGCATGGTGCAGAGCAGGCCATTAGTGTGTATAGACGAGCGCCTCTGGGCCCGGAAGATCCGCCGCCTCGGTATTCCGGGCACGGAGGCGGCTCATTGTTCTTGACATTAAGAGCAGACCCTGCGCGTAAGGTCTCTGCGCGCGCTGCCCCGTGGGCTGCCGGGAGGGAGCGCGATCGGCTCATCCACACTTTGTTCTGGGGGGCCTAGTGGTGGGTTCTGTGCCAAATGGGACTTTTTAAGCGCCAGGTGTCTCTGGGGGGGGGCTCAGGCCTCTGGCGGTGCCGATGCACTACTTGTTGAACCTCTGGCTTTCAAAGAGGAATGCTCGATGGTGCAGTCCTGTTCGGCAGTGGTACTAGAATTGGGGTCTCTGCTCCCTTGTTTACGAATACACACCCTTTCGACATTCTGGTCTGATTTCAACCTCCTCCTTTTCCAAAGATACTTAGTTCCAGCCATGTTCTTCCTTTGAAATCGTCCTTCCTCTCGGACTCCTCCTTTAAATTGACCCTCGATTCCATTCAAGCTGTTCTTCCCCCCTCCCCTATATCGCTCCTCCCTCTCACTTGTGCTGTAGTTGAAGTAGCCGGAGTTTAAAAAAAAAAAAAAAAAGATCCTGTTTCCATTCCCCACTGATGACGATTGCAGCGGTGCACGCACCGAGACCGTGCAGTTTTTTAGCCCATATCCCCCGGCCCGCCTTCCGTTGTTCGCTTAAGCATTTCTAGTGTCGCTTGTAGGATGCGATGCCTTCTATTGGGCCAACCTGAGATTTCTTTTAATACATTAATGTGCAGAAGCACGTACGGCCACTCTAGCTGCGTGACAGCGGCAGACTTGAAGGCACCTCGTATTTTGCGTAGTCGCGCGCCAAAGTTCTTTTCACCTTTGATAAGCCAGGCATTGAAAGGTACTGAGGTCGGGAGGATGCGGAGGCGGATTTGCAAGTGAAAGTAATACAGAAGTGCTTAGCATCATAAAAGGACAGTTGACAGAGGTGCACAAAGCCCAGCTCGTCTTTGATAAGGCCTAAGAAGCGCGAGGTTAATTTAATAAGCATGTCAGAGCCGGCTGCACAATACATCAAAGCTTCTGTGGGAAATGGACGGTATGTTTGTGTGCGGGACAGGCTTGCTCGGGCAGCGTGAGGAGGAGCGAAGGCACATCCCGCACTGCCCGGGAGCCTGCAGCTCGTCCTCCAGGAGGGAATGTGCTCCAGTGCTGGGTGGGTGCCCAAAACTAGCAAAGAGCAGACGAGTTCATAAACGGATGTCTCTAAATAATGAATGAAAGTCAGTTCATAAAGAACTCAAATTGTGTGTAGTGGCTTTTCTTACCTCAGCAGTTTATCTTCCTCGGCAGTCGCCCAAGTGGTAGGTTCCACCATGGTGGACCTGTGCATAGACGGAAGGGTTAAAACTACTGCTAATCTTCCAGGAACCTGTGCGTTGTCACTTCACTCTCAGACACAGGTAGGCCGTAACAGATTATTGCCTCCCTTGTGTGTCCTGTCTGTGAGTCAACTGGAATGCTATGTCCACTAAGTATGGTGCGGTGGCAATTAACTATGTACTGTTGCAATCTTTGTGTAATACTTCATCATTCCACGGTCAAATCACAGAAACACGAGTAGTCATGTTAGAGGCTACCCCGTGTTCGTGTGTATGGCTGGTACTCCTGGTTTTTGGTGTGAATGCGTGCCTTGTTTTGGGTGTGGTGCATAAGGTTTCTTGGGTGTTTAACTCGTGTCTTGGCAAGCTTGTACCTGCACGGAGTCATCAAGGAAGGCAGAAGAGTGCGAGACCGATGTAGTTGCGCTTGTGAAAAACATATATTCCTCTTGTTCAGCTTGTGCCCGGTGGAGGCTCTTGTGTTTGAGAACCACCGCATGACTTGAGATGGTTGGGACATCCTTGTTCGCGCTGTGAGCAAATTCCAGAATTGAGCAGTATTTACTGACTATTATGAGCTGTTCAGGCAAGAATTCCTAAATTAACTGATGGTCTAAAGGATCACTCTAATCTTTGATCATATTCAACAGTGGATGGCTGAAAATTGGCTAATCCTTCATGATCAGAAAATTGAGTTTCTATATACAAGTTCATATCAGACCTTAAAGAGCCCATCCAGTGTAGCAATATACATTTCTCTTTGCCCACTCTTGCATCACCAACAAATTGTCATTCCAGTGTTTGTGTTTGTCAGCTGGGGTTTTGGAATCTACTCTGACTTCATTGACTGGATGGCCTGTTTTAAGAAACATCAGAGAGACCGATGCTATGATGTTTGATAAGGTCGACATAAAGTCAAAACCCTTCCAATGCTCTTTGAGTTTTTACCAATTGATAGACCTGCACGCCTCAAATGTTGTGGCCTCTCAATATGATCTC
Organism: Calotriton arnoldi; assembly: GCA_963921515.1. NCBI lineage: Eukaryota > Metazoa > Chordata > Amphibia > Caudata > Salamandridae > Calotriton > Calotriton arnoldi. The sequence continues at coordinate 1,461,298 of CAWUFW010004654.1, forward strand.
GAACATAGTCCGCTGTCCCGCAGTAACCCACAAAGGGGGCAAAGATAGCAGGTAATATGCTTGAGCCCAGGTGGGTTGCTCCAACTTACTAAGGGTCAGAACTGCCAAAAAGTACTCGGCCAAGCTCCAGGACTTTCAGAAAGCTGCAGTGCAAGTGGATTCCAAGATCGCTCGTTTGTACGATGTTTACTCAAGACAAACTCTCAATTGTTCGCAAGTCAAGAAGAAGATGGAATTTAAGACCCTCTCCTTGATCCATGATGCAACAGATGAAAATGATCCATTGAACTTAACAGTGGTACCTTACACACTCATATGAACTTTAGAAACCAATGGGAATTGTTAGTGTCTCCCAAGTTCAGTAAAAGCAAGACGTGGCTGTGATTTTTAATCTTAGGCAGCAAAGCTATGAAACAATTTACTGGGCCACGGCTGTCCCCTTTCCAACTAACTTGATTTGGGAGGTGGTGTCTTTTCGTCATAAATATTAAGCACTTGGGTGTATGAGTCTTGAGCACTTTATAAAAATCCTTGATTGGTTGGTTGATTTAGCAGAACCTTTCTGGATCTGGGGTGTCCTTCTTTGGCAGTAAGTTTAAAGTTTCAATCCTAAAAAGTCCGTTCTAGTACTGTGTGGCATGGTGGGCAAAGCAGGCTACCAGTGGAGACCTCAGTGGAGGTGGGGGGGTGATCTCATGATATGAGGCCTAGAAGTTTTTGAGCAGCCACATTCTGGATCCACTGGAGACAGAGATGAACGCTGCACAGAAATAGAGACCACTATCCGGAAAGAACCAAACCAGTGGTGACCTACACCCTGTGATGGAATCTCTTGTATGGAAAATGCAGTGCAGTTTGATTAGTGCAGAATGAGGATTGGGTCACTTGGTTTACATGCAGAATAAATATATCAGAGTCCATGATGAATACCATGTTTCTCAAATTGGTCAAAGATGCTGATCGTGGTCATTGTTCCTGGAGGAGGAGTCCTGTGGGATAGTAGTTGCTCCAAGTTCTACCAGTGTGCATCGTCCATTTTTGATTACTTAACCTTGAGGTGGTTGCACAACATCCAGTAATTTGCTGATTAGAGGCTAGGGCCTAGAGCCCAGTAACACAGTTTTTGAGGGGTTTTCCCACTGTAAGGTATCTTGGTGTTGTAGGCATAGTTATAATAGGAAAAGTTGACCATCTCTGATCAGGTCCTAGAGGGGATTGATGTATTCGTTGGAAATGAGATAAAAGTATTTTGACTCCAGGGAATACACTCTGAAAAGGTTCTTTATTGCTACCAGCTTATTATTAACAGAGGCCTGACTCCAAGTTCTTTGTGTTAATTTTAATCCAAGCAGCTATTTGGCTGCGGAATGTACCAGAGACACGGATGCATTCAGTAGCGTGCATCAACAGCATTTGTTTTTCATGGCTAGATCTACATAATTAAACATTAAAAATACTTTTATGGATTCTTATATAAAATGCTATCACAAGAAAAAGTTCTCACGTCTTTCTCAACCAGACTGAGGCTCGAATCTACAAGTCAGAGTTTGAAGTGAAGGCTGAAGAACAGTCTATAGTTCAGTTCTCATCATTTATCTACCATCGTCACTTTAGAATATATAATTTCATATTTAATTTATGACTTCACCGATGGGTCAGCACGTTTCAGCCTTCTACAATGATTCAAAATGCTGCCTCGGGACAATAAGTGGGGACCTTGGGAAGCACCCGTTTAGTTTCCCTGATTCATGTAGCAGTACTTGAACTTGCAGCTAAGATTCCCTTACCTCCCCAGCCTGAGGCAGTCTGTATAAACCAAACCAGTGCTGTTGGCTTTGTTAATATTAAGTCAGCCACTCTGTCTATTGAGTTGGCCAAATTGTGCACCAACTTTATGGACCGTTTTTCATAAGAACATGATAGAGGTGTGAACAACTTTGTTATAGGAGCTTCATGGCTACATCTTCCCTGAGTGCGTAATAATTTGTTTCTTCGCATGAAAGTTAATGACTTGTGGGTCAGTGGTAAATAATTAGACTAGGAATGATAGCTAAGGTTTTTGGAGGACAGTAGGAGGCCAGTTGCTTTAGGCGGGTTCATGGAACAGCAGGTAACTGGAACGCTTCCACTCTATTTGCTGATTGTATACTTCACAGTGCTGGTGGTCTTTCTGTGGTTTGTGATCTGTGTGTCTAACGGAAACCTAAGTTTTTCAAATTTTTGCTGTATGTATTTTTTTTAAATAACGATCACAATGCTTTTATCTGCTCTTCTGATGTACGTTTGGCTCTCCTTTTGATGGCTTTTGCTGTACAAAAGGCTTAACTTCACTAGAGGGGCTGGTGGGTGCAGAAAAACAGAAAGAAGACTGCAGTACTTTAAAGGAACAAAAGAAGTCCAGACAGAGGTACATGTAAAAAGTAGCAAAATGTTTGTGTTAGATACCACTTTAAGAAGTATGGCAAAAGGATGAGGGGGCAAGAAAGGTGAGTAAGGAAACCTGGAATACGCCTGGATGTTTTACTAACGTTTTCCTGTTCTTTAAACTTAGTGGCAGCAATCCCGACCAGTGTCCACATCGAAAAACGAGTAAAAAGTTTGTATAAGCTATGTAAGTGTACATCACCTCTCTGACTTCCAGAGATCACCAGTGTTTGGGTCGAGATTAAAGTGTTAATCTTTTTTCAGACCTTCAGAGAAAGAACATGTGTGTTATTATAGGGAAAAGATAACCACATAGGTGTTGAGGAGTTGGGTGGGCGGGGCCTGAGTGTGCGGCTGAAAGATGGACACATTTTATATATGCAGATTGCACCAAAGAGATTCGTGAATCTACCCGCACAGCACAGCACTGACAGGACCTTTACAAAGTCTGTGGGAAGTTCTGTGGGACCAGAGGGGAAATTCTGGAAAATCTGCTGCCGTTTTCGTGTCGTATTAAGTTTGGGTTGAGTTTGTACGAACCACAGGCATTCCCACCCCGAGAACTGCACCACACAGACGTGGAGAGCAGCACTCTGGGAACTTTCCTCAGCAGTTTCAGTCTCTGTGTCAGGTTGACCTTTTCTCAGCTTTCCTAATCAGGGCAAGGATTGGAAGTTGCAGAAGCTGTATGGTGCATAGTTGTATATTAACACCGTCTTGTAGAGAGAGTTCATTTTTCAACTGACATTTTTTCTACTTAATAAAATTAAGGTATATTTTTAATTCCGATTATTTTTTGATGCTTGAGATGGGTACAGAATTTGATCTTTATTTTTTATTCACACCCACCCCCCCCTAGTTTTACACTTTCTTTTCTAATGGTTTTTAAACAACACCTCTGCAGTTTTAGAGCTGCTTCTGTGTCTACCATATATTTTTTATTTCACTATGCTTGTTTATTCCTACCTGTGTGACCGCAGCCTATGCTACTGAAGCGGGAGATAATGTTGCTTTAAATAGGCCCTTTGCCCCTCTCCTTGAATAGTGCATGTTTGGTGGCTCTCCTACTATGAGGGAGAACCCAACAATTTCTCGAAAAGCATGCTGGTTTGTTGAAAATATGTTCACTCTTTAAACTCCATAACTTGCTTTAAAAGTTGAGTTTTTCCCCCCAAATCTCTAAAGGAGCGATTGTAACAAACTTGCTCTCTGCTCTGTTCACCAGTGAGCAAACCTTCAGATTGAGTGGTGTAAAACAGCAGTGAGAGTTTGCAGAACTTTCATAGATGTCATTACACTACATTTCATTTCGTCTGGTTCTGTGTTCACAGCCCCTAACAGCCTATGGGTTTCAAACTGCTTATGTGTCAGTCCCGGTCTTTTATGCAAAAGCCAGAGCTCCTCACTGAGTCCAAACCAGGACCAAAAAAGCAAAACATTGAAGTTCAACAGACGGATCCTTACAGCGTTTGAGAGAAGTAAGATTGCAGTGGTTCTGGATGTATGTCTTTATCAGTGTGTATTTGAGACACACTTACTCTTCTTTCTTCCATGATGGTTGGGTATGTGGTGGTTGTGTGAAATTACGGGGGGGGGTTTGGCTGTCTGTCATCTAGTGTGTGTGTGTGTGTGTGTGTGTGTGTGTGTGTGTGTGTGTGTGGGAAAACTTGCATTGCTTCTGATGTTCTTGATGGGTTTTTCAGGGGTGAGGGTGAGTGGGTGGGTTGGTGACTGTCATTTGAGGGTGTGTATGAATGAAGTTGGATTGTTTCTTCTACTGTAAGTGAAGGGGTTGTGGTGTCGAGAGGTGAACTTGTCCTGCCTCTGCAGGTACTGTGCCTGATTTGTGCAAGAGATCATTTTACCATATTCTCGAGCATGTGCAGTATTTGAGCCAGTGCTGTGCATATTTGCCTTTGTATGAGGGAGGATGGATGTGGCCTGCTTTAGAGACTGTAGCATCTTTAATTGCGTGAACCCTGCACCCAGAAGCCTGGTGCACAGCCACAGCCTTCCGTAGCAGATGTGATGGGGAAAACACCATAGCGAACGAGTAGGACACTGGGATTAATAAAGAAACCGTACTAGAGCGCTGCCAGATAAACTGAAAGGGAGAGTGAGAACGGAGCCTAATGAGCCAAGAGGCTCAGTCAAATGGCTCTGGTCCCCAGTGAGGCCAGTACTAATAATAAAACAGGATACACAAATTTGGCAGACAGCTAATAGGCTGCAAAATTGAGAGAAGAGCTTTTCTATGCTGCAGCAGATCTCTGGGATGTTCAGAGGCTCGATGCATTGCCCAGGAGTGAAATGATCTTTGATTCATCCCCATGGCACCAAAGGGTTTTAGGGGCCAACGAGCTGTTGTCTGTAGAAGCTGTTGACCAGTGGCGGAAGACAAAATGATGGGGCCCCTCAGCAGAATGTGGTGAGGGGCTCTGAGGCTCGCATATCTCCCTGATATTCATAGGGCCTCCTGAAGGGTGCCCACAGACCTGCAGGAGCTGCATGGATCTGTGTAGGAAGGTGGAGTTTTCTGTGGTGATGCGGATTAGGCTTCACCGTACAATACCCTAAAGATGGTCCTTGGATTCACAATAATAAATCCTTAGCTCAGTCCTGGTAGAGTGGCAAAGAGCAGTCCGGCTTTATTAGAGGAACATGTGTTAAGCATTTCAGAGTAACAACATGGAAAATAAGTAATTGACACAGCTCAAAAAAAATCTGACACCAATTTATAAAAATAAAGCAAATTTTTATATAAATGTAGACACCAAAACGAAGTGGGCGTTCTTCTCTGATTATGTGACTTGACTGGTGCTATACAATTGAGGGCCAAAATTATCCACTGGTGATAGCCTTCTGAGCGAGGCCTCTTCCAGGTTCTTCTATGGAGGTGGGGGATTTTGAGTTAGAGAGGATCCTAATGTTTCGGAAGAAATGGTATGGCGGGGACGAGAAGGTTTGGGGAGATTTGATCATAGCTGGCTTGAGTGCGTCAGCAAGAGGTGTAAGAGAGAACATAAGTCAGATGGTCTGACCAAGTTAGAGGAAGAGATGGAAGTGTATTTATAAAAGGATTATCAGAAAAACTCCATCTAACAAATGACCTGCAGTGTTAGTGGCACCCTTGACCAATTTAAAAAAGGCAAAATTCTTCCTCGGCTGTACAGACCAGGTAGCCCTCCCTAGAGGTGTGACTAGCCTTCTGGAGATTTTCATCTCCTGAATACCTAATTTTCCCACCTGCCCAGGTGCAAAAGTGCCTAAGGGCAGGGGGAAGGCTGTTTCCTCCTTTGGGAGGTAGCCTGGTTGCATATAACAGGCTGTGAAGTCTTTGAAGCTTTCCGCTTGATGTGCCACTTCACTAGCCATCGTGTCAGAGAGGGAGGTGCGACCTCCTTCCCGTCCAGGCCATTGTTTCTGAATCCTGGGAGAGTTCACACCTCCTGGCAGCGGGCCAGATTTGTGTCTTGGCGGCAGCCAGAGCTCAGGAAGGCTGGGGCAGCCAGGTGGACAACCTTTAAGATAGCCACCTGGGTGCATGCCACATCGTCCTCAACATGAGATTCATGTCGGGAGTGATGAGGCATGTTGTATGATACCAAACATGACAGATTTTGGTGTTACAATAATGGAGCTCCCAAACTCTGGTTTTCCCGGGTGCTAGCCAATATTATCCTATGGACCTCTTATCGCTTATAGTAGCCTTTAATGGTAAAGGCCACTATATGGACATATAAACTTGCACTTACATGTCTTCACCTTTAATATAATGTACCCCGTCTCCTGGGCCCAGGCAGCCTTCCTTAGGGGTCACTGGCATATATTAAAAATAGTGCATTGACTTTGCCACACATGGTGAGGTCAAAGTTGAGTTCGAGCAGTTTTGCACTCCTTCTGCAGTCTGCAATTTCAGGCCTGCTGTAATCAGTTTACTTGGGTCAATCAGGGTGGCACAAGCAGTGCTTTGGGCCCTGGTGACCCCTTTAACACCCATGCCCTGGGTACCACTGGTACCATATACTAGGGGTTTAAAGTCCTTTAGGATTACCAATTCACATGTCTCATTTTTAGGTAGAGCACACTGGCACTGGGACCTGGTTAGCAGGCTTCAGTGCACTGGAGTTGAAAACCAGCATCTAGTACCAAATGGGTGGCAAAGTTGGGTGGACATCTGCAAAAAGGCCTCTTTTCATACAGTCTGCATTACTCTTCTGGCTTGTTGTTGTGTCCCTAAGGGGAAAGTATTATCAGGCCCGTTTCCGAAGCTGGTAGTGCAGCAAAACCCTCCTTTATCCATGATCAGCTGCTGTACAAATTGCCTTTGCTAATTCGGCCATATCAAGGTTTCCTGGAGAGTTCTCCTCTTCATTGGGTATAGCCTCCAGTAGTGATAGTTTTATTCATAACAAAGAGATGTGCACCATTCTTATTGAGCACTGCAATTAAGTTCTCTTTTTAGCTTCTCTATTGTTTTTCCTAAATCCTGAAGTTATAGGAACCAGCTAGCAGTGTCATTAGTGAAATTGCATGTGTTCCATGCAGGTCAGAGTGTTCAGTAGTCTGCCTGAGATAAAAGGTTGGGCTTCCAACACATCACTGTCTGCAGGGTAGCAAAGTTGAGGCCCAGCTCCTGGGGGCGTGAAGGTAGAACTGGATACAATGTAAAATAATTAGGAAAACAACAACTATGAATGAGTGTTCATGCAGGTATTATTATCTGAAAATGAATACATCTTAAATGTACACTTTAATTTCAAAGTAAAAATAAGTGAGGACGATGGTAGTGTGGAGTCTCTAACTCTGATCATTGAAGAGATTGCTGGAAATATCTTTGGGATTATGAAACCATTCTGCAATGTGCCTGCAAGCTTGGATTCTGGTTCAACGCGGCAATGATCTTCAGTGAGAGTTCAGCAAAGAATTGCTTCAAAATGCTAAGTCTTTACCTTGATACCTTTAAGGTGCTGAAGACGCATAGATGTTAGGCATACAAATTTCAAAGTTTCCCTTGGGCACTCAGTACCGACCCTCTCCCAAAAATATAGACTGCTTGTTTTTTAACTTCTTAGGGCAGTGTCTGATTCGTAGAAGGGCAGTCTCCGTGCTACAGCCCACCCTGAAGCCTTATTGGAAGCCATAAAGAAGCTTAATCTGAATCAGTTCGGAAGTTGTCCATGTTTTCCTGATATGCTCTGAGTTTTTTATTTTTTGGGGCATGAGTGACATGACCAATTTTTAGCTTGCTAGGAAGAATTCCATAGGAGAGTGAAGCATTTATCAGGTTGCTCCGGAATGGCAACTTAGATGAGCTGATGTCTTCGATAATGGTTGCTGAAATGGAGTTTGTGAAGTGGAGGGACGGTATAGGAAGCTGGCTTTCTATATAGTGTACTAAAACAAAGTACACTGCGCGGAGGGTCCAGTGGGTCTCCCATTTGCTTTACAGAGACTAAAGTAGATCATATTAACACTCTCTTTTGTGTTAGTGTGAGCGAGCAGTTAGGCTTATCAAAGGGTAGTGCTAAGCATTTGTTGTGCTCACAGAGGCAATAAATGCGACACACACTCAAAGAATAAATCTGAGACCAATTTAGAAAAATAACACTTCTTTTTGTATGGATTTTGAACTCCAGAACTTCGTTAAAGAGGAAGTACAGTTTTCAATAGAAATATGCACAGGTAAGTGGAACATTCAAACCTGTGTACTTTTACACACAATGCAGTCCTATGGGAGGAAAAGTGAAAGATTCATAAAGGTAGGTACAGTCTGTTTCAGGGGTTCACTTTCTGGGCTGCAATAGTAGTGGGCCTAAGTTCAAAGTACTACCAGCAGTTCTTAGGGAACCGCCCGGGTTCTATCGGGAACATGGTGCTGGTGAGGCTAGTAGCTGAAGTGCTATGGAGAAGGGGGGGGCACCTAAAAAGAGGTTGCACAGGGGGACTTGCGGGCAAGTCCGATGGCTCCCATCGGGTACTCAGGTCGCAAGGGGTCTTGGAGCACGAGGGCACAGCAGGTTTGTCGGGGCCCCGGCCAGGAGGAGAGTGGGGCGGTCAGGGAAAAGCAGCTGGAAGAGGCGAAATCAATGCAGCTGGGCCACTTTCTAAGTGGGTCTCAGTGATGCTGACGTCCCTCGATGGCTGCTTGGTCCTGTTACAGTGATAATCCGGACTGGACTCTCACAGCTGGTGTTTGGTGCAGGGCGTCTGGCACCCCGGGGGTTGGTACTGCACAGCTCCGGTTGGTCCTGGTGTCTTTATACTTGGTGGGGAGACAGATCTGACCTTCCAGAGCACGAGTACCTTCTCCTGGTCATCTGCGGCATCGGGCGGGCCAGTGAGCTGTAAGTCGGTGGACCGGACTCTGCTTGTTGGTGCCTGCGGACTGCAGGGGAGTAGCTCCTCTACTCCAAGGGAGACATTCGGTGTTTGTCAAAGTGCTGGCAGGCTACCCAAGGCTTTGGCAGTTCTCCAGCTCACAGGATGAGTCACTTTGCTGTGATTGTCGAGAGAGGACTGAGGCTGGCAGGGTTTCGTGCCAAAGTCCTGCTGCAGTTCTCGCCAGACAGTGACTCTTCTTCGTCCTTTTTCTGTTGATCAGTCGAATGGGAGTTCTTGGGTTTAGGGATGCCACCTAAATACTCAATTTAAGGGCGTTTATGGGAAGTGACAGGTAGTAGCCAATGGGTTAACTACCATACGGTGTCTACACCCTCTGTATGACCACTTCCTGTAGGAAGTGGGCACCCACTTCCTGTAGGAAGTGGGCACAACCCTGACCCTAGAATGCTAATTCCTGCCAAAACAACATGGAGGAATCTGAAAAGTGGGGCCCACATCAGCTGGCCTTTCCTAGGGGTTGTACTGGCTGAATGTGGGCACACCTAATCTAATTCAATTTCCTGTCTGTCTTGCTACCATAAAGCGGGGTCAGGACGAGGGCGGGGGGCACCTCCACTATCTGTGGAGAGGCCCGGGGTTACATAACAAAGGTGGCAGGGCCTTGGAAGCTTCCCGCCCTGGAATGGCCATCCTGCTTGGAGATGTGTGCACCTCCACCCAGAGCAGGCTATGTTCCTGACCTCTGCGAGCGAAGGCTCTCACCTTAGGAGGTCAGAAACATGTCTTTGGTGGCTGACTGGTTGAGACTAGTTGGTCAACACACTAGTCGTCAGTAGGTTTTCAGGGGGCACCTCTTAGGTGCCCTCTGCGAGCATTTATTAATAAATACAGAACTGGCATCAGTGTGGGTTTATTAAGATGCAGTGTTTGGTACCAAACACCTTGGGGTACAGTGAAGCCCTCATGTAGCTGGGGAACTCGTAATCACGAGTGTCCAGCCCAGGTACTCGTCATGGATTCCCTGCACGCTCGTAATATCTATGGGTGAATTTAGATACCACAGGAACACATTCACTCAGGCAGATGTGCCTACACATAGGTATAGTGCACTCTGCCTTCGGGCTGTAAGGCCTGTCTTAGGGGTGGCTTACCTATACCACATGCAGTGCTTGGCTGGCATGTCACACAAGGATAAATGCCATGTCGACTTAGGCTTCCTCTGCATCAAGACAAGCAGGGTGCAGTGGCAGTTTGCATGAGCTTGGTGAAGGGTCCCTTAGGGTGGCAAATTCTTGCTGCAGGCCTTGGGGTCCCTCTTTAGTTCCAATGCCCTACGCTCCAGGGGTACTACTTACTTGGGACGTACAGGGATCTTAAAAGGGTGCCAATTGTGGAACCCTGGTGGAAAGAACACTGGTGCTGGGAACCTGGTTAGCAGGAATCCGGCACACTTTCAGTCAGAGTTGCACCAGATACAAGGCAAAAAGTGGGGAGTAACCGTCAAAAGAGGCACTTTTCTACAGACGGTCTTAGCTTTACTATAGTCCCATACTCTGCTGGGGATGACTTCTTTTAAAAAAGAACAAATTGCTTGTGTTTTCTTAACGGTATCCAGGTTGAATTATGGCTCATATAGCCAGATGTGGGATGTTTCAAACAATTCTAATATTTCTTTTAAAAATCTTTCTTGGACATTTGATACAGGAGTGGTAGTGGATAGGTTTTAGTTGACTTTTGATAATTTTGAAGAACTTTTTCCACCTATTTTTGGCTCCATTTATCTAATTTCTGATGAGTAATGTTTTGGACTCGTATCGTCTTTGTATTTTCGTCTCTTTGAGCATAGTTTGTGTAGATTTTCTACTGAGGGATTGCAAGTCATGAGCTTTCCTTTCATTGTTTAGAAGCTGTGAGAACCACTTTGTTGAGATTTTAGATTTCTTTCTTTTTAGTGTCTTGAGGCCTAGCTTATCCATGAGTCTTGTGATACTTTTAGAGTATTTGTTAGTCATGTTCTTTACATTTTGCATGTTTGGGATGCACCGGAGAGCCAAGAGGAGTCTGGATGATAGTCTCTGTATTAATGTCCTTCCAATTCGGGACCTATAGTTTGGTTTTTCTTTGTTGTCCTCAGGTCTGTTCTTTTTTTAAGGCTAGAAAGTGGAACAGATACCTCGTATGCAATTTCAACATATATTAGTTACTCCCTTTAACCCTCTCCTCTGCTTCAATGGCTTTTGTTATGACAATGTTTTGTGCCCAGTTGTCTTTCAGTTGCTTAAATAGTGTACTGTATTCAATCTGGATGACCTGCAAAGTATACAAATCGCATGAGAAATCACCCTGACAACAATACGAAACCTTTCTAGAACCACGTTCTTTAAAACGCTTGTACTTCATTAAGTGGGGAAACGTCAAAAGATCAATATTATCTGCACAATTAGTGTAGGGCAGCTGGGTGGATTAAAAATACTGCTGGATTTTTAACTCCAGTGCGATAAATGTAAGGAAAGCGTAACTCTCCGTATGTTAACCGCTGCTCTCCCTTGACTAAACGGAGCTGTATCAGTGTAAGCCATACACCTCAATGCAGATTATAGATTCAATTAACAAGACAATGAGGTTGTATGGAGCTTGCAGGCTCCCTGGGAGGCAGATCTATGACGTCCCTCTTGGCTGCAATCCATAGACAGATTTTACATTTCTTGCTTTGCAATTCTGTGAACACAATTTCACTGCAAAGGGTGAAACGGTTTATGCCGATACTATGTTAAGGCAGCTCCTAGAATGAACGGAGCTGGTAGTTTTTTCTTTCATAGTGCTTGGTGGTGGTGCACACCCTGGCTCGACTGTGGCTTGTGATTCAAATGCAGTGCCTTGGCTGCACACGGATAAAACTGGGACAAGCTTGCATAGGCTCTCACCTGTAGTAGTAGAGCCAGGTCGAGGCCAGGTCAACTGAAGGGGTGAAGACTAGGATTTGGGATGTTTAAAATGCACGTCCAGATTGGTCAGAGTCATAAAAATGACCTTGTGGTGCATTGGATTCAAGAAATGGAAGTAGGAGTGCGGCAGGCGCTGCAGCACCCCCAGGCCTGGAGACAATTCAGAAAGATAATAGGAAGCATAGCAGCCCTCCAGTCAGTTTCTTTTCTCAGCAGCAGTAGTTTTTTTTTCTTCAAATCCAGAGAAAGACCAATTCTAATTAATGTGACCCCAGAAATCGATTTTGAACAAACCACTGTACATTGTCATGTATATCTAGGTTTACATTGTGGCTTCAGAACGAGATCATTGATAACTTGTCACTCTTGTGATCAGGTTCTGTAGGGGATGAAAACATATGGTATGGGAAAGGCTCCAGCGTTAAAAAATAGCTTCACTCTTAAGGTTTACAAATAATTTTAAAAAAATGTGGCTCATTTACTACTTTTACCTTGAAAACAAGTTTCGAAGAAGGGTGGGGAAAAAAACTGCATAATTATGGGCTAAACACACACTGATTTATTAATGGCCTCTAATAAGTATTTCTTTTTTTAATAAAATATTGAACAATTTATCCAGCTATTTTAGAATATTTCACCATAAGGCACCATTTAAACATATTTTTGCAAAAATGTCTGGACTACCATCTCATCTGCCTCGTTCCTCCCACAAATGCATGCTCCCCGCTTAGTTTTTAGGGTCTGGCTTGACATTGAAGCTGTTGCCAGACAATTATGTAAGAATCACTAGCAAAGGGACTTTGGCTCTGCCCACATGGTGGGAGCCAGGAGTACAAGTTTTGATTGGACAGAAGCTGTGTGCTTCTGCAAAAAAAGGTCTTGCCCTCCACACAGCTGTGGTCATTTGGTTTATTTATCCAGCTGCCTGAGCTTGAACTTTCAAGGGTCACACACGTGCCATTGCAATGCTATTAAAGTGTCTTAGATAAATAGATAATTGATGGCGTTTTTGGCTGGCAGTAGCACAGATGGGAGGACGGCAGTTAACATACATTGATTTTTAGGTCTGGCTTGACAGTGCATTCATTCATAAGCATAACCTATTGACATTGCCAATGCTTGTTTGCTGCACTCGCTCATTCAAGAACACCAGGATTTTGTAGAACGCCTATAATTTTAGTGAGCGGATGGCCCTGCCAAGCACACCAGTCAGAAAATTGTTCCAGCACCACTAACAGGAATGAGGTATAGTGCGGGGCATTGAGGCCCTCCTATTGCTGAATTTCTGTACTACTCTGTCATCTGTGAACTGCCACTGTGGCTTGGGGGAATCACTCCTTGGTCTCCCAGACCGAAAACTTATAGACTTAGATGCATTTTCAAATGGACACAGATGTTTAAAGGGCCTTTATTAAAGGGCGTCACCGGACTTTACGTGGGGAGGGGATCAGTACACTCCTTGTCTGTGGTACAGCTTGCTGTTTACCTAAAACCGATTCAAACAGATCCACCAGTAAGTGAATCCATGTCGGACTGCCCCCACGATCCTCTTCCAGGAGATTACTTTAGGGTAGGGTGGCTTCTTCCAGCAGCGTCCCGAGGCTTTGTTTTGTAGCTTTTGGAGTGAAATAAGCAAATGAGCCTCCAGAAAACACAACACCACAGGAAGGGAGAGCCGCTGTAAACCGTGCCCATCTCAGAAAGCAAGGTAAATTATAATTCAAATTTTTGCCAGATAATTCATTAGGTGCAGGACCTTCACTGGGCTGATTGAGGCATTTTCAGTTTTCGGTGTGGTGAGGACCTGGATGAGGTGGATTAAAACGTGTGCAACTAACACACATTGATGATCTTCATTTTGACATTTGATTCAGTTGTAAACCTTTTTGATTATCCAGTGCCAGCACTCTGGGCAAGAGTTCAAGGAGTTTGAAATTGCGCACCACAAAAGGAAAGATTAAAATAGCCTTGTGTTCCACTTGCAGAGGGGGGACGTTATTATATACGGAAGTTCATCCCTTTCAACACAGACACTGCCCAAAAGAGCTCCGATAACCCTGTCAATCTGGCTGGCTCTGTCATCCATATGCACTCGGGAACACTGTGTCCAGCCTCTGTCTTGAGCATCGATGCCCAGGACAGATGAATCCATCAATGAGGTCCGACGCCTGGATGACATCTTCAGGCGTTCAAGGGAGCCAGAGCTGGAACTTGTTGCAACATTTCTCTCTGCTGTTATCACATAAGAGTATTCAATGGAGAGCCCAGTCCAGTAGCAGAAATAAGCCTTTGCTTCCCTTCTCTATGGTTACCGATAGGCAAGTTAAGGCCCTCTCAGAGCTGGCTACCCACAGACATAGCCATGTCCAGATTTCCATCTTCCTGATCTTCACTCTAAAGCTGTATTTTCTATCTCCGAACTCGATCATCCGACTTGAGATTTTGCAGTCTGGATCCCTTCGCATTCCCCATTGACATAATGCCGCTTTAGCGACTAAGATACTCAACTTGCAAGTGAACCACAATTTCAGTTCATGACATTAGATCATAGATTTTTTTTTTACCAACCATTTTATCATGGTTTTGCTGCAGAGCCTGAAGCTGTAAGGACATTTGGCAGTGTCAAAGGTGACGCTGCATTTGTTCACTACTTACCTGAATGCTAGGCACTTGATCTGATGTGCAAGGTTGGGCCCACAATGCCTGCTTCCCTAACAATCTTAGCTTTGTTCAGCAGTCCAGGCCTAGTTTATAGGACTTGATATGGAATTCAATTAGTGTGTAGTTGAGCAAAATTATTACGGGTGCAATGAAAAGGAATGTCCATCTAAGTTCAGTACTTAAAAATGATAACTACGGGTTCCAATACCAGCTGGTTTGGTGTACTGCATTGGTGTTTCTACTCTTGAACTTACCATTACTGTGGTTATTTGTAATTTCAGGGTGCAGAAATACCCTAGTATTTCTAGTTAGCCCCCAAAGCTACCCTGACAAATGGGGAATTACTATGGGAACTGTGATTACCGCACCCGGTTCCTCTGGTAATTTCCAATTTGCAGTAGATTCGTGTGAGAAAGTGCCTTTTTTGACATGGTTAGCTCCTCAGTTTTTGCATGGAACATGATGTGGTTTAGATTGAGAGTGCACAGGGTCTCTGCCAACCAGGTCCCCGTGCCAGAGCTCCTTCCCTAAAACTGTACCTCGATTGACCCATCAGACCCCCCTGTAAGTCCCTAGTAAATGGTACCCTGGTACCTAGGGCATTGGGACTGAAGAGGGTCCCCTATAGACCCCTCAACAAGGCCACGCCAGGGCTAAAAAAATCCACTCGCTATTGCGAGCCGGATTTCATCAGGACAAGCTATTTTTAGAGCCTACTCGCCCGTTCTGCTACTCGCCTGTTCTGGCGAGCAGACCACAGGTGTTCCTGCTTGCTCACGAAGAGTGAATGAGCAATAAAGATGCCTTTAAATCTTGCCAAGGGAACATGAAATCTTTGGTTTTAATGTCCCCGTGTTCTACTACTCCAACTCTCCTTCCTTGGCAAAACCGATGCATCCTTCTATTGACCTTCCTTCTTGCTCTTTCAACTGCACAGTACTTTATTGCCCCACTCCAAACCCTTCATGCCACTAGTGCAGTCCACAAAATACATGTCCCAGAACACATTCTCAGTCGTTTCCAGATTTTTTTCTTTTCTTTTAATAACCCCAAAGCAGATAACTGAACAAGGTCATTTTCCCAGAGATGAGCTGTTAGAATATCAGGACATGTCCTTCCAGCAGCTAAGGTAGCCAACCATGGCAGTAGCTGCCCCCATTTCATGCCCCCTCTAACCCACCACTCTATTCGAATTTCTGCTGAACTGAAACCTAGATTCCTCCTGAAAGGACGACTATCTGCCTGCTTCTCTGCTCTTTTCACAAACAAATGGCCAATAATCCAAACATAGATGACCTCCCACAGTCCCGCTACACAACCTGTAAACAGAAAAGAACAATGTGATTGCCAATAGGTGATTTCACAATGTTTCAATGCCCCTTGTATAACGTAGGCAACAATTGGATGACAATCTCCCCAGCTGTTAGACTTGGCATCTTTTGGCGTGTTTCCCCTGAGTTTTTGCTTTCTGACCTCCCGGTTTTGACTCTGTTTTTGCTGGCGTAGTGTTTCTGCGCACTTTTCTCACTGCTGATCAGTGGTAAAGTGCAAGTGCTCCTGTGGTAAATTTTGTTATGGATTGATGTTTCCATGATTGAATATTTGATTTACTTGTTAGTCCCTAGTCAAGTGCACTGTGTGCGCCAGGGCCTGTGAGTCAAATGCAACTAGTGGGCCTGCAGCACTGATTGTGCCACCCACGTGAGTAGCCCTGAAAAGGTAACTCGGACCAGCCATTGCGGAGTCTGCGCGCAGTTTGTAACTGCCATGTCGACTTGGCCAGTGCACACACTTGCCAGTCGCTCACCTTCCCTTTTCTTACACGTCAGCCACCCCTAAGGTAGGCCCAAGGTACCCCTGTGGGCCGGGTGCAGTGTATGTGAAAGGTAGGACATGCCCTGGTGTGTGTGGCATGTCCTGATAGTGAATTACGGACAATTTCGTTTTTTGCTATTGCAAGGCTACCTGTTCCCCATAGGACAGAATGGGGAGTTTGTTTATAACATCTTATAAACATAACTGGCCCGGGGAATTGGGTAGGAAAATAAAGTTTAGTATGCCTGAACTCAGAATCTAAAGATGCATCTTTTAGTGAAGGTGATTTTTACATTCTGTGTTTGAAAATACCACTTTTAGAAAGTAGGTATTTTCTTGCTCAGTCATCCCGTGTGCCTCTGCTGGAATTTGGATTGCCTGTCTGGGTTTTGGATGACAGAAGGCTGGGGAGCAGGAGTGGCTCCAGTTAGTCTAGGTGGGTCAGGAAAGGGCTGAATAGACCTGGGCTGCAATTGGGGAAGGGGGAGGAGATTTCCTTGCACCTCAAAGGGCCTGGTCTGCCTCTGACCATGCCGTCTCCACCTCCTGCCAGGAAGTCACACCAGAGAAGGCAGAACTGGTTCTGGCTGGGCACAGACACTCTCTGCCTAAGAGATCAAAGGATTTTGGGATATAAATATTGGGGCCCAGACCCCTGACTTTTAGAACTCTTGTGGACCAAGAAGACTGCCAAGAAGTAGAGCTGGAGAAGCTGTGAGGAGGAACTACCACATTGCTGTGTGCTTTTGCTGTGTTGGCTTGCAGTGGCTGCTTCTGTCTTGGGCAGTGAAAGGACTGGACTGAACTTTCTGCAATCTACTTTTGTGAGTTTCTCCAAGGGCTTGAGGTAGAGCTTGCCCCCTGTTCAAGAAGTCTCAGGAACAGCAAAGACTTCAAGCTCTTCTGCCCTCAGCACTGGGGACAGTGTGTTTTGTGCTGCAACAGAAGAAGAAGCAACCTGACGACGACGCTGCCGACTCAGTGTCCTGAAGGCACCGCAGAGGGCACCGCCACAACGCCGCACTGCGACCCTGGTCTCACCGACGCCGCCTGCTGACGCCGCCACCGAGCTGCTCCTCGCACCGTGACCTGTGGGTACCGCACTCCGCACCGCCTCGCGACGACGCCTTGCTATCCCCGACGACGCCGCACCACGCTGAAATCTACGCCGCTGCTTGCACCGTGGTTCGAGGGCACCGCTCATAAAGTTACACGACGCACCGCCCTCATCCCGCAGCCTTGGCCTACCGACGCCGGCACCATCGACTCCCGTTCGTCAGCCGACAACAGCGCTTCAGCAACGACGACGCTGCTTGCACCGCTACCTGCCAGCACCGCGACGAGCACCGCATTCCCTTCGCACCGCGACCCTGGTCTCACCGACGACGCCATCTGACGCCGCCACCGAGCCGCTGCTCGCACCACGACCTGAGGGCACCGCTGCACTTCGCACCGCAGCACCCGACGCCTACCGACGCCAGCGCTCCTGACTTCAACAGAGAGGAGTTCGATCTGCAACGCGTGTGACTTCGAGGGCTCCGACAACTCCTGCACCGACCTCCGGAACCGACGCCAGCGAACGCCGTGCTTTCGGAAGCTCAATGAGCGGTCGCCCGACGCCCTGCATTTCTAAAAGGTACTGTTTGTGGGTCTTCCCGACACCGTAGCTGGCCTGCGACGCCGCGGTCAGCCAGAACTGTTTGGATTTGTTTGTTCATGACGCCGTGATAGCTATCGACATCAAGGAACTGTTTTTCAAGCATATTTTGATAACTAAAGATTTTTAAGTACTGTATTGTGGATTTTTATCGTTTTTGGTCTGGTCTTAAGTATATAAAAATATTGGATATTTTTCTAAACTGGTGTGGTGTCCTTTTGTGGTGCTTACACTGTATTACTGTTGGTTATGTGCAAATGCTTTACACACTGCCTCTAAGATAAGCCTGACTGCTCGTGCCAAGCTACTAAGGGGGTAAGCAGGGGTTATTTTAGGAGTGTAACTCCCTTATCCTGACTAGAGTGATGGTTTCTGCCTGGCTTTGGCACATGCCCTAGCCTACCAAAAATCCCATTTCTAACACCAGCCATCTGACTTCTTCTAATGAAAGACCCAACCTAGCTGTTTCTACTACTGCACCAATCCGAAGAGTACCAAAATCCTTGTGTTTTTACCCCAACAGCGCTTTTCTTATCCCTGCTAGCAGCTGAATTGAAACAAGCCCGCCCAATTTCTTTAAACTTGTGCCACGCTTGAACTGGACACATGCTAGTTTCTATTCCATGGAAAATAACCCTCACTCCCTTCCCCTTCTGATATGTTTTAGATTTCTTCAAAAATAAACGTAGTGTTCCCTAGCCCTTCAACAACTGCCACCCTCAAACCCCCTTCTAAAACTGTGCCTAATATTTCTGAAACCCGAAAAGCACCAAAAAACAGCCACAACATACACAATTGAAAAAACCTCACTTCAAAAACTGACCAACATACTTCGGTTAAGCCTTGCACCAGTTTAACTAATCTCAGCATTGTCACTGGCTCTTGTCTGTGCTCCACCATCTTCTGTTCTTTTACCTAGCCGTAGAGAATCCTCCTCACCACTTCACCCACATCAGGAGCATAACCCCAAAAGAATTTGCCATAGAAACTCCTCCCTGCCAATTTTTGCTGCAATTGTAGTGACCAAAATGCCTTTTGCCACATTACTCATGGTAAACCTCACCACATACTATCTTTTGTCTGTCACTTATCCCTTGGCCTCTCCTAGCTGTCCCGCTGCCCATAAAGTCTTCCCAAGCTTGTCTATACTCTATCTTGGTACTGTGTGCAATGGAGTTCTCAACCAAATGCATTGCTCTAAATCTCGCAGCTTTCAAATCTCTTGTACCTTTGTCTTCTGCAGATCCGCTCCGGGCGCCAAACCACTGAATCTCTGCAATGTGAACGAGATAGAGTCTGCGATGTTATTGTTCACCCCAGACACGTGTTTGGCTCTAAATGTAATATTGAACATTAGACACCCGACAATGAAAATCTGTAATTACTTCAGCAATTTTTTATCATTTGCTCGTTGACTGTTTACCAAAGCTACTACTGTGCTGTTGCCCACATGAAATCTCTCAAAAACATCCTCCAAAACCTCCAAGTTTGCCCTTAAAGTCGCTAAAATTCTGACCCTAAGGTGAGGGAGCTGTATCCCTGCCATGGCAAAACCAAGCCGCCTGCAAAACGCTCTGCCAGCTCAACACTTCACTCAAATGTAAGGAGACCTAACAACTTATGCAACTGTTTTAACTGCGTCTTTTTGACAACAGTGGCTTCCTCCAGTAAGTGTATGATTTCTTGTGTTTTGGCTATAGGTAACCTAGCTTCCATTCAAATGGTAATCTTAATTCCCAGAAAAACCAAAACTGTGCTCAGGATTTTCATTTTTTTCTGATGCTAAAGGGACTGCAATCTCCTCAGCTAAGTTCTGAAAATTCTTTAAGGCAGCAGCACAAGACCCATCCCTCCCTTTCCTACAAATGGGAAATCATACAGGTAGTGTGAAACGAACTCATGACCTGACCGTGTTTTAAAACACTATTCAATAAATGTGCTGAATGTTTCTAAAAGCTTACATAATACTGCACATCCCATCGGTACAACCTTGTCTACATAACATTTCCCCTCAAACTGAATGCCCAGTTAAAAGAAATCAAAAGGATGTACTAACAGTAACCGAAAAGCTGATTTGATGTCACTTTTTGCCAATTCGGCCCTCGAACTGCAACCTCTCAGCAAAGCCATTGTCATATCAACAGAAGCAAATTGTACCGCTGTGTCCTCCTTCGCAGTAACCGACGCGCCTTCAAGCCACAATAAATGATAAATCAATCTGAATTCTCCTGGTGTTTTTTGGGGAACTACCCCCAAAGGTGAGACTATGAGCTCAGGCAAGGGCCAGTGGTTAAACAGGCCAGCCACGTAACCTTCAGCCACCTACTTTCTCAACTATCCCTTACTACTTCAGGCATTTCCTTTGCGGATCTCAAATTTTCTGCAAATCGTCTTTCTTGTGGGCCTTGACATCTGAGTTTGAATCCTTCTTTGAAACCCCACTTCAACAACAAAGCATCCTCTCTATTTGGATAAAATTCCAACCAACCGCACAATCGCCAATTTTAAATGGTTGAAAAGGCCTTTTTCGACCAGACTGAGTTGGTCCTCCACGCCATCTGCTCTATCCACTGTAGCCATGACTGGCTTGTTCCCCAAAGCACTGCCAGACTGCATGCCTACCGCCACATATCGTACATTCATGTTTGTACCTACATGGATTCCTGAGGAATAATCCCTGTTAAAGCTCTAACATGCGCCTGTGTTGGGTGTTAGAAATCTATCCCAGTACCGCCCCCATCCCCTTTGAGTGGGTTTACCAAGAAAGGGCCTAAATTGCACTGCCAAACCACTAGCTGTATGAAGTGTGGGTGGTGGGCGTGCCAGGTACATCTATTGAAGCCACAGCTCATTGTCGTCCCACCCCCCATGCTTCTCGGGCCTCAAACTCAGCCTCGCCCTGAATTCCTCATAATGCAACCAAGCATATCCCCTGAAGCCTATGTGACCTTTTCGTATAATGTCCTTGAATTTTAAAATGGAATCCCGACCTATGTAGATATTTTTCTTAGTATATGCTTGCCTATATTAAGATAGCTGATGTCCATATATCAATGCTTGTGGGCACTCTGGGTTGCTTCGCCAATTCCTACACTTCTTCCTTAGCCTGAATGTCCCTATGAAGTAGCTTAAGCACATCCACAAACTCATTTTTACTGATTTTGTCGTTTGTTTTCTGTGAAAGATACGCCCCCAGTGGCATGGCTAGCCCCATGTATGTTAACCGTTTGAAGACCTCTGTATTATCCTTGGCTTCTTCCTCGGCCTCTTGTGTTGCATTTCTTGCCGTGTTCCCTTCTTCACTGGACATACCCGTCGTCTTACATATTTACCTCTGCATCTGCAATTTCAGTACCAACCACTTTATGCACTTTTGTTACATTTGTGTCCCTTCCCTCAATGCCCCAGCAATCCCACCAATTTGACTCAATTGCATTACAAGCGCCATGGGGCGCTAGCTTGTCTCTTGCCGCGTATCATTCCCACTCCTCTTTGCGTCTTTTCTCCTGTCTCGGTTACAGCATGGCTCTTGTTACTAGGTATCTGAAAAACATCACTTCTAGAAAAGCTATTAGCCCCTCCCCTTTTCCCCCAATCTCCCCACAGCGCGCAGCCTCATGCTGATGCGGAATTTCGCCTTCTTCCAATTCTTCCTCTTCACCCTCATAATCCAATTCCAATGTTTCATACGTTGCCCATACATTTGCATCCTTCCTCTCACCCGGTCTCTCACCATCTCCAACACCACCAACATCCAATCAGTTTTAGACAATTTTGCGCTTCTGCGGACTCCATGTGCATCCCTCAACATCTGGAGGGTCGCACTGTACCTCTCCCTCCCTTCAGTCCTGTGTTCACAGGCTATGTATAACCTAACTGGGGGCTGCAACCTTCACCCAGGCTCCGAAACTGGCATGTTCCTAACAGTGTCCTTCAGGTTGCCCCAACCTGAAGGGGCTGTGGTCCTGTCCACTTTAAAGTACTGAGCTCCTTCACTCCTATCACCTGAATGTTTACCTGTAATCCATGTGAGAAGGTGGCCTGGTATATGCTGTCCACTAGTTATAGTGGGCACCTTGCACCAGTCCAAACGACCTTTATTGATGTTAGGTTTAAAGACAACCTTTATTGAAAGCTATCCTAGTGGTAGCTATGGAGAGCAGCCTTCAGGCTATTTGTTTTACCAGTCTATAACCTCCTGAATGGCTAAATGAAAGGAGACCACCCCAGGTATATATATATATAAAATATATGTATTTATTTCTAAACACACCCTACTAGTCTCTTTATGAGGCTAGAGGTCAAAGCACATATGTTACACTTCAAATATCCCAGTAAATTAGCACAATATACGATTAGCCCTAGGGGCGTACCAAACCATATATTAAGAAAGTGTTATAAGAACCACGACTAGACACAAGGCCTAGAGCCTGTAGAATCGCTGGGACCCCAAGGACCCACCCAAGGTAGTGACACAGGGGACCCACTGGGGACGTGTGCAGTGTGTGAACACAGCCGCGAGCTCCGTTAGCGTCTATGGGGAAAGTCGCGGTTAGAGTTTTAAAGTTTAGGGACACTTCGGAGTGGACTAGGACCAAACCCTTTTGGACTTAGAGGGTTCTAGGGCCAACACCCACAGGAGCACCGGAGTACTCGTGTTACCTCACCCAGGGAAGCCGGGTGCATAGGTGTCAAATGGTGTCGGGCCGCGCCGTCGTTTTCAATGGCCGCTGGCTGGAAGGTGCTGCTGCCGGGAAGATGCGAAGTGTCTGAAGAGATCCAAGCCTGGATCGAGGATGAGAAGAACCTGAAAGCAGAGGGGACCGAGTCTGGGTCACTAGCCAGTGACCAGGGGCACGATAGTCGAATGCCCACCAATGTCGGGTGCTTTAAGTTCGAAGAGGTGAAGATTGTCTCTGCAGGCACGAGGACCAGGAGGCGTCGACGACGACCAGGAGCTGGATTCGATCTGTCCCACGAAGGAGGTCGCTTGCTGTGGTGTCGGTGCCCGGATTGGACCAAACAAGCCTTGGCAACAGCAACCCACGCAGAAAGAGAACAAAGGCTTCGGTGCGGACCAGGGACCAGCGAGGGAGAGTCAGGGCAAGCCTGGAGCAACCAGGGAGGCCCGTTGAAAGTAGAGTTGTCCTTCTGGGGGACCCACAAGTCGACGGACAAGGGATCGCGAAGGGACCTCGAGCGGAATCACAAAATGGCGGCCCACGGGTCACTGGGAGTGGCCAGGCCAGCAATCTTCAGTGGATTCACTGCTCGGGGTCGGGGCTACAAGTAACCCAAAGCACAGCCTCTAGGATCGACCAGAAGCTTATGCACTTGCAAATGTGCACGGTGTCCAGGGGTTCCGGTTCCACGGTACCCACGAGGGTTAGGGGTCTCAGCTTTGCTGGGGACTCGGGTCAGCCTCTGGGAAGTCTGGAAACCCACCTCCTGGGTTGCAAAGTCGTCGGCGTCCGGCGGGAGCTTTGGAGATGCAGACCGGACAGATGCGTCTTGGGTGCCTGCCAAGCAGGGAGTAACTCCTTTACTCCAAGGGAGATTCTTCAGTCATCTGGCGTTTAACAGATCGTCGAAGGTCCAGGATTCAGTTTCAGAGTTTCGTCCAGGGATATCTAAAGTCCTGTTGCCAGGGGTTCCTATCTTATACCCAAGGAAGGGGTTGGACTAACTCAGGGGACCCACCTATGGGAGGGTTTGGAAAGAGGGGTGGCTACACCCAATTCCTTTGTCCAGTTTCGCGCCAGAGCAGGGGCTGGTAGCCCCTGCAGCCGGTTTGAACTGGGCTATGCACAGGGACACCAAATGTGCCCCCAGTGCAGGATTTCAAAGCACTCTGAGCGTGCACCCACCCAGCCCCAATACACTAAAGCCTGTCTGGGAGGTGGTAACACCTCCCTGGGACAGGAAACCTATTGTCCAGGCCTCCTCTGCCGGAGTTTCGGTCAGCAGCAGGAGGCCAGACTCGTGTCTGTGGCTGCAGCATCCATTTTGTGATGCCAGGGCTCTGTTAGCTGGTACCGGGTATACAGGTGCTGTCATGTCTCTCCCTCTAGAAGGGTGGAATCATACTCCCACACCAGTTACTGGTGTGGGGGTATGATTCCAAGGTGTTTGACACCAAACACGACATGTTTCCGTGCAGCCAGTCCAAAGTTAGCATTTACTGTTTAGTTATAATGCACTTAAGAGTATATGGTCGGGCTGCATCACAGACCACTCCGGAGAGGAGATTCCGAAGGCTGCAGAGGGGCTCTGCTCATGCATGGGCACCCTCTCACATAAAACCAAGCACCCTGCCTTCAGGATTGATAAGGCCTGCCATAGGGGTGACTGATAGGTGTATATGTGCAGTGATAGGGTGAGATCTAGTGAACCTATATCTCAGTAAGGGGTGCATGCACCACCTCACTCAGGCTGCTGTAGCAGTCCTGTGGTGTCATTTTGGAAGGCTGCCCAGGGGTGGCATAATACATGCTGCAGCCCCTGGTAGGCCTCTTGGGTACCTATGCCCTGGGTACATAGTATACCATATACTAGGGACTTCGAAGGGCACCCCAGAATCCAATCTGTGGTGTACCTAAGGCCCTAGGAATCAATTTAGAGAGGAAGCAGCTAGGCTGGGGTCCTGAATAGCAGGGCCCCAGCCAGACTAAAGTCGAAAAACAGTGAAACATCAGCAAAAAGTGGGGGTAACCATAAGAAGCAGATCCTACTCTCCTACAATCCACACCCATCTGCCTATTTCAACATTGCATGATCTCTCAATGCTGAGCTTCATCTTGATCCCTATCTGAAAAAGGCAGAAAATCTGCCTGCTCAAAATCTGCCTAATGTAGGGTTTTATCTGTACTCTGTCAAATATTATCTTTTGCCCATGTGACCACATTAATGGTGTTAGCTGCAGCCTCAGCACGACTTCTCGAGCTTACATCCTTCTTATTCTCTTGGGAAAACCTTTGTAAATTAGGTTCATTATTTGCCCAATATTCTTTTCTATCAGCACCCTAATGCGCTACGTGCTGGTGCTCCATCTGCTGTGCTTGTGTTTCGAGAGGCGCCGGCTCTAGCGCCACCTGCCTCTCCATGAATGACATTGCATGCATGTTGGGGGGGTGCTGACTCCGCCCGCAGACGAGTCTTTTTGAGGCTGCTCCCTCACCCAACACTGCCTAGGCTGCCAGGCCGTTTCCTTATTACAGGTGGTACAAGCTCACCCTCTCGATGCCGCCTCTTCAGCCCCGACCAAAATGGGTGAGAGGTCTGAGGATTCCGCATCTACAGAGCTACACTGTCTAATGCCGCCCCTCCCCCTGATCTTCATGCTATCGCTCACTTACGGTCTCTTCTGCCTGGGGGCTGAGCAGGCCAGCACCACGGCTGCTACCCCACTGGCCGCTTTCCTTCTGGGTCTCATTAGTCCCACCCAGGCCTGGGAGAGAATACCAGGGCATAGTAAAACTTCCCTGCCCACCTGCATTACAACTTTGAGCGCTTCCCTCACAACCACCCCCTTATCTTCCATTCTACACTACTTGAAGCAAAGACAGCACTTCTCTGAAACTAATGTTTATCACTAAAACTGATTATAAACACCCAACGACAGGGTTGGATTGGGATCAAAATTCGGCCCAGGCACCAGCGGCGGCGGCCATAAACAAAGGGTGGTGTGTCGGGTGGGGTCACGTGCCGGGGGAGGGGGGGGAATACGATATTTTTTTTAAAAACTTACCCTTTGCCGCCGGCCGCCTCCAGTGTTGCGCTCTCGTCGCGCCGCTCCTCTTCCTGCCTGGACCCAGCAGCCCCTGGGACAGACTCCCTGTCCAATCTGCAGCGCAGGGATTGGTCTGAGCAGGCAGGAAAGACTACCTGCTCAGACCAGGGAGTCTGTGGGGTTGAAAACCTAAGTGCGCATGTGCGTTTTGGCCAAACACACATGAGCACTTAGGGAGTTGATTGCACTAGCACTCCTCTCCCCCCCCCTTCCCCCTTTCCATGCCTCTGCCCCGCCCCTCCCAACACCCCGAGCAAGAACATAGTTTTATTTTACATTTGCTGGCTCTTAGCCAGGCAGTGGGGCGACGCTCCTCCATTGCACTGCCAAGCACCCGTATAAAAAAAAAAAGTGGCCTAACATGTGCGGATTGTTTTTTTTTTGTGTGCAAAACACTGCTTCAGTGTTTCAAGTATTATGAAAAGAAGGAAGGGGGGGGTTGTTCTCTAAAAGAGGTGTGTTTTCTTAACTTCACTGAGACCCTCACCCCCCCCCCCCCCCCCCATCTGTATTCATTAATCGACCGGTCCAGTTAGAGACCGGTAATGACACCTTCGGGTGGTAAAAAGGGATATAATAGAGGCCCATCTGCCTCTGGAAATGCCGTTCGGGCCGGCACTGGGCTACTAGCATCTGAGCAGCACAGACACACCCCAAATCGGCCACCACGCTGGCCAAAAAAGCGGCCCACAGCTGCAACTCCGATACCGGCCACTGCCCGCCTTATCAAACCGACCCTGCTTTATTTCTTTAACTTGCCTGACAAGTACCACCGCGTTGAGAGAGAATTACTCCAACTGAATCCCACTCTCCTATTCGACCCACCTGACCCCGGCTATCCAATCAGAAACCCCCTGTGCCTTGGACTGCGCCACCTGCCCTAGGAAACCACGGGGGGGGGGGCCGCATTCTAGCCAGAGGCGCGTTGGTTAGGGGAAGCTATTTTGCTGCTCAGTTTCTTCCTGTTCATGTAGTGTAAAACCCTTTATTTTGCAGGAAGGTCGTTTTTAATGCATAATCATAATTAGCAATTGGCTTGTCTACTTTGCGGCTCTTGACTAGTTCTCACCAATTCCTACGGTATTCCACAGGTTTCTACATTTCCTGATTAGTTTCCTCAACAAAATGCGGTCCAACCTCCTTATACGGTATCATTGTGGCCACAGTTTCTTGTGACTGACTCCTGAGCGAGCCACTTATTTACGCATGACAATTTGCCAGCGGTTTGGCAGAGGCTGCATCTCCTAGGCTATGTGTTTTCTTTCTAATTTATCGAATGTGTCTAAATTATTGGTGGGATTTCTTGCCGAGCGGAACTGCAAATCTCATTTAACTGGAAGATGTATTAATTTAAAGGAGGCTTAAACAGGTTGCGTAATTGAGGGAGTTTTCGAGGAGCGAGCGCGCGCGGCGTGGGAGAATTGAGTGTTGGGGGAGGACAATGCTACAGCAAGGAACGCTGTAGACACCATGAGGCGCAGGGGCTGGGGCGGAGCCCGCCGCGGCCTACGTGGTGCTGCATTTCAAGTGCGAGTGAGTGTTCATCCTTGGAGCTGAGGAGAGCGCGCTGTGAGGCGCTAGAGCGCTTATTCCACAGGGCACGTGTTTGGGTCGTCCCTGTGGCATCTATGAAACAGTGGAGAAAGAGAAGGGAGTAACAGTCACCGTTCTATTTTAGGGCTGTATCTTATGAACTGCAGCAACAAAAGGATCTCTGTGGCAAAAGCAGTAATCCATTCAGTTATCCACATAAAATACATATCTGTGATATGCAGGGTACGTGTTCTTTGCGGCTGGCCTATTAACCCTCTGCACTAATTTGACGAGTCAAAACTGCCACTGGACAAAACGACAATCTCTCTCTAGCAGGAACATTAATCACAAAAGTTATCTTGACATTTTTATTTTTCCCTGAAGGCTGGATGCACAAGGAACTCTGACGTAGGTGTTTTTAAATCATAAGTTACTGCTAAACCATCCCCCCCCCTCCCCTTCTCGAGGTCAATGCCCCCTCTTAGGTCATCGCCCAGTTCGGCTGCACCAGTCACCCCGCCCCAAAGCCGGCCCCAGGTACAATAGAGGTAACACACATGGCAGTAAAATGGTGAGTGTGGGAGAGAATGATGGAGTATAAGGTGGTGGCAGAGTGCGAGGAGAAAGCACCGGAGGGGGTGGGGATCCAGGATTTATAGAGCCATAGTGTGAGGTGTTGGTTTCTTCAATTCTCTGTGCTTCATCTCCCATGTCTGCTAAAAATGGGTGAGCTCAGGAGGGTGGATGTCGACTTCACCTGCATGGCATAGTAGAAGTGGACAGCCAACCTGATATTTCCCACTCAAAGCAATTTGCTGCCAATGGGGAAATCTGCCCCGATGTGCACATGTCCTATCCAGGTGCCCTTCCAGAAATATGAAACTATAGGGCTATTTGAAGGTTATCTTTATTCCTGCTGCCACAGCATAAAAAGTTAAGGTCATCTGTGTGCCATTAACAAACTTGCAGCAGTTTTTCCCAAGTCCAAAAACTAATTGGTTTGCTTTTGTGGTATATGATATTTAACATCGCTGATGTGAGGTGGAATAATGGAGGTTTAGGAGTCACTTCCTTCTGTGACAGTACAGCGCAAAGGACCAGTTTACAGTGTAGTTGCCCCAGGACAATGGCAGAATGAGGCTCATATCTTCCAGTGCTGACACTGTGGACACTCTAATGCCAGAAGGTTGTGTAGTTTCTAGTGATTGCCTTGCAGGTTACACTCAACAGCACTGGCGGTAGTGCTGTGCCAGTGCTGACACCACACATGGGTTCTGCCTGTCAATGAGGTGTATGAAAGTCACTTCCGTAGCTCACACTTGAGTGCATACATCAGTGAGTAAAAGTGTCCAGTTTCTGGGCATTAATAAACTAGCGCTCATGAACCTGCGACAATTGCATGGTGCTTGCTCATTTTCCACCTCTTCAAGCCAGGTGACTAAATGATGCTGGACACGAGTTGACAGTCTTGCTTTTGAAGATTTAAAAACTGCTACAACCAAGTTCTTTTGATGGCCAAAATGGTTATCGTTATTTTTTTATTGTAGTCATTGTAACAGACGTCAACGCACTACTAGTCTGCTACACTCGCCATCATTTCATGGATTGTCAGCCTTTTCCCAGTTCCTGATGTTGTAGGATAATCTGTGAATATCAAAGGTGAGACAGCTTGTGTTACCTGCCAGAATGCCCAGAACTTGATCTTAGAGGGAAAGTTGGTCCTCCAAAGCATCCAAAACCATTGGGTGGTTTGGTCGAATAGCCTGTGAAGTTTGTGGTACCCATCATATAACAAAAGTATTAGATGAGCAATAAATCCGAATCTCAGTTCAGTATCCACAGCCTGATAACTTTTATTTGGCATCCTTGGGCAGGTGGGGGTTACAGCAGACTTTTACTCCAGTGGAATAAACTAGTTGCTCATTTTGTGCCCATGACTTTCTAAGTGTAGCTAGGTCAAATAGTCGAGGCTGCCTCCAGGAGTTGTGGTAGATTGGGGAAAAGGATGCAGGTTGACACAGTAATCACACACACTATTCCCAACGTCCTGGCAGAGACATCTTTATACACACTGCCTTCATTTACAAATAGATAAGATGGGCAGTTAAAGAGATGGTCCGCACAGAAAGCCAATCGGTTCCAGCACATCCCGTGGCTGAACTAGGGCATAACTACTTTCTGCCATAACATTGAAGTCTGTGAGTGCCAATGGGCCAGCATTCGTACGCCCTCGGCAATCTTTAGTTCCTTCGGATTCTGTTCTTTTTTTATGGATTCTGCGATCAGAGAATCTGGAGAAGCGCGTACTGTAAGGAAGCGCGCCATTAAGATTCAGGACCCCGGGATGCCGGCCACGCCCTCGTGGGTCCTGACCGAGGGATTGAGCGAATCACCAACGGCAGGAATTCCTTCCAGAGCAACGACGTGACGTCACTTCCAGTCACGGCCGGCAGTGAAGGGGGGAGGAGAGGGCGGGGGCCTATTTAGGGCACCTTGCCCAGGCACTCGTCCTCTCTTCCTTATCGGCGCTGGCCCCGGGCTCAGCTAACTCCAGTGGATCTCGAGCGGAGGAGTCGTGCGGCGGAAGAGGATAGTGGTCCGCCTGAGGACCCTGGAGCTGCACGGGCTGGAGGGTGCGTCGCCCTGTACAAGTGAGGTGCGCAGTGGAGGCTCCATGTGGTGGCTGGCTGACCCGGTTTGTCGTCGTTGTTTACCCGGCGAATATACGGTATGGTTTTGTTCTCCGTGGGGGGACCGGGTTGTGTCGGATATGAGTTGTTGGAGGGGGCAGAGAGACCGGCGGTTTGCGTGTCGGGAATCTCCATTTTACATTGGTACGAATGCGGTAATTGTTCTCCATCCCAGCGGTAAAGGTCTTTAGATAATCCCCTCTGAGCTAGGGTGGCGCTACCTTTCTTGGACAAGGGTGAAAGGTTGTGGGTGTCTGCGTTGCAGCGCGGGAGAGTTGGGCTTCACCTGCGAAGTGTCTCCAGTAGGAGAGCAGCCTAGCGGGGGAGGTGCGTCAGGGTGGGCATCTCCGGCGGGAGTGGCTTGTGCATCTCACAGGGCAGGGCTCAGGCAGTTCACTTATTCTGTGTGGGCCTTCGACGTGGGCGTGCGTGTTGGCCAGCTCGCCCGACTAGTGTGCAAAGTCGTCGACGGGAGGTGCAGTGACTGAGTTACTTTTGGGTTCAGGATCTGTGCACCCGGCATTGTGATCGCAGATGAGCTGTCGATGATCATGAGGAGGATGTCTTAGTTGGGTTTTCTAAGGATCTGACTGGCAGTTTTGCTCTAGCCATGTTTGTTTCAGTGGCTTTCCAGACACTTCCTGGGAGAGTTCCTAGGGTCTTCCATTGGGGCCATCTACCGGAGTCTTGCGATGTGGATTCTACTTCCTATTCAGTGCCCACTGCGAGGGGTGATGCATAGTTGAGCGTGGTTAATAGCCAGGGTGATGCATAGTTGAGCATGGGCAATAGCCAGGGTCTGTTGATTCGATAACCATCGCGTGGAGCGTCTTGAGTCATTTTAGCTCGTGCACGGCAGCAAACTCAGCCTGGGGGTAGAAGGTCGCAAACATTGTGTGGAATGATGTCCATGGGGCAGTCGAGTCCGGCGGTGACCGTGTTGCGCGTGAATAATCCGCATCCGGGTTTAAGCCAACAGGCTCGAGGGGGGAAACGGGCGGCCGGTTCCCGCGGTAATCTGGCGGTTAGGGGCTGACGCCGGTGGCTTGTGGTAGTGTCGGTTGTTGGCTGGCGGCTGGGATCGGGAGCTGGGTGGCACGCAGGTCCCGGTGATCCCGACATGCTAGTTATAGGCCAGTTCAGTCGTCCGCGACACTGAGGAGCCGGTTTCGGGCCTCGGCGGGAGTTCTATGCAGAACCGTCTCGGTGATGATGAAATGTAGCAGCTCTGTCTTCTAACCTTGATTTAAATATTGTGTTCTGCATTTTGAGTCAAATGGTAGTGCTAGCCCGGCGGTCTCTTGCATTTGCGGTCGAGACAATAATTGCTGAACATATCGCACTTTAACATAACTTTATTGCATGCTCTGATCAACACGGGCAAAGTTTTTCAAAGATTATGAAAATGTTGAATTTTTTCCTGTTTCGACATTTAATGATCCGCGTCTATAAAGACACATACATTCAATCATATACACATACATTCAATCATACCCATACGGGTGCTAGCTCGGTGGTCTCTGTTCGTGATTGCATAGGACGAATCTGCTTCATTGCCTTTTTACAGTTTTTGTGATTTCCGTAGGAGCATAGTTTGCCTGCTTTGGGTACTCACGCTTGTTGGTTCTTCGGGCCTCCAGTTTAGGTTACGTCCTGTTCGGTATCCCCTGCACAGTGTGCGGCTTGACCAAGTTTCGGTGCATAGATTTGTTGAGGCTGAGAATTATTCAGGCGGCGTCGTGAACTTTTCAGGGAGGGCATCACTCGCTTTGCGGTTAGAGACGCCACACCCCGAGGTTTGTTGGCCCTAAGACCTACCTTGGCGGTAAGCATGCCGAGCTTCTTCTTGATCGTTGGCACATTCGGTGCGAGCATAGGTATTAGATCCACCTGATTTTCTAGGTGAGGGATTGCCACGTAACCATCTTGGCGGCGGCCAACAAAGAGGAACGTATAGTGTTGTGTGATAATCAGGACTATCTCATTCGCAAAGGTGAAACGCGGGGAGTGATTCCTAGAAGCATGTTCATTGTTGCCACCTTGAGGTTCGCCTCCGTCCATAGAGTGTGGGGGCTCTACATACGGTCGAATGGGGTGGTTACCATAACGCCTTCCTGAATTTATCCAGGGGGCGGGACACTTCTGCTTGGGCCTTACATCTACTATATTTATAGGGCCGTATGGGCCATTATGTTGTTGGCTGTGGGGTGTGTGGTAAATA